>JARQOC010000002.1:178732163-179146428 GCA_033576535.1 Allobates femoralis
TCGAGGCCCACCACCACTCCATGACCCATGGCTAGCCCCTGGCCCCCATGTTACTCAGAACTTGAAAAGAATTATGTCACCATGCAAGAATAATTGACATTGTGATGCATGGGGATATTGTATAAAAGTAATTTTGCAGAAGATGGATTGTGAATGTAGTGAACACAGAGTGGAGCTCCTTTCAATTTTCTACAATCCTCCTTCAAACATTGATAGTCATCATTAAAATTGCCTTTTACATACTTTGGTAATAAACTGTGAAATAAAATTCCTCAACATGCTAGATCTCAAACATAGCAGATCCTATTGACTACAGTGGGGATCTGTCAGATTCCTGTCAAAGTATCCACCAATTCGGAAATATTTATCCTTTATGTTTTGTGAGGAGCTACAACTAGGCCTCCAATGCAAATGTGAACTGAACCTAATCTGAACATTTACTGACAGAACTGATGGGTGAAACAATAGGGATGCAACAGGGTATTAAGGATTAAACCCAGAAAACTCTCCCTTTGTTCCAACTGTGCTCAGTGTTTAGTATCAGCAACTACTGACTTGTTTGCTCTAATTTTATGCTGATTACATATTCTACTAATACTGTATGCTGGATGATTCCCTATTAACTCAATATTTGCCTAACACAATGGAATCCTATTGTCTCTGCAAGTATGGTGGCAATTTTACTGTCACTCACAATCACATTAACAATTCAATGATTTCAACACTTTTTTATCCCTCTTAACCTTTGCAAGCATTTACAAACTATCAAAAAAAGGCAGCTGTCAATTAGTGATTTTATAGAAAATTTGCTAGATTGGATTATTGAACAAGTCTTAACACTAGAAGTCCCAGAGATGGGTCATTTAATATTTCTACCTTTGGAACCCAGAGACGGGTCAAATGACCTGAAGGATTTTAGGCCACATTTACAAATGAAAGGATGCTAATTGGAGCCATCAAAGTTGTCAGTTTGGACTAAGGGTCATTTGACCCTCTTTCGGGACTTCAGGGGGAAGCTCGAAATTTCTGGGACTTCTAGTGTTAAAGGGAAACATCCAGCAGGTGTAAGGGCTATAAAGTGAAGCCAGTGCCTTACAGGCTCTGGGATACTGAGTGCAATCATACCTTTACTTCAATGACTACATGTATGATTTCAAGGAAAACTGTTATCAAACACCGGGAAACAAACAGCAAATTAGCATAAGTGCAGCACAGCATGACTGTGGGGTTTGGTTTCTTTTTATTACTACCCTGTGTGCTCTAAGACAAATCCTCTGCCCTCCTTTTCTCCCTCACTCCCTCATTGTCACTATATACCAGGTACATTACGTCTGACATTGTGCATGGTGATTGCACAATGTCAGGCTCCTATTTGGCTCAGCTCATCACTCCCTCCCTCCTGCCTCCCTCCTGTTTCCAGCTTCTTACCGCTTCTTCTCGTGTCTGTGATTGGCCGGTCACAGGAGAAGACCCGCTCCCAACCCACCTCCCCCGTCTCGGCATGTCCTTGGCTCCTCACAGTCACAGAGTGTGGTCACAAGCAGGAGAGGAGAATGGGACTACTCGCTGCTGTTATCTGTAATCTGTGATCACATAGCGGCGATCTGTCCCGGTCTCCTCTCCTGCTTTTGACCACGATCTATGACTGTGAGGAGAGGAGGCCTGGGACACGCATGGTATACAGTGACAGGGAGGGGGGGAGATGTTGGTTTGGCTTAAAGCCCACAGGGGAGTAATAAAAGAAGCTCAACCCCACATAGTGACGCTGTGCTGCACATACAGTGCCTTGTGAAAGTATTTGGCCCCCTTGAACTTTTCAACCTTTTGCCACATTTCAGGCTTCAAACATAATGATATAAATTCAATTTTTTTTGTGAAGAATTAACAAGTGGGACACAATCGTGAAGTGGAACAAAATGTATATATTTTAAACTTTTTTAACAAATAAAAAACTGAAATGTGGGGCATGCAATATTATTCGGCCCCCTTGAGTTAATACTTTGTAGCACCACCTTTTGCTGCGATTACAGCTGCAAGTTGCTTGGGGTATGTCTCTATCAGTTTTTCACATCAAGAGACTGAAATTCTTGCCCATTCTTCCTTGCAAAACAGCTGGAGCTCAGTGAGGTTGGATGGAGAGCATTTTTAACAGCAGTTTTCAGCTCTTTCCACAAATTCTCGATTGGATTCAGGTCTGCACCTTGACTTGGCCATTCTAACACATCGATATGTTTATTATTGAACCATTCCATTGTAGATTTTGCTTTATGTTTGGGATCATTGCCTTGTTGGAAGATAAATCTCTGTCCCAATCTCAGGTTTTTTGCAGACTCCGAAAGGTTTTCTTCCAGAATGGTCCTGTATTTGGCTCCTTCCATCTTCCCATCAATTTTAACCACCTTCCCTGTCCCTGCTGAAGAAAAGCAGGCCCAAACTATGATGCTGCCACCACCATGTTTGACAGTGGGGATGGTCTTTTGAGGGCGATGAGCTGTGTTGCTTTTACGCCAAACATATCGTTTTGCATTGTGGCCAAAAAGTTCGATTTTGGTTTCATCTGACCAGAGCACCTTATTCCACATGTTTGGTGTCTCCCAGGTGGCTTGTGACAAACTTCAAAAGAGACTTTTTATGCTCATCTTTGAGAAATGGCTTTCTTCTTGCCACTCTTCCATAAAGGCCAGATTTGTGCAGTGTACGACTGATTTTTGTCCTATGGACAGACCCACCCACCTCAGCTGTAGATCTCTGCAGTTCATCCAAAGTTATCATGAGCCTTTTGGCTGCATCTCTGATCAGTCTTCTCCTTTTTCGAGATGAAGGTTTAGAGGGATGGCCAGGTGTTGGTAAATTTGCAGTGGTCTGATACTCCTTCCATTTCAATATGATCACTTGCACAGTGCTCCTTGAGATGTTTAAAACTTAAAATCTTTTTGTATCCAAATCCGGCTTTAAACTTCGCTACAATAGTATCTCAGCCCTACCTGGTGTGTTCCTTGGTCTTCATGATGCTCTCTGCACTTGAAACAGAACCCTGAGACTATCACAGAGCAGATGCATTTATACGGAGACTTGATTACACACAGGTGGATTCTATTTATCATTACCAGTCATTTACAACAACATTTGATCATTCAGAGATCCTCACTGAACTTCTGGAGTGAACTTGCTGCACTGAAAGTAAAGGGGCCGAATAATATGGCACACCCCACTTTTCAGTTTTTTGTTTGTTAAAATAGTTTAAAACATGCAATAAACTTCTTTCCACTTCATGATTGTGTCCCACCTGTTGTTGGTTCTTCACAAAAAATTTGAATTTATATCTTTATGTTGGAAGCCTGAAATGTAGCAAAAGGTTGAAAAGGTCAAGGAGGCCAAATACTTCACAAGGCACTGTATGCTAATGTGCTGCACTGTTTTCCCAGTGTTTGATAATAGTTTTCTCTGCAATCATACATGTAATCATTGAAGTAAAGGAATGATTGTGATGAATATCCCAGTGCTTGTAAGGCACTGGCTTCAGTTTGTAGCCTTAAATCCTTCTGGTTGGTTCATTTTAAGGCTGCGTCCACATGCGGCATTTTTTTCAGCTCTTTTAAGGCAAATAAGAAGCTATTTTACAGCTCCAGCAAAAGCTATGTGATTTCAGATATCTCATGCACACGCTTGTTTTTTTCCCCTAACTGAATTTGATAGCTGCAATTACATAAATAACTTTTTAAAGACTGCAGCATATCAATTCTTTCAGTGTTGTTGTAGCATTTTGTCACTCAGAAAGCAATAAGAGCAAAAACGCTGCAAAAAAATACAGCAAATAGGTTTTGATGCATTTTTGTGGCTTTTTTTCTGCTGCTTCTTTGATGAATAAAACGAATTTTACTAAGCATGTATTGTAGATAAATTAAACATGTGAACCACAACAGAAATGCAGTTAGAAATGCAAAAAATTGTCAAAAATGCTGAAAATATGCTGCAAGTGAACATAATATTGCTGCTGATCAGTAAACTTTTACTGATGAGCGGTTGTTTAAATGCCTGTTTACAGTCAGACCAAAGTAAACGATGCGCACTGACCAATCTATACAAAATCACTCTGCACATTGGCTGTTGTAGTTCTCGGCAGTGCAAATCCAGTTTACTACAAAGTTCCGCCAACAATAATCTTTTTTGTGCTTCATAAAAGCTAATTTCAGCAGCCTTTTTACATGGCAAGAGAATTGTGGAAGGAGTGGCTTTAACAACACATGGTCACAATCATCTTGTGTAAATTTTGCATTAGGTATCATGTACACAGATTTATTCGGTGATCTACGTTACATAGATGCTGAGTATGGTGGCAATGTACCTTTATATGCAGTGCCTTGTGAAAGTATTTGGCCCCCTAGGTAGAGATGAGCGATGTTCAATTCGAAATGTTTGCGAATCTCAAATTTGAGCTGTTTTGGGCGGTGTTCGAGTCATTTGACAAATGCAAACAATTTCCTTAAAATCCGGCAGCTCGAGGTTATGTTCGATAACGCTTCAATCACCAAAACTTTAACCCTAACCCTAATACTGTTAATGAATGTTAACATCCAGTTTCAGTGTATAAGTGTATAATGTGCAGGGGAGGCGGAGTTTAGATCAGTGCTGCAGAAATAATGCATATCTCCATTTTTTTTTCTCCTAACTGCAGATACAGTGGGGCGGTGCAGGCTGCCATCCAATCACACACACAGCAAAGTGCATTTTTTGCACACAAGCAAGGGCATTTGTCATTGACTGTGTATGTCACATGTCCTTGCCCTATTAGACCCGGCCATTTTCCCCATCGCCACCATTTCCTCAGTGCTGCAGTTGTGTGTCAGTCAGGCACCGCTACTGCTGCTGTGGGCGCTATAAAGTGTTAGTTAGATAGACAGTGAGCGAATCATAAGTTAGATAGACAGATAGGTTTAGGGAGTAGGGACTAGTTAGAATCTCAGCCCTTTTGAGGGCTACTTCAGACAAGTAGGGAGTAAGGACTAGTTGGACTTGGAATATCAGCCCTTTTGAGGGCTACTTCAGACAAGTAGGGAGTAGGGATTAGTTGTAAATATCAGCCCTTTTGAGGGCTACTTCATAGAAGTAGGGACTAGTTATAATAGCAGCCCTTTTGAGGGCTAGGTTAGAGCAGTTCCTGTTAGTTTTTGCCAGGCAGGTGTGTGCCAGTGCTGTGCAAGTGTTTTTCACAGCATCTGGCCAAATCTAGCTTAGACAATCCTTTAGGGCAGGTAGTGTAGCACTGCTGTGAAGAAAGCTACACCACCTGTCTTTAGTAGCCAATTATTTACTGCAGGCAATTTTTGGGGGCTGGTAGCAGTGTCTGGTAGTCAGCGGTGTAGCCCAGCTGTAAAGTAAGCTACACTGCCTGTCTATCCAGTAGCCAATTTTTTACTGCAGCTAGTTCAGGCAATTTTTTGGGGCTAGTAGCAGTGTCTGGTAGTCAGCGGTGTAGCTCAGCTGTAAAGTAAGCTACACCACCTGTCTATCCAGTAGCCAATTTTTCACTGCAGCTAGTCCAGGAAATTTGTTTGGGCTAGTAGCAGTGTCTGGTAGACAGTGGAGTAGCTTACTTTTGAACCAAGCTACACCGCCTGTCTAGTTCAGACTAATTTTTAACTGCACCTAGCCCAGGTAATAGTTTGGGCCTAGTAGAAGTGTCATGTAGACAGTGGTGTGTAGCCCACTTGTGAAACACACTATACCGCCTGTCTAGTGCAGACTAATTTTTAACTGCACCTAGCCCCGGTAATAGTTTGGGCCTAGTAGCAGTGTTATTAAGACAGTGGTGTGCAGCCCACTTGTGAAACACACTACACAGCTTGTCTAGTTCAGACCAATTTTTAACTGCCCCTAGCCCAGGTAATAGCTTGGGCCTAGTAGCAGTGTCATTTAGATAGTGGTGTGTATCCCACTTGTGAAACACACTACACCGCCTGTCTAGTTCAGACTAATTTTTAACTGCACCTAGTCCAGGTAATAGTTTGGGCCTAGTAGCAGTGTCATTTAGACAGTGGTGTGTAGCCCACTTGTGAAACACACTACACCGCCTGTCTAGTTCAGACTAATTTTTAACTACAGCTAGCCCAGGTAATAGTTGGGGCCTAGTAGCAGTGTCATTTAGACAGTGGTGTGTAGCCCACTTGTGAAACACACTACACCGCCTGTCTAGTTCAGACTAATTTTTAACTGCACCTACCCCAGGTAATAGTTTGGGCCTAGTAGCAGTGTCATTTAGACTTGTTAAACACACTACACCGCCTGTCTAGTTCAGACTAAGTTTTAACTGCACCTAGCCCAGGTAATAGTTTGGGCCTAGTACCACTGTTTGGCCACTTTGCTCAATTTCCATCCTAATTTTTTTGCCTAACAACTGCAGAGTTGCCAATTTGGTCACATACAAAATGAGTGGCAAAAGGCCTGCTGCTGGTGGAAAGGGGAATCAGCGTGGTGGAAAGGGCAAAAAAGTTTGTGTCCGTGGGGTAGGTGGTAAAGCAACAGTAAAATCTGCTGAAGAAAGACCATCTGCCAGCCAAAGTAAAATGTCTACTTATTTCCGTGGACAATCTGATATGATCCCTGTCTTACGGATACAACTATCGATACCTATTGTAAATGAGGCACAAAAACAGCAGGTGCTTGAATGGATCTCAAGTGCTCCATCAAGTGGCCCCTCCTCCACCTCAACTTCAACATCCCAAACCCTCCAGTCCTCTGAGGTGTCACCCCAATCGCACTTGCTTCCTCCCAGCTCCCAAGTCTCCAGCCGCCCTACTGAGTATGGGGTAACAGAGATAGTTGAATCTGCAGAGCTGATCAGTCACACTATAGCCTGGGAATCAGAGGTCTTCTCCAAAGCTGCAGTGAGTCCAGACGAGGAAATGATCTGCACTGATGCCCAGAAGATTTGTGAGTGGCATCCAGGCCCAGATGAAGAAGGTTCTGAGCATAATGTAGACCCTCATACCCAAACTGTAACTCCTCTTGGTGGAGACAATGAGGAAGATGCTGTTAAGACTCAGATACCTAATTGGACCGACAACTTAACTTTTTGGTCAGGGCAGGAAGAGGTTGTCTCTGAGGACGAGGGATGTGATAACACACAGGGTGATGATGAGGTTGGAGATCCAACTTACTGTCAACCCAAAGTCAGCCAGTCAATGAGGTCAGCAGAAAAGGTGAAGGAGGATGCTAGTGACGACGAGGTTAGGTTGCGCCTTTCTAGACAGAGACGGAGTACTAGAAGCACGTCAACAACAGCATCCGCAGCCACAACTCTGCCTCTGAGCAGAAGTCGTGGTGGCTCTGCAGGTCGCATGGGCTCTAAGCCTTGCCTAGCCTGGGCCATTTTTGACATCGCCAAGGATCACCCAACTCACGTGATCTGTAAGATTTGTCAACAATCTCTGAGTAGAGGCCAAAAACTCAATAGTTTGAGTACTTCATGAATGAACCGTCACATGGATATGAAGCACATGTCGCAGTGCGAAGCTCACGGTGCTACAATGCGGGCTAGCGGGGTGGGCCAACCACCGTCTGCCCCATCAAGTGCATCCACATGCTCTTCATCCTCTGTGACTGTGGGGACAGCTGTCACTCATGCTTTTGGATGCAGACCTTCCACCTCTTTACCTGCAACAGGTCATCATTTGTTTTTGAAGTGGAAAATGCTGCTGGTGTTGAGCTGTTGAGCTCTCCCAAACATTTGGAGCACCTACTTTGGATGAAGGCAACATTATATCTGTGCCTTCACCTCCCTCACAGACCAGCAGTTTAGAGACCTTAGAAGGTTCCATGACTAGTCAGCCCACATAGCATGTTATCATGCCCTGTGAAATATTATAATAGCCTCCACATTGTCTTCCAAATATTATCATAGGCCTTCATGGCCTTCCAGATAGTATAATGGGCCATAAATAGTTCTCCATATACTATAATGCACCCCATAGTTCTCCATATAGTATAATGGGCTCCATATAGTTCTCCATATAATATAATTCCACCCCTATAGTCCTCAATATCGTACAATTATAATGCACACCCAATAGTCTTCCATATAGTATAAAACAATCTGTCCACAAGACACTTTCCAGGAAGGATTTTTAGCTTACTCACCTACATTTTGGCAAACTGCTAACTGTCACTGTGTCAGCCGTGGGGTCCTCCTGGCTCCTCTTCCATAGCATTTCCTTTCATTCAAATGTCGATGGATAGTTTACGCTGACACTGGTGCACGCTGAACCTGCAGACAACTTGAATTTCTTTGGAACCTAATTGGGGCTGTTTATCCTCTGGACTATCCTGTGTTGCAACCCTTCATTAATTTTTCTCTGCCTTCCACAACTTGAGAGATTAGCTTCAGTGCCATGGGATGTAAACTTCTTAATTATGTTGCATACCTTGGACAAAGAAACATCAAGGTCTCTGGAGATTGACTTGAAACCTTGAGATCATTGATATTTTTTACCAACTTAGGTTAAGTTCTCGGGTTGTTCTCTTCTCCACTTTCTGTTCTTCATGCTCAGCGTGTCACACACAGACACACAAAGCAAATATTAACAAGCAACATCAAAAACAAAAGCAAAAATTAGCAAATACCCTAAAATAAGTAAATAAAAAGCAATGGTGCATGTAATTAAAATAGGGTAATTTAGTTAGCATAATTTTGATTAAAAAAAAACATAAAAACCATCCAATCATGTCAAGGTGACCCATAATGGGATGGTCCTAGTAGCTGATATTTAATATCTTACCAAATATCTAGTGACATAAATATGATTGGAGATTAAACAGGACCAGGGCGCAACATAGGCATCCTGAAATGGGAAGCTATATAAAGGATTTCTTATCAAAGAAAGGGAGGGCACATCTGGTTTTATTCTGTTTTTTTTTTTAGTTGTTCCAATACATACACAGGCGATAAACATGTGTATAACATGACATATGTAATTACACTATTTTCTGGGGAAAAAGCTCATTTTCTGGAACAATCTCAAGGGTGCCAACATTTTCGGCCATTACTGTATCATTGTAATATCGGCATTGTTCGTAATCACCTGTCAGCCCCAAAATGGCTTCCACGAACAAGGTTGGCTTAAACTGCTCCATTTTCCAGAGCCCAAGGGTTTCCCTTGCCTTCACTCTTTAACCCCTGTACAAGGATATGAACTCACTCAGAGGTCCATAGGCAAGGACCATAGTCTGTTGTGGTTCGTTGGTGCAAGCTGGCAAGAAGGATAGTCAAGTGGTCAAGTCAGAATCAAGAGATCACAAAAGGCACAAAACCGTAAAGAAAGTGAATAGTGAGAAATCAAGCTGAGGTCAGATAACAGGAGCAATCAGAGTTCAGCAATACTCAGTTGGACTGCAATACTATTGACTGGCAATTGGGAGCTGGATCTCTGGGGTTTATTTAAAACACCTCCACCCATTGCTGACAGCAAACAAGATCAACCCCTTAGCATCCAGGGTGGACAGAATCACATGTCCTAGGAATAAAATAGGATTGTTCTACAAAGCATCACCTGCAACATCAGTGTGGCGCTGTCTAGTAGCCGAAGCAGAAACCGGCACAGATGTTAGAAACATATACTATAAGTCAATGGACAGATGAAGACAAATATTTGAAGACAAATATCTTATTTCCTTGTTATTATCGTGTTCTAACATGTCTACATAAAAATGTCAGGTTTTACACCCATGGTATAGCTGTGTGTACATAGCCTATATGATGGCATCTAGTTACCACCATTCAGAAGTAGGTGATCAATGTGCCGTCTAATGATGCCTATCTTAAAAGGGTGGGCAGTAAACCATACCACATGCTTCATGGTTTCTAAATTAGTTTGGGAGAAAAACCTTTGCATTAAATTGTAGTAGTAAAGTATGAGCCTATAGTATAACATGGATCCTTAATACGGTCATATGTATGATAACTTTGACAAATATCTCCCTCTTCCCTTTTATCTCACCCCTTCAGAACTGTCTTATGTAAAATAGCAATAAAGCCATTATAACATAAAACACAGTTTGTCTTTGCTAATTACTGTAATTAACGAACGATCTGTGATTTTCTTTATAATATTTATATTCAGCGACACTTTTAAGCACTATAAAATGTGGGTTTTTCTGCTGGCATCCCCTGGGCAAAGATAATGTAATTTTTCATTGTCAATGAACAGATTCCAAGTATTCAATGCAGCTCTAGTCTGTTACTTCAATACATTTTCCAGTACTCAGCCAAGAGGAATTATACTTTTCTCTTTTCATCTTTTCTACAGAAGGAAAATGTAATTTGCAAATTAACTTCTTTCAAAAAATGGTAGTTAAAAAGAAAGAGTAGAACAAAGATTTTATTGGTTCAGTCTGCGTTGGAAATTTAATCACACAGTATATAAAGAAGCAATTTTCTCTTAGAAAAATACAAAAAAATGAAGGAATTCACAGTGAATCTAAAAATCTTTCAAAAATGTCTTTAACAAACTTCTGATTCTATTGGGATTAACTTTTCAATCCACAGGGTAATGTTGACGTGATGGATAGACTTTTGACTGGAACTCTTGCTTTACCAAACTATTATTAAGATGAACAAGTTATTAATCAGGGAATCCTTAGTGGGGTTACCAGCAAATCAATGGGTAACAGCAGTCCCTGTACACTAGTGCATACAGTGCCTTGAAGAAGTGTTTATACCCCATAAACATTTTTACATTATTTCAAGTTACACCCACAAACCTAAATGTATTTTATGGGTATTGTATGTGATATACCAAATCAATATACAAAAAATATTAAAAAAATATATAAATCTGAAAATTGTAACATGCATTTGTATTCAGACTCCTGTAGTCTGATACCTTTAAATAAAAATTTGAGTGATCAATTGTCTCCAGAACTCACCTGAGTGTACTGTGTGTAATTTTATTCCCATTATAATTTCAGCTGTTCTCTGAAGACATGAGGTTTTTTTTTTTAGAACATTTGGAATCAAACAGCTTCATGGAAACTAAGGAACACACCAGACAGGTCAAGGATATATTTGTGTAAATGAAAAAATCAGGGTTAAGTTATAAAAAATAGTCCAAGCTCTGAACATCTGACCAAGCACGATTAATCCATCAACCAAAAATGTCCGTCCACCTAAATTGACTTATCAAGCATCCCAATAAAAGCACTCATTAGGGAAGCAACCAAGAGGTCTATTGTCACTCTGGAGTGGGTGCAAATATCCACAGCTCAAGTGGGAGAATCTGTCCACAGAACAACTATTAGTTGTATGCTCCATAAATCTGGCCTTTATATAACAGAGGCAACAAGAAAGCCATTTTAAAAGCAAGCCATAATAAGTACCATTTGCAGTTTGCAAAAACCATGTAGAGAACATGGCTAGCATGTGGAAGAAGGTGCTCATTTCAGATGAGCCCAAACTAAAGCTATTTGTCCTAAATGCAAGACACTACATGTGGTGAAAAACTACCCCTGCAAATCACACAGGAAACACCATGCCCACTATCAAACATGGTGGTGGCAGCATCTACCAGAGCTACAATGGATAGGTTTAGGTCAAAGCATGTGTTTGAATGGCCCAGAAAAAGCCAGACCTAAATTCCATTGAGAGAATCTGCGTCAAGACTTGAAAACTGCTGTTCACATTGCTCTTCACTTTTACTAAGGTAGGTTTATCTTGCAAACAAGATTAGGCATACATTTCAGCCTCTACATGTGTTCAGCTGGTTTAGACATACCCAAAAAGACTTAGAAATTGCAGTAAGGGCCCCTTTACACGCCAACACTGCAAGGTAGCAACTGCCTGGCATTGGGGATATTTGTGCCTGTTGCCATGAAATTGCTACGAAATGGCGGCGTGTAAATAGGGAAATTCCTCTCGGTGTCCTGCAGTTGACTCATATACCTGTTGCTGAGCCATGCTCAAAAGCCGAAGGCAACACAAAGGCACAATTGCCATGGTAGTGGCATGTAAACGGGGCACAGGGATGGAATCTGCGTCGCCAAGTGAATTCCCAGGGGCGTTCCACAGCGTCATGGATACCATGCCCCATCAGTGATCATTGCTGGGGGCTACTGTGTTATGATTGGCTGTCCCTTCTCAGGGCGCCATAATTAAAGAGCTATCCATTCTCACTCCAGAATTGGAATGGCGTCATGTATTAGCCAGCCTTCCTACACAGGCTGGCCAATCATGATGCTATTGCGTTGTCCAATCAGCGTATTAGCGTCACGGAATACACAACTCTGTCACACCTATGTACTTGCGGCGTGAAAGATGTACGCCCATATTCCTTTATGTGAAGCAGCGAAGGTATTCGACAGGCAGTTATCCGCAGGATCTGTCAGAACTTCCGGGGAACAAAGATACCTTCAGTTGACAACGCAATGGTGGCGTGTACATGGGGCATCGGCGATCGGTATCAACCGTCAAAAACGTGCGCGCGCATGTGCAGTTGATACCTGTTGCTTGGCACAGTGGCGGCGTGTAAAGGTACCTTAAAGGGTGGGCCTACAGAGTATTGAGTCAGGGGAGCTGAAAACAAATTGCATGTCACAATTTCCAGATTTATATTTTAAAAATATTTAGAAAACCATGTATCATATCTATTAAGTTTCACAAACACTTGCAACTTTGTGTCGGTATATCACAAAAAAATCCCAATAAAATGCATTTAGTTTTGTGAATATAACATGAAAAAATGTGGAAGAGTTCACAGGTTATGCTTAGTTTCTCAAGGTACTATATAGCTTACTTCAACTGGAGCAGTTTTCTACAGTCTGTGGCAAAAATCTTTATTAATGACTAGTTAAAAACATTTCACATACTCTAGTCTTGGTGATGGTACACCAGCTGCCTGCTGGATAGTACTTGACCTCTTTTAAGTCTCTTGTTTTTGAAGACTCTGCTGCTCCTCACACTCTTGGAGGTTCTGCTACCAATATGCCCCATCTGATGCTTTTGGACACATTTAGAGCGGTCTCAATGGTCCTGCACTCCTTGACCGCTCATCACTCATCTGTTTCCTCTTAGTAACTGGTACCACACTCTTCTCTGCTACGACTACCATACTGAACACCATGATGACACAGGAGGACACCTTTCGTCCTCCATGAAACTATTACCCTCTTTTGTAGATCTAAGATGACATACTGCAGGTGGTATTCTATAGAAACTGATATCCTATGTGTGATTACAGAGCATGACCATAGAGGACTGTGGAGGATACACTCAAATCTTGACCCCAGTGTACAGTTGCGTAACTTCAGGCCCAGGGGCCCCGATGCGAAAGCTCCAATGGGGCCCCCAATTATTGCAAATCTTTAATAGTATTAGTCTTTTTCTATAGGCCAGAGGGACTTTTGGGGCACCCTTAGGCTGCAGGGCCCGGGTGCGATCACAACCTTTGCACCTATTGTAGTTACGCCCCTGCCAGTGTATGAGAAGGCTTTTTGCCACCTTGGAAGATAGGCTATATTAAGGAAAATGCCTAAACATATTCATAAAAAAAGAATTTGTATGCATTCATATGATAACAGAGGCTTACCAAGGTGAGCTCAGGAAGGCCAGAAACCTCCTGTGGAGCAGAAGTACAATAATGTACAACATGGGGCCATAATATGACCATGTCATGTGCACGTGCTTTTCTTAATTTTTAATTTCAGCTAAATTGGTTTCTATTGTCAAATTGTTTCACTATGTGCACAACTATTTATACTGTACCATTCAACCATTAAAAATACTTTACAGTTAAAACTCATGAAAATTTGTGAATTTTTTTATAGGTTCCGTTGGAGAAGACGATTGCTGATTATATCTTCTGCCAATGATGAAGAATGGGCTTATCAGCAGCAGCTTTATGCACTGACTGGACAAGCTTGTAATATGGGTAAGTGTGATAGTTAATCATTAATTTCTAATTACAAATGTTGATGCCATGCAAATACTGTTGTCTATGTGTCCTTCACTCAAATCCATCAAAAAATTAGCCATCTATTTCAAAGTGAAATACAGTATATAGGAATATGCAGTTTTGCTATAGATGCAATGGAAAAGCCAACAGACTGCAGCAGAAACGCAAAAGGAGACTGATAAAACTGCAAAAATTAAAGGAGGAATGTTTGCTAATGCCAGGGGTGCACAGAGCCTCCCTGCGCCTGAGCCGCGGGTGAGGTGCGTGGGGGGTTGCTATCAGCTGCAAGTGAGGGGGGGTGCTGTCAGCCGTGGGTGAGGAGTAGGGGGGTGCTGTCAGCCACAGGTGAGGAGGGGGGTGCTGCCAGCCGCGGGTGAGGAGCGGGGGGAAAGTGGGGCTGTCAGTTGCTGTAGGCAGGAGTGGTGCATTGCCTGCTACATCCAGTAGCTGAGTGTGGCAGCTGGTGCCTCCCCCTTCAGCTCTGCTGCTCCCCCTGCCTCCTTGCCGCCTGAGCCTGAGGGTTCACATTGTCCAATGGACAGTGCGGCCCTGGCTAACGCAGTCAGTTGTTTAAGAGGTTGTCTAAGCTTTGGGCAAAAGTTTGGAAACACACATAGGCTAGAGTCACACTTGGGAGCTTGCATCCATTTGCAGGATGCATTAAAGGATCCTTTTTTTTGCCTTGCCATTTTCATGGCATGTGTGCATACTTGTTGGCTCAATTAACTGATGCATTAACGCATGGTACATGTATGTACCATGTGTTAACACATCCGTTAACGCATTTGTTAACACATGGCACATACATGTACCATGCGTTAACGGATGCGTTGCCCATAGACTCCCATGTTACAAAAACCGTATGCGTTAACACACCCATAGGCTCCAAAAAATGCTGCAAACCGCGTTTTTTGGTGCACTTGCAAAAACGAATAGAGTCAAACACATTGCATTTTTGCAATGCGTTTTTTGCATTGGAGTCTATGGGTGTGTTAACACATGCGTTTTTGCAGATATGCATATGAAAATAACGCATGCATTTAGCAAATGCATGACGCAAGTATGACCCTAGCCATAGTGCACAAATACCATCCATGTTTCATCTGTTGGCTGTCTGTATTGTACATCTAATGTTAAGGATAAGGTTGGAGGATTTGGAGAGTTTTTTGAATACCAGAAAAACTGACAAAACACAGATGGTAAAACATGACACGTGGACCAAATTGAAAGAGAACAGATAGATGCAGGGAATACCCTGTATGTCCCTATAAATCTAGTTCTAGTGCATTGCAGGAGCAACAAAAATAATGCTTATAATTGTATATGATTCCTGTAACTGCAATATTTTAGATCCCCTTGATTCATGGACAATTTCCTCAGATGGCAGCTGAACTAATACATCTTTAGCATAATATCTTCTGTGAAAACTGCTCCAAGCAACTACCAAGCAAACCAAGTATTTATAGTTTTTAGAGAGCCGTCACCCATCCTCTCTATTCATTGGCCCCTGGGCTCCACCATTGAGACTCCAGAGCTTTAAACTGACGTCCCTGGAATTCTACGGCCATACAATCATGTCAGAATCAGTCTCCTAGACAGGGTTAGATGCGCCTTTAAACAGATATTTTGCACTAATGGTCAATAATAAGTTTATTAGATCTCAGTTTGATGTAAACAATTCAGTGAACACATTTCATTGTGTTTGGTTTTCTGAAAGAAAGATAATAGTACTTACTATGTTATAGTTTATAGACAGATTATAAGGGGGAAAACACACTTATGCCAGATGCATGCATGCATCTCGCATGACTCACCCGCAACGGCCCCTGCTTAGCTGAAAAGCACGTCAGCTGCTTGTGTTTCTACTGTATGCAGCTCCATGCTCCTGTTCAGAGAAGCAGGAGCCGTTCCGGGTGAGTCATACGAGATGCATGCAAGATACTCACATGCCTCTCGCAAATTGTGTTTCCACCCTAAAACATATTATCTAAAAAAGCTCATTCTCTTCCAAACAAGCCTTCACATTCCATGATGTATCACTGTTTCTACAGACCTACTGTAGCTTTTGTGATTTACAGTCTGGGAACAGAATGACATGAGACACGTCACAGAATTGTGATGTAGAAAAAAAACTAAATCACCCAAAAGAACAGCAGTACAGTGTATAACAATTGTGATGGTTTCGGCTCTCTGGAAGCCACTTAGACACACTCGGGTGCAGGATTTTATATCAAGAGTAAAGAAAAGTTAATTGTCCTTCATAAAGTCTTCTCTCCAAAAAGGAAAACAATCATATGGATAACAATACCGTCCTTTCTTTTTGGGTAAAACAAATAAGATGGACTCAATAACCTGTAGTCAGCGGTACTTCTCAGTCTGTGACATAGACTATTCCCCATGAACTATCTTTCTCCAGTGCCAGCACACCATCGGCTGAGCTATACCTACAAGTGCATCTCAATGAATTAGAAAATCATCAAAAAGTACATTTATTTCAGTAATTCAATATATAAAGTGAAACACATATTTTATATAGAGTCATTACAAACAGAGTAATGAAATGCCTTTCAGGCAATGAAAACCCAGAGGTCATTATCTGAGAAAATTAAAGTAGGGAGGATGAAGGATCTGAGAGATAAAATATTACTTAAATAGGTATCAGAGGCTTCACCTTGTGTGGTTGTGAGAGTCACAACCACTATGAAAGCAGATCACGGCTGCTGCAGTCCCCAGAGGGGGCATAGAGTAGGGAGGATGAAGGGTTAAATACTGCGCTGCCGTATTCAATGAGACATCAAAGGGTGAATATAATATTGATTTATTAGTCAACGCGTTTCAGAGCTCCCTGGCCCCTTCCTCAGGACAAATCAATATCATATTGCCATGTTTTAGGGCTTTTCCGGGAATCCTGAAACACGTTGATCAGTAAATTAATATTAAATCCACCGTTTGATAACCCATGGAATATGGCAGCGCGGTTCTTAACCCTTCATCATCCCTACTTTAATTTTCTGAGATAATGACCTTTGGGTTTTCATTGGCTGTAAGCCATAAACATATACATTTGCAGAAATAAACACTTGAAATAGATCACTCTGTTTGTAATGGATCTATATATTATATATGCATTTCACTTTTTGTATTGAATTACTGAAAAATATTAACTTTTTGATGATATTCTAGTTCATCGAGATCCACTTGTAGCTGCTTGTTATTAGGCCTGTAAGATCCAGACTGGCTTATGGGAGCAACCTTTCCCACCCAGGCTCTTTTGGTTGCTCTTAAATCCAACATTCCGTCAAAATTAAACCATCTCTGTAACCTATTTTTACTGGTGCATTCCCTCCCAGGGCTTACATCACCAAAGTCAGAGACCTTTGTGACACATGGCTGCCTATTAAGTCTGTGGTCACACTGCTTTATGACTCACGCGAGGATCTTATCGCACTACCCAGATCAGCCGGCGTCTCTCCTGACCGGAGCATGACAGCTTCTATGCAGCAGTAACTCTCAGGTCAAGAGAGTCGCCGGTCAGTTCAGGCATTGTGATGTGATCTTCACGCATGTTATACAGCCTGATTCTGATATTTGATATTTCATTCTTTGTAATATCTGTATAATGGTATAACTGCACAGGGCCCTATCACTATTCAATAATATTTAATTTTTTTTAATTTATTGGTTTTAATAATTTACATAATGTTATGAATTCCACAGTGCTTCACAGGGCATCATCTATTATTTCTAACATAACTGAGATGTATTACCAGTAAATGAAGCTTGAATTGCATGTGTATTATGTTATTCCTCAGAACTTAGTTCATGTATGTATAAACACGTTGCTTTTGTAGAAAAAAAATGTTTGGGGGAGGGAAGGAAAAAAGATAGTACAAGCGCACACCTTAGAACGTCCTCTCATGATTCACTAGGAAAGAATGCACCATAAATACATGCCTGCTGTAAATAAAGGACACGCTCTCCTAATTCATTTTATAAGTAAAAGAATTCCTACATAATCAGCATTTCTCTGTAAGGCCATGTTCACATACCGCTTCTTTTTTGCTGCTTTTATTCTGCAGGCAAAACTTGCTTTCTTGCCAATAAAGAAGCTATTTACAGAAAGCCGATTTTACTGCATTTTCCTGCTTTTTCGGTGCTTTTTTTTTGCTGCTTTTTGGTGTCATTTGTCATCAGAACATGTTCAATAAAGTTTGTATTATTCACCAAAAATGCAGCAAAAAAGTATGGTTGCAGGTTTTCCTTTTTTGCTACCTTTTTGTACTTCTTCATTGCTTTAAATGGTGAAAAAAAATGCTGCAAAAACACCTAAAGAACTAACATGCCCAAGTTTTTAAAAACATAGTACGGTACTTCTCCAGTTCAGTCAGGAAAAAAAAGCAAATGTGTTCATGAGATTTCAGAAATCTATTAGCTTTTCTGGAACTAACATGAAGACGTTTTTAAAATACATTAAAAAAATGCACCACAAAAACATTGCAAAAACACAATGTGTGAACATAGCCTTAAACAGGCTGGATTCACACTGGCATTTTTTGCCATCCATGTGTATCCAGCTTAGGCTGGGTTCACATCACGTTTAGATCCGATCCGGGGCTGTCCGTTGTTAACCGGACAGCCCCGGATCAGATTTCGGCCCCAATGTATCTTATGGGGCCGGATGGAAGCTGGATGGCAGCTATCTGCCATCCGGTTTCCATCTGTCCAGGAGAATCCGGGAGGATTCACAGTTTTTTTCCCTGACACAAAAATGCTGCCGGATCCTCCTGGTCCGGTGCGATCCGGAGCCCCATAACATGGAAGTCTATGGCGCCGGATTGCACCAGTGCGGCATCTGGGAGCCAGACACCGGGTTTTGAAGCTCAGCGCCGACAGGTGCAGAACTTCAGCACCATGGAGCTGTTCTCTCTTGACAGATCCCTGACAGATTGTCACGGGTGGCACGGATGACAGGGTAGAGGCCACGCGCAGACGGTCCCAGCGTTTGGCCAATCAGCCATAAGGTTTGAGGACGGTCCGTCTTTCAGGGGCATTTACCTTCTGTGTAGATAAAGAGAAGGTATGATAAGATCTCCCTATCATGGGAGGACGGCTGGGAAGGTCTTGTGCTCGGTCTGGTTTCTACACCAGTATTCTGGGTCTCTAGGACCCAGCAGGTTCTTCCCTCCTTTATAAGGAGTTTCATTGCCCTCCCTCGGTGCAGGTGATATTTCCTTGTGCACTCATTATCCTTGCTCCAAGCAGAAGCTGAGATTGTGGAGGTTGCTGTGCTCTGCTGCAAGATAAGTGTTTTCTTTCCCCATTGTCTGTTTTTCCTTGTGTTTGTGTTTAGTTGTTAGTGGAGGGGTCTAGTGAACCTCTCCATCTGATCCTTAGATAAGGTAGTGCTAGGATCAGAGAGGGACGAGGTTCGTGGTCGGCGACAGTTGAGGAAACTGTATAGGGACGTCAGGGCAGACAGGGTCAGCCCCAGGAAGACTAGGGGTCACCCTCTCCCTCTTGTGCCCATAGCTTTAGGGACTCCTTATCCCCCCCCGTCGTGGTCCTACGCTGAGTGCCTCTCCCGCTCCCAGCGTGACATTATCACCTGCCAATACTGTAACTGAAGGACAGGGGAGGAACCGATTTTTCTTCCTTTCCTTATGGATCCTGTGTCTGCTTTGGCCCAGCAGCTGCAGTCTCTGTCTTTGGAGGTTGCGGACCTTCGGTCGGCTTTACAGGGCCCGCAACCGCAAAATGGTGTCTTGGGGAATCAAGCATTGGGTCAGGCCAGACCTGAACCTAAGGTTGCCCTCCCTGACAGGTTTTCAGGAGGTAGCGATAAGTTTACTGTATTCAAAGAGGCCTGTAAATTATATTTTAGGCTTAGGCCTTATTCCACTGGTGATGAGCAGCAGCGTGTAGGAATTATTATGTCGCTACTGCAGGGAGATCCCCAATCCTGGGCTTTCTCTCTGCCACAGGACTCTACTTGTCTCCGCTCTGTGGATGAATTTTTTGACGCCCTGGGCCTCATATATGATGACCCTGACCGTGTCGCTTTGGCTGAATCCAGGTTACGCCATCTCCGCCAGGGGACTCGGTCGGCGGAATCATATTGTTCTGAGTTCCGCAGGTGGGCTACGGACACGAAGTGGAACGATCCGGCACTCCGGAGTCACTTTTGTCAGGGTCTTTCGGAGAGGCTGAAGGATGCTCTGGTGGTTTATGAGACCCCTCCGTCCCTGGAGGCGGCTATGTCGTTAGCTATTCGTATGGATAGACGCCTCCAGGAGCGGAGGGGGAGACCTCCTGTTACTGGGAGCCATTCTCGTGGTGATTCCTGGTTACCGGGAGGTCACGCGGAGAGTGAGTCGTTCCTCCCGAGTGCGGAGGAACCGATGCAGCTGGGAGGTGCGGCGGCCTCGAGGTTCTCCGCCGGTGCCTCCCGGGGCAAGGGGAAGGGGGTCTGTTTTTTCTGTGGGAAAGGGGACCATTTTATTGGGGCCTGTCCCTACACCCCTACACGGACTGGGGGGCCTGGACCTTCTGTGACTATGGGGGGTGTGGAGGTGGTCGAGCGGGAGGTGTGTGTATCCTCCATTTGTACTTCCCGTTTCCTCCTAAGTGCGGAGGTGGCGCTGGAGGGCACAACGGAGGGTATTTCTGTGTTTGTGGATAGTGGTGCGGGGGTCAGCATGGTGGATGCTCAGTTTGTAGACGCTCATGGGCTTAACTGCTGTTTATTGTCTCGCCCCATCCGTATCTATGCCATCGACTCAGCCCCTCTTGCTCAGGGTAGTCTCACACATATCGTACATGACATTAAGTTGACGGTTGGATCCCAACATCAAGAGACGATATCTTGCTATGTTCTAGACGGTCTCCCCGCTCCCATTGTCCTGGGCTTGCCATGGTTGATTAAACATAATCCCGTAGTGGATTGGCAGTCCCGGGACATTGTGGAATGGAGTGATTTTTGTTCTGAGAATTGTTTGGTTACCTCGTTTTCGGTGGTGTCTGCGGTATCTCTGCCCCCGTTCCTATCGGAGTATGAGGATGTGTTCTCAGAGAAGGGGTGCCAAGACCTGCCCCCCCATCGGGCATACGATTGCCCAATCAACCTCGTTCCCGGAGTTAAACTGCCCAAAGCTAGGATGTTTGCTATATCGGGTCCGGAAAGACAGGCGATGAAGGATTTCATTTCCGAGAGTCTGCAGTCGGGTCACATCAGGCCCTCAACCTCGCCGGTTGCGGCTGGTTTCTTTTTTGTTAAGAAAAAAGATGGGGGCCTCCGTCCTTGCCTGGATTTCCGGGAGTTGAATCGGATTAGTGTCCGTGATCCGTACCCCCTCCCTCTGATCCCTGATTTATTCAGTCAGGTAGTGGGTGCTAAATGGTTCTCCAAGTTGGATTTGAGGGGGGCCTACAACCTGATTAGGGTCAGAGAGGGGGATGAATGGAAGACGGCATTTAATACCCCGGACGGCCATTTTGAAAGTCTCGTAATGCCGTTCGGGCTCACTAACGCCCCTGCGGTGTTCCAACACTTTGTCAATGACATATTCCATCATTTGGTGGGTAGATTTGTGGTTGTTTACTTAGATGATATCTTGATCTATTCTCCCGATTTGGAGACGCATCAGTCCCATGTCAAGCAGGTGTTACAGGTATTACGAGACAATAAGCTGTATGCTAAACTCGAGAAATGTGTCTTCGCCGTTCAGGAGGTACGGTTTTTGGGGTACCTCCTGTCGCCATTGGGTTTTCGGATGGATCCGGAAAAAGTCCGGGCGGTGTTGGACTGGGAACAACCGGACAATCTACGGGCATTGCAACGTTTTTTGGGGTTTACCAACTTTTACCGTAAATTTATTCGGAACTATTCGGTGCTGGTGACGCCTCTTACGGACATGACTAGGAAGGGGACCGATTTTTCCGAGTGGTCGGAGTCTGCTCGCCAGGCTTTCTCCTCCCTAAAGCGTTGTTTTGTTTCCGCACCTATTCTCCGTCAGCCCGATCTTTCTCAGCCCTTCGTTGTGGAGGTGGATGCGTCTGAGGTGGGGGTGGGGGCTGTATTGTCGCAAGGCCCTTCGCCTGGGAGATGGGTGCCCTGCGCGTTCTTCTCCAAGAAGTTGTCGTCGGCCGAGAGGAATTATGATGTGGGTAATAGGGAGCTGTTGGCTATTAAATTGGCTTTTGAGGAATGGCGTCACTGGTTGGAAGGGGCTGTCCATCCCATCACGGTTATTACCGACCACAAGAACCTGTCTTACCTTGAGTCCACCAAGCGTCTCAATCCCCGGCAGGCCCGGTGGTCCTTGTTTTTCACGAGATTTAATTTTACCGTCACTTACCGTCCAGGGTTGAGAACGTGAAGGCTGATGCATTGTCGCGTAGTTTCCCGGGTGGTAGTGCTCATGAAAGTCCCGTTCCCATCTTACAGGAGGGGGTGGTTGTTTCTGCTCTTTGCCCTGATCTGGAGGGGGAGGTGTTGAAGGTTCAGGGGGGCGCCCCTGCCTCCTGTCCTTCTGGGAGACTGTTTGTGCCATCATCTTTGCGTCTCAGAGTGCTGTCAGAGCATCACGACTCCGTATTGGCAGGGCATCCCGGCAGTAGGGCCACCTTCGATCTTTTATCTCGTCGCTTTTGGTGGCCGGGGTTGAGGAAGGACGTAGCGGAATTCGTATCTGCCTGTAGTGTGTGTGCACGGGCTAAGGTTCCGCATACCCGTCCGGCTGGTTCTCTCTTGCCATTGTCTATTCCTGAGAGGCCATGGACACATGTGTCAATGGATTTTATCACCGATCTTCCGGCGTCTGCAGGCAAGACGGTAGTGCTGGTAGTGGTTGATAGGTTCAGTAAGATGGTTCGCTTTGTGGCACTGCCCGCGCTTCCTAATGCTCGGACACTGGCACAGGTGTTTGTAAGTGAGATCGTGAAGCTTCATGGAGTTCCCTCCGAGGTGGTTTCTGATCGCGGTACTCAGTTTGTCTCCAAGTTTTGGAAGGCTTTTTGTGCACGTTTAGGAATTGCCTTGTCCTTCTCTTCTGCTTTTCATCCTCAGTCTAATGGGCAGACCGAACGTATGAATCAGAATTTGGAGACTTATCTGAGGTGTTTTGTCTCTGACAATCAGGAGACTTGGGCGAGTTATTTGCCCTTGGCCGAGTTTGCCCTTAATAATCGTCTTCAGGAGTCCACTGGCAAGTCACCGTTCTTCGGTGCATATGGGTTTCATCCTCAGTTTGGTACTTTTAGTGGTACTAGTCCTTCCGGAGTTCCTGAGGAGGACCGATTTACCTCATCCCTCTCCTCGGTTTGGCGGAGGGTACAGAGTAGCTTGAAGCTCTTAGGCGACAGGTACAAACGTATGGCTGACAGGAAGCGTGCGCCAGGTCCGGACCTGTGTGTGAATGACTACGTGTGGTTGTCTACCAAGAATGTGAAGTTGAAGGTGCCCTCTTGGAAGTTGGGGCCCAGGTTTATTGGCCCTTATCAGATAACCGCCGTTATCAATCCCGTGGCGTTTCGTCTTGCGTTGCCTCCCGCTCTTAAGATCCACAATGTATTTCATAGGTCGCTCCTCAAACCGTATGTGCCGTCGTCTAACCCGTCTCCTTTGCCCCCGGAGCCCATCTGCGTAGCGGGGAATTTGGAATTTGAGATCTCAAAGGTGGTTGATTCTCGCAGGGTGCGCCGTTCTCTTCAGTATTTGGTGCACTGGAGGGGATACGGTCCGGAGGAACGGATGTGGGTGCCGGCGTCGGAAGTCTCCGCCGCTAGGCTGGTCCGCGCTTTTCACCGTTCCCATCCGGATAAGCCTGGTCCTGAGTGTCCGGGGGCCTCTCGTGGACGGGGGGGTACTGTCACGGGTGGCACGGATGACAGGGTAGAGGCCACGCGCAGACGGTCCCAGCGTTTGGCCAATCAGCCATAAGGTTTGAGGACGGTCCGTCTTTCAGGGGCATTTACCTTCTGTGTAGATAAAGAGAAGGTATGATAAGATCTCCCTATCATGGGAGGACGGCTGGGAAGGTCTTGTGCTCGGTCTGGTTTCTACACCAGTATTCTGGGTCTCTAGGACCCAGCAGGTTCTTCCCTCCTTTATAAGGAGTTTCATTGCCCTCCCTCGGTGCAGGTGATATTTCCTTGTGCACTCATTATCCTTGCTCCAAGCAGAAGCTGAGATTGTGGAGGTTGCTGTGCTCTGCTGCAAGATAAGTGTTTTCTTTCCCCATTGTCTGTTTTTCCTTGTGTTTGTGTTTAGTTGTTAGTGGAGGGGTCTAGTGAACCTCTCCATCTGATCCTTAGATAAGGTAGTGCTAGGATCAGAGAGGGACGAGGTTCGTGGTCGGCGACAGTTGAGGAAACTGTATAGGGACGTCAGGGCAGACAGGGTCAGCCCCAGGAAGACTAGGGGTCACCCTCTCCCTCTTGTGCCCATAGCTTTAGGGACTCCTTATCCCCCCCCGTCGTGGTCCTACGCTGAGTGCCTCTCCCGCTCCCAGCGTGACACAGATAGATTAAACCCTAAACCCACAACTACAGAGATACTACATATGTTTTTAAAGTGTAACATCTCCCTGTGGCGCCTAGCCACTGGGGTGCTACACACCCCCTTGGTGAAATACACCCGTCCGCGGGCGTTAAAACCAAACCGGGTGTGAGTTGACATTTTTATTAACAGGTTAACCAGGTAACTTTAAAATAAAAATAAACTTTACGTTCACTTACCGTATATACTCGTGTATAAGCCGACCCGTGTATAAGCCGACCCCCCTACTTTTGCCCCCAAAATCTGGGAAAACCTATTGACTCGTGTATAAGCCGAGGGTGTACCCCAGCACAGGTATACAGCCCCCAGCAGTGTGGTATACAGGCCCCCGCAGTGGTATACAGGCCTCCCCAGTGGTAGTATACAGCCCCCAGCAGTGTGGTATACAGCAGCCTCCCCAGTGGTACATACAGGCCCCAGCAGTGTTAAAGCAGCCTCCCCAGTGGTATATACAGCAGCAGCCCCAGTGGTAGTATACAGCAGCCCCAGAGGTATATACAACAGCCCCAGAGGTATATACAGCAGCCCCAGAGGTATATACAGCAGCCCCAGTGTTAGTATACAGAAGCCCCAGTAGTAGTATACACAGCAGCAGCCCCAGAGGTATATACAGAAGCAGCCCCAGAGGTATATACAGCAGCCCCAGAGGTATATACAGCAGCCCCAGTGGTAGTATACAGAAGCCCCAGAGGTAGTATACAGCAGCCCCAGTAGTAGTATACACAGCAGCAGCCCCAGGGGTATATACAGCAGCAGCCCCAGAGGTATATACAGCAGCCCCAGAGGTATATACAGCAGCCCCAGTGGTAGCATACAGAAGCCCCAGAGGTAGTATACAGCAGCCCCAGTAGTAGTATACACAGCAGCAGCCCCAGGGGTATATACACAGCAGCAGCACCAGGGGTATATACAGCAGCAGCCCCAGGGGTATATACAGTAGCAGCCCCAGGGGGTATATACAGCAGCAGCCCCAGGGGGTATATACAGCAGCAGCCCCAGGGGGTATATACAGCAGCAGCCCCAGGGGGTATATACAGCAGCAGCCCCAGAGGTATACAGACCCCCCCCATCAGTAGTATACAGGGGCCCCAGCTGTATACAGCAGCCCCAGCTGTATACAACCCCCCCGTGGTATCCAGGGCCCCCCTTGCTGCACACCTGTAAAGTAAGATGTCAGTATACTTATCGCTGCTTCCTTCTCCGACGCTCTACCAATGACGTCATTTCCTGTGCGCCGGAGAAGGAAGCATGAAGACCCGGAGCAGCGCGATGACCGAGCAGCGGGGAGCGGCGGCGGCAGCGATAAGTATACTGACATCTTACTTTACAGGTGTGCAGCAAGGGGGGCCCTGGATACCACGGGGGGGCTGTATACAGCTGGGGCTGCTGTATACAGCTGGGGCTACCATATATACTCGTGTATAAGCCGAGGGGGGACTTTTCAGCACATTTTTTGTGCTAAAAAACTCGGCTTATACACGAGTATATACGGTATGTTCTTCCCTTGCGGGAGGCTCTGTACTTTCAACGTTGCAAACAATAATAATATTCTAGTCCACATCGGCCCAACTGGGACCAGGTAACAAGTCTATGATTAATGTTCATCAGATTCAATAAAAGAATAAATAACAGCATACATTACGTCCATGTGCTGCAAGAAAAAGCATGAAAAATAACTATGTACACTTGTGCAATACCGGGCTGCTGATCTTTTCACTCTTCGCTTTTACTGACCCGGATTGCGAACCACCCCCGGGGTCCTGCATGGCGTTCGTAGGTTATGATGTTGCCTTTTGGGTCATCTTGTAACTGTGGCCTCCTGACGGGTTTCCAGGAGTGCAGAATCAAGGCTGGAGACTGGTATTCAAATCGCTTCATCTCCATATCGACCCGGTCATGTTGTTGTTCCAGGCAATCAGCCCACCATAGCTTGCAGGGCCCGGACACCTCTGCGCCGCCGGCTGCTCCTTCCTCTCTGTCCTCCTTCCTGGAACTCGCCTGGCTGATAGAGTTTTCTTTCTCACATTCCTCTACGATCAGGTCAGGCTCCCCTGAGAACCGGATCATGTTTTCCGGTTCGGTGGCCTCCTCTTCTCCGGGCTCAACGCTCACTGGATCCTCCAGTTCGGTTCTCGACCCGCCCCCTTGGTTGTTTGATAGCAAGGGGGGCGGGGAGACACTTTGGCGCCTCTTACTTGGCCTACAGTTAGGGCCAGAAATATTTGGACAGTGACACAAGTTTTGTTATTTTAGCTGTTTACAAAAACATGTTCAGAAATACAATTATATATATAATATGAGCTGAAAGTGCACACTCCCAGCTGCAATATGAGAGTTTCCACATCCAAATCGGAGAAAGGGTTTAGGAATTATAGCTCTGTAATGTATAGCCTCCTCTTTTTCAAGGGACCAAAAGTAATTGGACAATGGACTCTAAGGGCTGCAATTAACTCTGAAGGCGTCTCCCTCATTAACCTGTAATCAATGAAGTAGTTAAAAGGTCAGGGGTGGATTCCAGGTGTGTGGTTTTGCATTTGGAAGCTGTTGCTGTGACCAGACAACATGCGGTCAAAGGAACTCTCAAATGAAGTGAAGCAGAACATCCTGAGGCTGAAAAAAAAGAAAAAATCCATCAGAGAGATAGCAGACATGCTTGGAGTAGCAAAATCAACAGTTGGGTACATTCTGAGAAAAAAGGAATTGACTGGTGAGCTTGGGAACTCTAAAAGGCCTGGGCGTCCACGGATGACAACAGTGGTGGATGATCGCCGCATACTTTATTTGGTGAAGAAGAACCCGTTCACAACATCAACTGAAGTCCAGAACACTCTCAGTGAAGTAGGTGTATCTGTCTCTAAGTCAACAGTAAAGAGAAGACTTCATGACAGTAAATAAAAAAGGGTTCACATCTAGATGCAAACCATTCATCAATTCCAAAAATAGACAGGCCAGAGTTAAATTTGCTGAAAAACACCTCAAGAAGCCAGCTCAGTTCTGGAAAAGTATTCTATGGACAGATGAGACAAAGATCAACCTGTACCAGTATAATGGGAAGAAAAAAGTTTGGAGAAGAAAGGGAACGGCACATGATCCAAGGCACACCACATCCTCTGTAAAATATGGTGGAGGCAACGTGATGGCATGGGCATGCATGGCTTTCAATGGCACTGGGTCACTTGTGTTTATTGATGACATAACAGCAGACAAGAGTAGCCGGATGAATTCTGAAGTGTACCGGGATATACTTTCAGCCCAGATTCAGCCAAATGCTGCAAAGTTGATTGGACGGCGCTTCATAGTACAGATGGACAATGACCCCAAGCATACAGCCAAAGCTACCCAGGAGTTCATGAGTGCAAAAAAGTTGAACATTCTGCAATGGCCAAGTCAATCACCAGATCTTAACCCAATTGAGCATGCATTTCACTTGCTCAAATGCAGACTTAAGACGGAAAGACCCACAAACAAGCAAGACCTGAAGGCTGCGGCTGTAAAGGCCTGGCAAAGCATTAAGAAGGAGGAAAACCAGCGTTTTGTAAATTCTACCCTATCGATTGAGAAGGATATAACTTTCTGAATGTTGAGAGTCCTATCACTGCAACCACCACCGTTCCTGTAAGCTGTTTCTCTGAAGAGTCTCGAATGGAGCAGTAGTCAGTAATGTGCACTGCTGTTCCGTGCATTCATCGGTGAGTGCGGAACACCAGCCAAGTGTAGCTCTAAAGTATCCCAATTATTGCCATTAAGAATAAATGGAACAATCGAGAGAGCCCACAGGATCCCCAAGCCAACAAGACTAGCTGACGACATTCCTAGGGATGTAATTGCGAAATTTTCGTTTTTCTCCACCAAAGACCAAATAAATGAATTTCTAAAGAAAAACAAGACACTACCACCCCCATACCACTCCATTAAAGTCTTTCTAGACTTCTCGAAAGAAACACTAAACAAGAGAAGGTCACTCAGGCGGGTCACTGAGATATTGAGAAGCAACCACATCATGTACAGATGGAGTCACCCTTCCTCTGACATCATCTTCTCTCTCAATAACAAAACCCACAATATTGAGGAAGTCGAAAATGGACTTAAAACACTAAAAAACCTCCGAATTGGAGACCCAGGATGACCACACTCAGAAGCTATAGACTTTGACCCTGACTACTGACGGGCACCTTGGCCGAAACTTTAGCCCTGAGGAAGTTTTCCAACGGTTCTCTCGAACCCTTCCACCAAGGAACAATTTGTTAGTTCTACGTTTAATACTACTTATTTACTACACGACTAATTTTGTTACACACGTTTTGTAACAAACACCCATACTAGCTTAATCCTTTACCCAATTTTTTGTTCCTACCCTCCCACTCCCTTCTCCTGTAGAGTCACTCCAATTCAACCTACCTAGCGTATACTCTCTCCAGTCATGTCTCACAATTATCTAACACTCAACACAAATGGACTTAACTCCCCGCAGAAACGCTTTTTTGTGTGGAAAGAGTTAAAACGGTATAACATAGACATTGCAGGCCTTCAAGAAACAAGATTCAGCATTGACAGAACACCAAAATTTTCAAACCCTCTCTACCCGCACATCTTTCTATCATCAAATAAAAAAAAAAAATCAGGAGTGGCCATACTAATAAAAGAGACCATCAAATTTGAAAAAAAAGAAATTATATCAGACCCAGAAGGCAGATACATTATACTCAAATGTTTGCTGGACAACGCAATGCATACATTAGTCAACGTGTACGCTCCTAATTCTGGCCAGATTACATTTCTAAAAAAACTTCTGCGAACTGTTAGAGATATTCAAGAGGGTGCTTTATATATATTCGGAGATTTCAATGCAGTACCGAACGCCTTGCTTGACTCCTCTAACAAGAACAGAAACATAAATACTCAACTAGATCCGATGATGAAACAGGAGGAATTATTTGACGCATTTCGATGCCTCAACACTTCCTCAATCGAGTATACTCATTTCTCGAACGTACACAAATCCTTAGCACGCATAGACTTGATACTCACAGATATCAACTCACTTAGACTCATTAAGAAAGTAACCATACTTCCAAGGTCCTGGTCAGACCACTCCCCCATCCTTTTCAGTACCTCACGGGGCCCCTCTCAGAATTATCGAGGAGTATGGAGAGCAAACTCATTCCTCTTCTTACATCCAAAATACAAAACAGAAATAGAAAAGTCCTTGAAACTATACTTCTCTGAGAATGACCTTGAGGGGACAACAATATCTACTGTATGGTCGGCCCATAAAGCAGTCATTAGAGGTCTCTTAATACAATTAAATGCAAGACACAAAAAAACCCTAACTGCTGCCACAGACAACATAGTCAAACAAATAAAAGAACTTGAAGACTCCATCTCAAATCACCCCTCTGACTCAACCATGAAAGAGATTCTTAAATTAAGAATTGATCTTAGATCCTTACTAGTCTCAGATTATGACAAAATAACTCGTCTATCTAAATCTAACTTCTACGTCTCTGCAAACAAACCAAACAAATTATTTGCAAAACTTATAAAAGCCCGTAGAGTCAAGACCACGATATCTCAAATAAAAAATAAACACAATATCTTGCAAAAGCTTCCAAAGAACATCTCAGATACCTTTGCTGAATACTACAAGTCATTATACAATTTAAATCAATCTAATTCAGAACCAACTCCCACACTTAACAAGATTACCGCATTTCTAAACTCAATCGAACTTCCCTCACTCACCAAAGACGACCTGGACTTCATAAACTCTCCATTCACTGAAGAAGAAGTCACAAACACAATTAAGACTCTTAAAAAACTCAAATCCCCTGGCCCAGATGGACTGCAAAACGAGTATTACACCACATATCAAAAAATACTTACGCCTTATTTGACAAGACTCTTAAACGACCTAACTAACCCTAATTCGCAACCCTCTAATGAACTACTTCAAGCCACAATAACATTAATCCCAAAAAATAAAGGTGACCCGGACAACGTGTCTAACTTTCGCCCCATTTCCCTTCTTAACTCCGACCTCAAAATAATAACTAAAACTATCAACACGAGACTACAAAAAATCATCCCAAAATTGATCCACAGTGATCAGGTAGGATTTGTTAAAAATAGAGGATCTGCTGATGCTACCCGACGCACTATTAATTTGCTCTCCCATATAGAAAGACACAGGGTCCCAGCTCTCTTGGTCTCAGTCGACGCCGAAAAAGCGTTCGACAGAGTCCATTGGGGCTTTCTGTTCGAAACTCTAAACAAATTTGGCTTCAAAGGAAACATAGTCCAAATACTCAGATCATTATACTCCTCACAGACGGCTAACATCATGACCAACAATACCCTCTCTAACGCATTTTCTCTCTCCAACGGAACCAGACAAGGATGCCCCCTTTCCCCATCGTTATTCGATCTTTACATAGAACCTTTAGCTGAGAAAATTCGCATGAATACTCTCATAAAGGGCATCCATACCAAATTCAAAGAGTACAAAATAAGCCTGTTCGCCGATGATGTCTTACTATCCCTCTCTGACCCTATCAATTCCTTAAGAAACCTATTTGCCACCATCGAGGAATTCTCGGCAGCTTCCTCTTATAAAATTAACTTAAACAAAACCCAGATTCTACATTATAACCTGGACCCTGAAACACTATCCACAATCAAAACTGAACATAGTCTAAATTGGGACAGGAAAGACCTGGACTTTTTAGGTATAAAAATCACATCACATACTTCCACCCTAATGGATCAAAATCTTGCCACCTTAGTTACAACCATCCAGAAAGACCTCACACACATCGCCAAAACAGACCTATCTTGGTTGGGGAAAATCGAAGCGTACAAGATGTTTATCCTACCTAAAGTGCTATACACTTTCCGTTCCCTCACAATTCCAATAAAGAAGTCTTGGATAAAGAAACTACAATCACAAATAACTTCCTTTATTTGGGGACAAAAGAAGCCAAGAGTAGCTGGGACAACACTAGAGAAAAGCAGGGCAAATGGTGGTCTGGCCATACCAAACATTGCAGCATACTACAATGCTACCATAATTGTCTCCAGCAAAACTTGGTGGAACGAAACCTCGAGACCTAGCTGGCTATCTCTGGAAGAAGCAAGACACCCGAAACATAAACTTAATCTATTCCCGTTATCACACCTCTGCGATAAGTCAAAACAGCTCCCAAAAGAACCAACTACCAAAGCCACAATACAAGCGTGGAAACAACTCTCTACAAAAACATCAGAGAACACCACGGTCTCATCACATGATTGGATCCCAATTGAGATTCTAACATTACTAATCCCATCTATTAATATAGATTCTTGGAAAGAAAAGGGAATCAAGTTCCTATCTGATATCCTAGACAGACTAAACTACCTTCTTCCTTTTGCCCTACTTCAAACCAACTTTTACTTGCAAGACACAGACCTCCAAGTGTGGGAAAAAATCGATGCCTACATAACCAAAAAATCCCCGAACTTTCAATTGCCACTCACTATAACGCATTTATTCAAATTCCTCCACAGCCCTATATTTTGGTCGACCAAAAATATCTACAAAGCAATGAATATGGATTTAACATTTACCAAAACCCCCAATCTAGTGGCTTGGGAAAGAGAGCTGGGAATCTTCAATTAACACTGAAACCATGAGTCAAACTCTATCGAATCTACCGAAGATGATTCCTTGTTCGACTCTTCTAGAAACTCACTACAAATCTCTTACAAGATGGTATTTTACTCCCCAACGCCTACATCTAATGAAGGAAGACAACTCCCCGCTTTGCTGGAGGTGCAATCATGAGGTTGGCACCATCTCACACATTTTTTGGTTCTGTGAAGGTCTGAACTCCTTTTGGAACAAAGTTCAACTTCTTGTATACGACCTCTCACATAACTCTCTGACTCTAACTCCAAAACTCATCATCCTCCTGATAGGCATGGATCAAATACCTCCGCAACTTAGACCTATTATATCCCATATTATACTGTCTGCAAAAACTTTAATCGCCTCAATGTGGAGAGACACTGACGATCCTCCATTCATAACCTTGCTTGAAAAAATTGCTTCGCATAACTCTCATGAATATGCGCACGCCTTAAGACAAAAAACGTCAATCAAATACTCTAAGAAATGGGACCCATGGAACAGGATCTTTCTCCCTATTCACGCTCCAAACGTATGCTGGGGAAAGCCATGAACACTTCTCGACTTACTAATTGGATTGACTCTACCTACCACCCCCCCCCCCCCACCCCCCCTTCACTTTTTTTTTTTTTTTTGCTCCCTCCCTTCTCCTCCCCCCCCTTATACCTCCTCCTTCTCCTTACTCGTCCACTTACCAATTGTTCTATCTTATGAAAAGTCAAGTTAAAACAGAAAACCTTTCTTTATATAATTAGCGTAACTAAAAGTGAAATGATTTCAAGTTGCTACTTTTCTACCTATGCAGCCTAGAATAGTTAACTTGAAGAAATAATATGTATCCATCAAACATATTCATATATGCTATGTCAAAACGTTTTTGTTAATAACTATCTCTGTTTATAAACAGTTGTTTACGTTCATGTTTAATAACAATAAAAACACTTGAACAAGAATAAATGGAGCAATTGCACACGTGATCGACCAGTACTCAAGAGACTCTTCAGATCCACCGGTCTCAGGATCGGTGGTGATCCAGTGATGGGGTCCACAAAAATCGACAAATTGTCCCCATGTTTATTGTTAGGAGTTCACATCCAAATTTGACAATACCCTTTAAATGTTATGTTCACCTTCAAACAATATTTTTTCCATGTTAGGCATTAGAATGGCATAAGCATGACATTTGTAAAATGCTAAAGCAAGATAGGTAAACAAGTGGTATCTGCACCACCATAGGATCTACAGTAACTATTAGCTACAAACAAAGGTTCGACTGCCATAGGTCCTGAATTTGTGCCCAGTTATATAGATAATTGTGCAGAGATTGTTCGCAGATCTCTGGTTGCAGTGAAATCATGGACACATTGTTACATTTGTACATGGCCACAAAATGGAACAATGTGTCCATGATTTCACTGCAATCAGAGATGTGCGGACAATGTCTGCACAATTATCTGTGTTTGTAACTTGGCCTTAAGATTGCTGAAAAGAAGTGACTTGGTTTCTGGGCTTGTTCTTGAGCAGTAAACTGCATCCAGTAAATGTAACAGAGTTTAATTTTCCATGTTGTGCTATGATATCAGTCAGCAATTGTGTAATTTGGATAACACACATTTTACTACCAATGCTTCTGAATCTGCAACATATTTATGACCCTGTCATAGCGCAGTTCATAACTGTCTCACAACTGTAACTGGAGGCAAGTCTGCAGGGCAGCTCTCGCTCCTAGTACATGAACACCTTTATCTGCTGTGCATATGTTCACACATATGTCAGGAAACATACTCATAAATCCCATAAAAATGTCAGGCTGTATTTAACGGAGGGAAAAAATACAGAACATTGATACAAAGGATGAGCACCATATTGCGTAACATAACTATATCTGATACTTGCAATATGAGTATGTGTATAGCGTATTTTTCGGACTATAAGATGCAGTGGACTATAAGTTGCACCCAGATTTTAGAGGAGGAAAATAGCAAACAAAATTTGAAGGAAAATATTTGATCATAACGCACTGTAATGGGAGAAGGATCTACTGTTGACACTGTTATGGGGTAATGTCCACCAAATTCTGTACTAATTTCCCCCGTCCTGGGACCCTTCCAGGTATAGATGTCCCCCATTCTGTTGTATATGTTCCACAGTCTTGGTATATATGTTCCCTTCCTTGTCCCATTCTGGGATATAAAATCGCCATGCTACATCCTGTTACATATTTCACCATTCTCGTCATATCCTGGTATAAATGATCCCCATCTTGGTATATAGTGCCCTCATCCTGGTACATATGGCCCCATCCTGGTACACATCGTCCTCATCTTGGCCCCATCCTGATATAACTGATCCTCAAACTGGTATATGTGGCCTTCTTCCTGGTACATGTAGCCCTCATCTTGGCCCCATTTTGGTATATATAGCCCTCAACCTTGTAAATTTGGCCCTCATCCTGATGTATATGACTCTCATCATGCCGCAGACTGAAAGAAAATAAATGATTTTGTGGCACCCCAGAGTCCGGTTGCCACAATGGCATTGCCTCCCTTGGGGGGTGATGTCATGCTTGGAAGCAAGAAGGAGTACCCAAATCAGGTAAGCCCACAGCATACAACACCTTTCCTGACTCCAGACCAGAAGGGCGGAGCTCTGAAACCCGGGTTCATTGGAGCTCCCCTATAAATCCTGGCCCGAAGGTGGGGTTAGTCAGTTCAGCTCCTTGGAGGGTTGTGAAGACGTCCTGTGGACTAAAGCAGTGTAAGGCTCATCCCAGGACAGACACTAGCAAGCATGAGGGACCCGTAGGAGAGGGTCTGAGGAAGTAGAAGCAGGCCTGAGGAGTGGAGCCAGCCGAACAGTTCACCTCAGTGTGGAGCACCAGCAGCAAACACCGAAGTCCAAGGTTGGGAGTGAGTTCAGTCCCAGCAGCCAAATCCGGAGGACAGGAGAGTCCAAGTCTCCCGGCCGCAGCACCAGGAGACACAGCAGCACCAGAGAGCTCAGGGCCAGTTGCCAGACGAGTGGTGCCCAGGAAAAGTTCAATCTATCTGCCATACAGATGAAAGACTTAACAGGAGAGAGAGAGGGTTGAAGGTTAGCTACAGGCAGCCAGGACCACAGCAGGGAAGCCTAAGAACTCACGGGGTGAGGAGATCCCCATCTTGATTCCAGGCTACCCAGATTCTTAACAGCTCCTGTGGAAAGTACCCTGGTTTGGACCTGCTGTCACTAGTAAAGGTAAAGGAGACTACAACTGTGTGTCTGTCCATTATTCTGCGCCCTCAGTCCTGCACCCCAAAGGCCTACCATTGCCATACACTTTACCAGTTGCCCTGAGAAACCACTCCACCTGTGGGGAGCGATACATCATAGCTGCAAGCCCATCATCCCCAGAGGTCCCTCACCGCAGCGTCAGCCACAATAGCCGGACACCACAGGTGGCGTCACGTTCACCAGCTCTGAACTTTTTTTCTGATGCCCAGGATCATGAAGTCGGGTCTCGACCCCGGTGACTCATGCAGAAGTAGCAAAGCCCGGTTCCAAGTACCCCACGGCCCTGGGGCACACTCTGAGTGCGCAGTGTCCTCCTCTGATACTGGCAACTGACTTTAGTGTGTAAGCAATGTCAGCTGTTTGGATATTTACTGATTGCCGCCTGGGATTATGGCTATAAGAAGCAGTGAATATGCAGAGTCTGCTTCTGCAGTCTGTCTTCAATAAAATGGCGCCAGGGGCAGCACATGTGCAGACCGCGATTACCAGCACCATTATACTGAAGGCAATAAAAAGTGACCTCAGGTCTCTACCAAAATAGTATTGGCTGCAGCGCATGCGTGGTTGTATCTTAAAGTCTAGTGCATGTGCCGTCCCCGGCCCCATTTTATTGAGGACAGTCAGACCGCAGAAACAAAATGCTTGTTTGGTAGGAGATTATAGGCATATACAGTAGTGAATATGCAATTCATTAAACAATGGTCACACACATTCGTTCCAGCACTGGCTCCTGCCTTCTACAACCCTGTAGCTCTCTCCTGTGACCCCGCGCAGCAACATTGGCCCCCCAACAGCCACAACTACGTAGATCTAGACTATAAGACACACCCCTACTTTCCTCCCATGCTCGTGTGGTGGTGGGGCGCTGGGTCTAATGGTGGTGGAGCGCCAGGTCTAGTGGTGATGGAGCTCCAGGTCCAGTGATGGTGAGATGGCACTGTGGTCATTGCCGGCTATAGGCTAGGCTGTTCTGAAGGGATGGGTTTTCAGGTTCCACTTGAAGGTTCTCAGTGTAGGAAACAGTCGGACGTTTAGAGGTGCTGAATTCCAGAGGATGGGGGATGCTCGGGCGAAGTCTTGCAGGCGGTTAGATGAGGAACAAGTGTGGAGAAAAGGAGGAGGTCTTGGGAGGATCGAAGATTATGAGTTGGATGATATTGGGAGATTAGTTCAAAGATATATAAGGGGACAGATTGGGGACGGCTTTGTAAGTCAATGTTAGTAGTTTGAATTGGATACGCCGGGGAATTGGGAGCCAGTGAAGGGATTGCAGAGGGTATAAGTGGAAAAGCAGCGAGGATAGAGGTGGATTAGTCGGGCAGCAGAATTGAGGACAGATTGGAGAGGTGCAAGAGTGTTAGCAGGGAGGCCACAGAGGAGGAAGTTGCAGTAGAGACGAGATGAGAGATGATGAGGGCATGCACTAGTAGTTTAGTAGATTGAGGGTTGAGGAAGGGATAAATTCTGGAAATATTTTTGAGTTGCAGGCGGCAGGAGGTGGCGAGAGCTTGGATGTGTGGTCTGAAGGATAAGGAAGAGACAAGGATCACTCCGAGGCAGCGGACTTTAGGTACAGGGCAAAGTTTGATATCATTTATTGTGATAGATAGATCAGGTAATGAAGGTGTGCGAGATGGGTGAAAGATGATGCGTTCAGTATTGTCTACATTTAGTTTAAGGAAGCGAGAGGAGAAGGAGGAGGATATGACTGATAGACATTCTGGGATTCTGGACAGCAGAGAGGCGACGTCTGGGCCAGAGAGGTAGATCTGAGTGTCATCACCATACAGGTGGTACTGGAATCCATGGGACTTCATGAGTTGTCCTAGGCCAAGGGTATAGATGTAAAAAAGAAGGGGTCCCAGGACAGACCTTGAGGGACCCCAACAGAGAGGGGATGGGGTGAGGAGGTAGTGTTGGAGTGGGAGACGCTAAATGTGCAGTTAGAAAGGTAGGAGGAGATCCAGGAAAGGGCAGGGTCAGTGATACCAATGGAAGAGAGGGTCTGTAATAAGAGGCAATGATTGACTGTGTTGAATGCAGAGGACAGGTCAAGAAGCAGGAGGATGGAGAAGAGTTTGTTTGCTTCGGCAGTAAGTAGGTCATTAGTAATTTGATTAAGGCGGTTTTGGTGGAGTGATGGGGGCAGAAGCCAGATTGAAGGTTGTCAAAGAGAGAGTTGGATGAGAGGTGGGATGAGAGTACAGTGTGGACATGCTTTTCAAGAAGTTTGGAGGCGAACAGGAGCAGTGATAAGGGGCGGTAGCTGGATGTGGAGGTCGGGTCGAGAGATGACTTCTTCAAGACAGGTGTAATTTTTGCATGTTTGAAAAAGGAAGGAAAGGTACCGGGTGTTAGTGATAGATTGAAGAAGTGGGTTAGGACTGGGATAAGCGTGGTTGTGAGGTTGGGGAGGAAGTGAGAGGGGATGGGGTCCGATGCACAAGTGGTGAGATGCGATTTGGATAGGAGGTGTGCAAGTTCTCCTTCAGTGATGGAGGGAAGGAGGGTGAGTGGTCTGATATACATAGCGGTTGTGATGGTTAAGTAGCAAAGACTTGTCTTATCTGACGTGTGTTGCGAAGTCTTCTGCAAAGATCTGAGAAGTAGGAGGGGCAGTGGGGTGTAAAGGAGGGAGTAAATATGATGAATAACTGCCTGGGGTTGTGGGACAAAGAGGATATGAGGGTAATGAAGTAATTCTGTTTAGTGGGGGTGAGTGCTGAGTTGAATTTGAGAAGTGATTGTTTGAATGCTGTTTAGTAGTGTTGAGCGAGCATGCTCGCCACTACTCGGTACTCGCACGAGTATCACTGTACTCGGGCGACTCGCCGAGCACCGAGTAATCTCGCGATACTCGTGCTGTGCTCGTGGTCGTCATCTCTCCATGTTGGCGCTCTTTTGAGAGCCAGCCCACGTGCAGGGATTGGCTGACAAACCACTGCAATGCCACAGCCCTGTTAGTTGTGGCATAGCAGTGATTGGCCGCCCTGCACAGCGTCACCGAGCCTTTATAACTCCCGGCGCGCTGTGCTCGGCACACAGCCATCCAGACAGTGAGTGTAGGGAGAGTGTCTGCTGCTGATTAGGGACAGATTTGAGGTCCTCATAGGTAGATCCGGATCAGGGCTGCAAACTGCTGCTGACCACAACAGTCCTTCTCAGGACTAATCTAGGAGGACATAGGCAGGGTGATCCAGATCGGAGTCCAAGATTTCCAGTGACCAGAACAGTCCTTCTCAGGACTAATCTAGGAGGATATAGGCAGGGTGATACAGATTGGTATCCAAGCTTTTCTGTGACCATTAGAGTCACCACACTCTTGTACTTAGTACCTTAATACAGGTTAGGGACTAAAATCCTCTCTTCAAAGCATTACATTCACCAGACAGGTGTACGTACTACCTTTATACAGGTTAGGGAACTAAAATCCTAACTCTTGTCATCAAAACAGTCACCAGACAGGTGTACGTACTACCTTAATACAGGTTAGGGACTAAAATCCTCTCTTCAAACCATTACAGTCACCAGACAGGTGTACGTACTACCTTAATACAGGTTAGGGAACTAAAATCCTAACTCTTGTCATCTCAACAGTCACCACACTGTTGTACGTCATACGTTTCTACAGGTTAGGGAACTAAAATCCTAACTCTTGTCATCTCAACAGTCACCACACTGTTGTACGTCATACGTTTCTACAGGTTAGGGAACTAAAATCCTAACTCTTGTCATCTCAACAGTCACCACACTGTTGTACGTCATACCCTTTATACAGGTTAGGGAACTAAAATCCTAACTCTTGTCATCTCAACAGTCACCACACTGTTGTACGTCATACCTTTATACAGGTTAGGGAACTAAAATCCTAATCTCTTGTGATCTGAACAGTCACCAGACTGGTGTACGTCATACCTTGATACAGGTTAGGGACTAAAATCCTATCCTGTGACTGTTGTCGCTGTATACAAGCAAAATGCGCAAGGGCGTTGGCAAGGAACAAGGAGGTGAACGTGATGGTGGTGCAGGCAGAGGCCGAGGTCGTGTGCAAGCACTAATTTCGCAACAAGAAAGTGGCACATCTACTCGCTCACACGTCCTGTCCCAAATTGTTGGGGCCCGCTGCAGTACTACGCTCTTGAACCAACACTAGTGTCAACAGCTTGTTATTTGGATAGCGGATAATGCTTCAAGTCTGATTGGCACCTCCACAAACACCCTGTCTTCCACACGGTCAATTGTCAGTAGCCGTGATACTGCACCGCACATTTCCCAACCTGATCCTTCTTCCTACCAACTGGCTGAGTGCACGTCCACGGACATTACTGATCCCACACTTGGACACTCGGAAGTCCAGAAGTGTGTACCCATGGGTCAGTAGAGGTACATGGCAAATTCCCATTACAAAATTTAAATTCAGTTGTCATTTGTTGGTGGTGTGGTGAAGTCTGGCCCAATCCAACCCTTGTTCATCTTGATCTCAGTCAGCCTGTCAGCATTTTCAGTTGACAGGCGGTTGCGTTTATCAGTAATGATTCCACCTGCGGCACTGAAAACACGCTGTGACAAAATGCTAGCGGCAGTGCAGGCCAGGACTTCCAAGGCGTAGAGAGCCAATTCATGCCACGTGTCCAGCTTGGAGACCCAATAATTGTAAGGCACAGAGGAATCTCGCAGTACAGTTGTTCGATCGGCAAGGTACTCCTTCAGCATCTGACCAAACTTAGCATTTCTTGTGTCACTACCCCGCACCTCAGGGGCTGTGGTACGTGAGGGGCGAGAAAACTGTCCCACCTCGTAAAGACTGTTCCCCTACCTTTGGCGGATTGGACTTGTGCCCCTCTCGGCCGTACGCCTTGGTTGTCCACCGATTCCTGACCTATGCCGCTAGCGTTTTGTGAGGGGAATGATTTGCCTACTTCCGTGACTATGGCCTTCTGGAACTGCTGCGTTTTGGCTGACCTCTCCGCCTCAGGAATGACAGACATAAAGTTCTCCTTGTACCGTGGGTCTAACAGTGTTGCCAACCAGTACAGATTGTCGGCCAAGATGTTCTGAACGCGAGGGTCACGAGGCAGGCAGCTTACCATAAAGTCAGCCATGTGCGCCAGACTCTTAACAGCCATCACTTTAGTATCCAGACCAACACGATGACTGAACATGCTGTCCTCCTCCTCCTCCTCCTCATCTCCCCTGTCCTCTGGCCAGCCACGCTGAATCGAGGGTATGACTGGTGTGCATGTCATATCCTGAATTTGGCCAGAGAGTTGCTCCATGTCTTCATCCTCCTCCTCCTCGTCATAGTCCTCCACTGCACGTTGTGATGAGATGAGGCTGGACTCTGTGTTTTCACCCACACCCACTACTGTTTCTTGCTCCAAGTCATCGCGCTCGGCCTGCAATGCATCCTCTTTGTTTTTCAGCAGAGACCGTTTTAGAAGGCAGAGTAGTGGTATGGTGACCCTAATAATGGCGTCATCGCCGCTCACCATCTGGGTGGAGTCCTCAAAGTTTTGGAGGACGGTACATAGGTCGGACATCCATCTCCACTCCTCAGGTGTTATGTGTGGAGTTTGAACCATTTCCCGACGGCTTAGGTGATGCAGGTAGTCAACAACTGCCCTCTTCTGCTCACATATCCTGACCAACATGTGCAGAGTTGAATTCCAACGCGTGGGGACATCACACACCAGTCTGTGGGCCGTAAGACGCTAACGGCGCTGAAATCCGCCAAGGTCGGCTGAAGCAGCAGGTGACTTGCGGAAATGTGCAGACAGACGGCGAACTTTTACCAGCAGTTCAGACAGCTCTGGGTATGACTTTACAAACCTCTGAACCACCAGGTTGAGCACGTGGGCCACGCATGGAACATGCGTCAGCTGGCCTCGCCTCAAAGCTGCCACCAAGTTCCGTCCATTGTCACACACGACCTTTCCTGGCTTTAGGTTCAGAGGTGTGAGCCAGTGATCTGCCTGCTGTTTCAGAGCTGTCCACACCTCTTCTGCATTGTGGGGTTTGTCACCTATGCAGACTAGCTTCAGCACAGCCTGTTGCCGCTTCGCAGAGGCAGTGCTGCAGTGCTTCCAGCTTGGGACTGGTGTGGAGGGTACAGTGGATGAGGATGAGCAGGAGGAGAAGGAGGAGGCTGAAGAGCATGACATTCCGGAGCTGTAGAGTGTCGGTGAAACCCTGACAGAGGTAGGGCCTGCTATCCTTGGTGTGGGAAGGACGTGTTCCGTCCCTCGATCAGACTGTGTCAGAGCCTCCACAATATTAACCCAGTGTTTTGTCAAGGAGATGTAGCGGCCTTGCCCACAAGCACTTGTCCACGTGTCTGTGGTTATACACTTCAGCCCCAGACCTTACCCCTGAGGTATTAAAGAACAGCAATGACTGTCTAGCTGCAGTTTCCAATATCATGTCCACTCTCTATTTGAAACTAAACCTTTCCAAAACTGAACTTCTTCTGCTCCCCCCATCCACTAACCTCCCTAAATCGGACATCTCTCTCTCAGTTTGTGGCACCACGATAATGCCTAGGCAGCAGGCTCGTTGTCTGGGTGTTATGTTTGACACCGATCTCTCCTTCTCCTCCCACACACAATGTCTCGTCCGCTCATGTCACTTACACTTGAAGAATATCTCCAGAGTCCGTCCCTTTCTCACCCTGTAAACAACAAAAACCCTCACCGTGGCCCTAATCCATTACCGCCTTGACTATTGCAATTCTCTATTAAGCGGCCTCCCCCTCACCAGAGTTTATCCTCTCCAGTCCATCCTTAATGCAGCAGCCAGGATCACCCATCTGGCCAATCGTTACTCAGATGCCTCTGCTCTGTGCCAGTCATTGCACTGGCTGCCCGTATACTACAGCATCAAATTCAAATTGCTTATCACCCACAAAGCTATTCACAGTGCAGCACCCCCCTACCTCTCCTCCCTCATCTCTGTCTATCACCCCACTCGCGCTCTACGTTCCTCAAATGACCTTCGAGTGACATCGGTAAAAATCCGATCCTCCCACTCCCGGCTCCAAGACTTCTCCAGAGCTGCACCAAACCTCTGGAATGCTTTACCAAAAGAAATCAGGACTATCCACAACTTGCATGGCTTCAGACGATCCCTAAAAACGCATCTTTTTAAGGCGGCCTATCATACTCCCTAATAGAAGTCCTTTGTACTGTAGATAGTGGCCTATCCTTCTGGACATTACTCTTCTACAAACTCCACCAAACCAAAAAGGTCTACACAGACTGTATAATGACCATCCATGTAAGCTTAGTTCTATGCCCCATTTCCTCAAGATGCCTGGACCATCAGTGCAATAAGCCCCTGTACCTTGTGCAACCCCTATCCCGTTGTAGATTGTAAGCTCTTTTGAGCAGGGTTACCTTGATTTCTTGCTTTATTTTTTGTATTTTCTTTTTTACATTGATTCTATGCCTATTGTTTTGTATCCAATTATTCTACTGTATTTGTTCTCTACTGTAATTACTTACTGTATTATATTTTCTGTACTCTAACCCTACATTGTAAAGCGCTGCGTAATATGTTGGCGCTATATAAATAAAGCTGTATTATTATTATTATTATTAGGTGGACTTTGGCTGAAACAGCGTTGTTCAGGGCACGTGTGATGCTGTTGGACACGTGGTTATGCAATGCGGGGACGGCACATCTGGAGAAATAGTGGCGGCTGGGGACCGAGTAACGTGGGACAGCAGCCGCCATCAGGTCGCAGAATGCTGCCGTCTACACCAGCCGGAAAGGCAACATTTGTAGCGCAATGAGTCGCGAAATGTGATCATTCAGGACTGTGGCATGTGAGGCGTTGGCAGCGTATTTGCGCCTCCGTTCAAATGTTTGCTGAATGGATAATTGAACACTGCGCTGGGACAAGGACGTGCTTGATGGTGGTGTAATTTGTACGTTGGCAACTTCAGGTGCAGGGTCGGAGGCTTGTTCGCGGCCAGCATGGACAGGGGATTGGCTCGCACGCACAACAGGCAAAGACGTAGCAGTGACATCAGCAAGCACCGCTCCTCGACTCTGTTGTACTTTCCACAAAGTCGGGTGCTTGGCTGACATGTGCCTGATCATGCTGGTGGTGGTCAGGCTGCTACTTTTCGTACCCCTGCTGATGCTGGCATGGCAGGTGTTGCAAATGGCCTTTTTAGAGTCATCTGGAGCCAACTGAAAATACTGCCAGACTCGGGAAGACCTAACATTTGCACAGGCACCTGGTGTCGTATTGTTGTTCCGGGGAACGGTTGCCTGCCTTATGCCTGCGTACCCGACCCTGCTTCGTACTGCCTGTTGGGATGCTATGCCTCCCTACCCCTGTGCACTGCTGTCCTCGCTCTGCATATACTCCTGCCAGGTTGGGTCAGCTACTGGATCATCCACCACGTCGTCTTCCTATTCCTTGGCTAATCGCTGGACTGCTCCTCCTTCTCATGTGCCACCATGATGACCGTTACAATAGTTTGGCTGTTGTTTCAGGTATACCCCCAGTGGTAAACTTTTACGCCCATTCTTTTTGAATGGGCATTACAAAGACAGCATACCCGCATCTTTTCAATGTGAAAAATTTTAAGTTTTGAGGCCCTCCTGCACGTCTCTATCCAGGGACAATGTGGAGCCTCCTAATTTTCGGCTGCCCTGGCCAAAGGCCTAGGCTAAAATACACCCACTTGAGGGTTACATGCCCTACTACAACTCTGTAAGCATGGGTCATTGTTGAACCTCCCAATTTTTGGCTGCCCTGACAAAAGGCCTATACTACAATACACCCACTTGAGGGTTACAGGCCCTCCTGCACGTCTCTATCCAGGGACAAAGAGGAGCCTCCCAATTTTTGTCTGCCCTGACCAAAGGGCTATACTAAAATACACCCACTTGAGGGTTACAGGCCCTACTACAACTCTGTAAGCATGGGTCATTGTTGAACCTCCCAATTTTTGGCTGCCCTGACCAAAGGGCTATACTAAAATACACCCACTTGAGGGTTACAGGCCCTACTACATGTCTGTAAGCATGGGTCATTGTTGAACCTCCCAATTTTTGGCTGCCCTGACCAAAGAGCTATACTAAAATACACCCACTTGAGGGTTACATGCCCTACTACAACTCTGTAAGCATGGGTCATTGTTGAACCTCCCAATTTTTGGCTGACCTGACAAAAGGCCTATACTACAATACACCCACTTGAGGGTTACAGGCCCTCCTGCACGTCTCTATCCAGGGACAAAGAGGAGCCTCTCAATTTTTGTCTGCCCTGACCAAAGGGCTATACTATAATACACCCACTTGAGGGTTACAGGCCCTACTACATGTCTGTAAGCATGGGTCATTGTTGAACCTCCCAATTTTTGGCTGCCCTGACCAAAGGGCTATACTAAAATACACCCACTTGAGGGTTACAGGCCCTACTACATGTCTGTAAGCATGGGTCATTGTTGAACCTCCCAATTTTTGGCTGCCCTGACCAAAGGGCTATACTAAAATACACCCACTTGAGGGTTACTGGCCCTCCTGCACGTCTACATCCAGGGACAAAGAGGAGCCTGTCAATTTTTGTCTGCCCTGACCAAAGGGCTATACTATAATACACCCACTTGAGGGTTACAGGCCCTACTACATGTCTGTAAGCAGGGGTCATTGTTGAACCTGCCAATTTTTGGCTGCCCTGACAAAAGGCCTATAGTACAATACACCCACTTGAGGGTTACAGGCCCTCCTGCATGTCTCTATCCAGGGACAAAGAGGAGCCTCCCAATTTTTGTCTGCCCTGACCAAAGGGCTATACTATAATACACCCACTTGAGGGTTACAGGCCCTACTACATGTCTGTAAGCATGGGTCATTGTTGAACCTCCCAATTTTTTGGCTGCCCTGACCAAAGGGCTATAATAAAATACACCCACTTGAGGGTTACAGGCCCTCCTGCACGTCTCTATCCAGGGACAAAGAGGAGCCTCCCAATTTTTGTCTGCCCTGACCAAAGGGCTATACTATAATACACCCACTTGAGGGTTACAGGCCCTACTACATGTCTGTAAGCATGGGTCATTGTTGAACCTCCCAATTTTTGGCTGCCCTGACCAAAGGGCTATACTAAAATACACCCACTTGAGGGTTACAGGCCCTACTACATGTCTGTAAGCATGGGTCATTGTTGAACCTCCCAATTTTTGGCTGCCCTGACCAAAGGGCTATACTAAAATACACCCACTTGAGGGTTACAGGCCCTCCTGCACGTCTACATCCAGGGACAAAGAGGAGCCTCCCAATTTTTGTCTGCCCTGACCAAAGGGCTATACTATAATACACCCACTTGAGGGTTACAGGCCCTACTACATGTCTGTAAGCATGGGTCATTGTTGAACCTGCCAATTTTTGGCTGCCCTGACAAAAGGCCTATAGTACAATACACCCACTTGAGGGTTACAGGCCCTCCTGCATGTCTCTATCCAGGGACAAAGAGGAGCCTCCCAATTTTTGTCTGCCCTGACCAAAGGGCTATACTATAATACACCCACTTGAGGGTTACAGGCCCTACTACATGTCTGTAAGCATGGGTCATTGTTGAACCTCCCAATTTTTGGCTGCCCTGACCAAAGGGCTATAATAAAATACACCCACTTGAGGGTTACAGGCCCTCCTGCACGTCTCTATCCAGGGACAAAGAGGAGCCTCCCAATTTTTGTCTGCCCTGACCAAAGGGCTATACTATAATACACCCACTTGAGGGTTACAGGCCCTACTACATGTCTGTAAGCATGGGTCATTGTTGAACCTCCCAATTTTTGGCTGCCCTGACAAAAGGCCTATACTACAATACACCCACTTGAGGGTTACAGGCCCTCCTGCACGTCTCTATCCAGGGACAAAGAGGAGCCTCCCAATTTTTGTCTGCCCTGACCAAAGGGCTATACTATAATACACCCACTTGAGGGTTACAGGCCCTACTACATGTCTGTAAGCATGGGTCATTGTTGAACGTCCCAATTTTTGGCTGCCCTGACCAAAGGGCTATACTAAAATACACCCACTTGAGGGTTACAGGCCCTACTACAACTCTGTAAGCATGGGTCATTGTTGAACCTCCCAATTTTTGGCTGCCCTGACCAAAGGGCTATACTAAAATACACCCACTTGAGGGTTACAGGCCCTACTACATGTCTGTAAGCATGGGTCATTGTTGAACCTCCCAATTTTTGGCTGCCCTGACCAAAGGGCTATACTAAAATACACCCACTTGAGGCTTACAGGCCCTCCTGCACGTCTCTATCCAGGGACAAAGAGGAGCCTCCCAATTTTTGTCTGCCCTGACCAAAGGGCTATACTATAATACACCCACTTGAGGGTTACAGGCCCTACTACATGTCTGTAAGCATGGGTCATTGTTGAACCTGCCAATTTTTGGCTGCCCTGACAAAAGGCCTATACTACAATACACCCACTTGAGGGTTACAGGCCCTCCTGCACGTCTCTATCCAGGGACAAAGAGGAGCCTCCCAATTTTTGTCTGCCCTGACCAAAGGGCTATACTATAATACACCCACTTGAGGTTACAGGCCCTACTACATGTCTGTAAGCATGGGTCATTGTTGAACCTCCCAATTTTTGGCTGCCCTGACCAAAGGGCTATACTAAAATACACCCACTTGAGGGTTACAGGCCCTACTACAACTCTGTAAGCATGGGTCATTGTTGAACCTCCCAATTTTTGGCTGCCCTGACCAAAGGGCTATACTAAAATACACCCACTTGAGGGTTACAGGCCCTACTACATGTCTGTAAGCATGGGTCATTGTTGAACCTCCCAATTTTTGGCTGCCCTGACCAAAGGGCTATACTAAAATACACCCACTTGAGGGTTACAGGCCCTCCTGCACATCTCTATCCAGGGACAAAGAGGAGCCTCCCAATTTTTGGCTGCCCTGACCAAAGGGCTACACTAAAATACACCCACTTGAGGGTTACAGGCCCGACTACATAGACTGTGAGCCCTCGTGGACAGGGTCCCTGCCCCTCCTGTACCTGTACGTCCTGATCGCCTAGATTCAGTGTACTTGTTCTTGTCTCCCTCAACCTCATGTAAAGCGCCATGGAACCTAATGGCGCTATATAAATAAATAATAATAATAATAATAATAATAATAATACTACATGTCAGTAAGCATGGGTCATTGTTGAACCTCCCAATTTTTGGCTGCCCTGACCAAAGGGCTATACTAAAATACACCCAGGTTTTGTTTACAGGCCATCCTGCATGTCTGTATCCAGGGGCATTGGTGAACCTCCCAATTTTTGACTGCCCTTGCAAAGGAAGATACTACAATAGACCCAGTTCCTCAAAATGGGCACTTTATTTGTAGACAGGGCTTCAGGTACGTCTCTTGTCAGGGTCATCGGAGTGTCGCACAATGTTTTCACGTAAAATCTTTTATGTAATCACAAAAAGTGACATACACCAGCTGTATCTCACTATTGGGTATGTGCCCTTAACATTTCCACCATAAATATTCATTTTGGTGTCATTTTGGAAGGTTTTCTGGACACTCCATAAAATTGGCGTGAAACTCGGACAACATTGTTCACAGCTGTGACTTTTCAGTGAGAAATGCTTCCAGGGGTCTTCCCCATGGTGTTGCCATGTCATTTCAGCACTCTTCTGAGACTTTTGTGACATTTTTAGGGTTTTTCCAGGCAGCCGGCAGTCATTTCATAAAAATACTCGTGTCTCCCATAGGATAACATTGGGCTCGTTACTCGGGCCGAGTACACGAGTATCTCGGGACGCTCGGCCCGAGCTTCGAGCACCCGAGCATTTTAGTACTCGCTCATCACTACTGTTTAGTCTTCTTACGAATGTGTTTTCTTCCAGCGCTGCTGGACCTCGCAACCCTAGACTCTAGCTGCAGCTTTTTAGTGGTGTCTGTGTACTATGGTTGTCTGTTGGTTCGTCATGTTCTGCTGTGAACAAGAGGGGCAACTGCATCAATCTCTGCTGTAAGTGTAGAGTTGTAGAAAGCTGTGGCATTATCTGTGTCAAGGAATGAAGACATGGAGGATAGTGGTAGAATAGTGTCAGAGAATATGTGAGTGTCAACGTGTGTGAAGTTTCTGCGAGGGTGTTCGAGTTGGTGGACATGGGTGGCAGGTGAGGAGGACAAGGATGAGAAGGTAAGTAGATGGTGGTCAGATAGGGGGAGAGGGGAGGTTGTGGGGTTAGTTAGGGGGCAGAGAAGGGTGAAGATGAGGTCTAGTGTATGCCCGTATGTGTGTATGGCTGTGGAGGACTATTGAGAGAGGCCAAAGGATGAAGCAAGTGACAGGAGTTTGGAGGCTGTTGACTGGTAGGGGATGTTGAAGTCACCCATGATGATGGTGGGAATGTTAACAGAGAAGGTGAAGAAGGAAGATGGAGAATTGGTCAAAGAACACAGTGGTAGAGCCTGGTGGTAGATATATGACAGCCACTTGGAAGTTTGACGGAGAGTAGATACGGACAGAGTACGCTTCAAAGGATGAGAGGATAAGGGGGAGGAGGAGCAGGAATTGGGTTGAAGGTGCAGTTGCTAGAAGGGAGAAGACCCACTCCTCCACCGTGTTTGTTGCCAGTGCGAGGAGTGCGGGAGAAATGAAGTCTGCCATATCGCATCGCAGCAGGGGATGCCGTGTCGTGTCAGCCATGTTGCTGTGAGGCCCAGGAAGGAGAGTATACGGCTCTGTGGAAAAAATCAGACCGCACTCAGATGACATCCCAGTGCAATTCAATTTTCACGGACTGACAATAGAGAAGAGAGAGAAACTTTAAAATAATCAGAGGACTAATCCCAATCTGATCAAACTTTTTCTCAGATGGAGAATATATGGTTGTGTGGTACAGTGATAGGTTTAAGAGGGAGATCTCACCCTCAAATAACCATTTAAATACCGTTGTCATTATTAACAGTAGTGTCTAAGGGGTTAAACAGCCACAATAGATGATAATACTCACCATGGCCATTGCAGCAGTGTGTTAGCAATGATATATAGTTAACACCCGCTAATGATGTTACCAGCTCTGCTTGTGAGCATCATTGCACTGTACATGTCATCTCCCACTGCACTGCGCGGATGTTGGGAAGGAGTTAAAATAAACCTCCTTTCCATTTACTGTGTCTGATCATACAGGGACATGGTCTGATCATATCACAGCTCCCGAGCAGAGGAGGAGGCAAGAGTATATAGACATTATAGGACGGGATCACAGATTCTTATTTCTGTAAGAAAAAAACATGTTTAAAGGTGGGCAAGAAACTTTATTAGCTACTGCACCAGAAAGAACAGCATAAGATTGCAGCTGATTATATCCTTACTTCCTCCCCTGCCCAGGAGCTGTGGTATGATCAGACCATGTCCCTGTATGGTCATGTTGTGGCACCCCTGCAGGGGATTACTACAGGATCCACCGATGCAAGGAGGGATTTACACCTTGGTACACACAGCACACAACACCTTCCAACCCAGACCTGAAGGGGGAGCTTTACTGGCTGCTTTAAGCCAGATCCCCTCTAAAAGATCAAGGCCTGAGGGGAGGAGTCAGTTAGTCTCAGTTAGTTAGGGAGTTCCAGTCAGGCAGTGAAGAGAGCAGGAGTGAGGAGCTGGTCGCTGGGAATGATCCAGGCCCAGGACCAGGGAACACTGACCCAGCTGTGCTGCACCCTAGGGAGAGGGTCGGAGACCAGTGGAGGAAACATGGAATTAAAGAAGGGAACCGATCAAGCTTCCCTTTAGCTCACCCGGACACTGGAGTCCATTACTGCAAAGCATCCAGTGCAGCAGTAAAAGGCCGGAAGGACCAGGAGGGAAGAAATCCCCCTGAGGTAACTAAAAAGAGACACTCAAAACTGACCAAACACCAGGGGCCAAAGGAGGAATAGGGACCCCGCAGAAGGACCTCATTGTCAGTGATAGCGTAAAGTCCTGAGAGGGAGAAGGAGCGGTGAGTTCAGTTACAGGCAGGACTTACCCCAAACCACTGTACACAGTGACAGAGGAGGCCTCACAACTCTCCAAGGTGAAAGTCCCAAATTTCACCGGGGACCTGGTTACTTCTCTGGATTGTACCTGTTACCCGTCATCAGTAAAAGGTACCGAAACAAAGACTACTGTGTGTGCGTGTGCCTGTTTAACCGCCGCCATCCACAGCGTTAACTGCAGAGATGCTACTACAACTCCCCTCATCCATCCCCGCTGCCCTGAGGTAAAGATCCACCTGTGGGGAGCTGTACTACATTGAGCTGCACCTCCATAACCTCAGCGGCCGGCTGCAGTGCTGGTATACACGTTACCAGGTACCACAGGTGGCGTCACGTAAACAATCCCCCTTCACCACCATCATCCCCCACCATTCCCCGCCATTGAGGGTCCAGGCCACGGGACCGGGGACCGACCAGCCGTGATCCCCCCATTCCAAGTCGCCATCAGCCCCGACCACATACACATCCATTACACACTACATAGAAGAGAGACATATATAAGATTATCTCAGCAGAGGAGATGTGGTATGATCCCTGTGTACAGTCAGACACATGCATTGCACAGTAGATAGCAGGGACACATATACAGGGGTTGGACAAAATAATGGAAACACCTGGAAAAATCCACCTTTTGTGGCGATTACAGCCTCAATTCTCCGAGGTATGGATTCATACAAGGTGATATCATTGACCTGGCGGATCTCCATGAAATAGCACCCCAGATCATCACAGAACCTCCGCCATGTTTTACGGTTGGGAGAAGGCAGTCTGGATGGAGTGCTTCTTTCGGCTGCCTCCAAACGTACACTCGGCCGGAGGTCGGAAAATGGGGTAAACGATGATTCGTCTGAGAATATCACTTGTTTTCACTGCTCGAGGGACCAATTCTGGTGGTTTCTACACCACTCTAAATGCTTGGAAACATTTGTCATTGAGAGCATCGGTTTTCTAATTGCAGCTATTCCATGGAATCCAGATTTGTGCAGCTCCGGACGAACAGTTTTCGTGGAAACTGGGTTCTGTAGGTGTTCATTGAGCTCAGCAGTGATTTTCAGAGCCGTGGTCTTGCGATCCTCTCTCACAATTCGCTTTAGAGTCCGACTGTCTCTCTCAGTCAACTTTGACTTTCGGCTGGACCTGTGCTTTGCTGCGTACGTTTTTCCTTCTCTTTCACACTCACTCATTACTTTGGAGACAGTACCTCTTGACACACCAAGCATTCGGGCACTTTCTGTTACACTGGCGCCTGCCATACGAGCACCAACAATTTGGCCTTTTTGAAAATCCAAAAGGTTCTCATCAATGTTCTTACAATTCGGCAAAACAAACAGTTAATATACATACACATATCACTTAACACAAATAATCAGCTACAAAACATTAATATATGTCACGGTTTGCATGTTTATAACATGTTCGAAGATTATGATGCCAAAACGTTAGGTGTTTCCATTATTTTGACCAACCCCTATATAAGATTATCTCAGCACAGGAGATGTGGTATGATCATACCATGTCCCTGTATGGTCAGACATGGCCATAACACAGTACATAGCAGGGACACATATATAAGATAAAAAATTAAAATTTAATCCATCGAATTATGGAATTTAATTTCTCAAGATCTATAGTTTAAAATGTACATTGCTTATAGGACAACCACAACCCCTTTAAAGGGCGCCAGCATGCACCTACATTGGCCTACTTCTTAATGTCATTAGCTCCGAAGCTTTGATAAGTACATATGATGGAGCCCTACTAGGTACATGCCTCAGGGGTTGCATGAGGCCCCTTGCCTGGACGCTTGAGACCTCTGGATTAGAGTGATTGCAGTAGATGCGCATACTCTATAACAGTAAATATATCATCTTCTCCAAAAAACAGCTATAGCTGTTGCTAATACTCCCTACAAATACCATGTGTTTAAAATACATAATGTACTTAGTGTCGTACACAAGAAAGAAGATAGTCACAGAAAACACCAATATTTTCCTCATAGATTTTACTGCCATGGGTAGAAGGGTATGTGTTTCTCTCTGCCTGCCCTTTTATGACTCCTGGAAAAGTAACCTGGCCCTTGTTTGCCACTAATGCAGTGGGAGTTCTGCACCGTTTTAGACACATACAAAAAACTGAGCCAGAGCAAACCTAAGTAAACATGCCTGTAGGAGCCTGTTCACCCTGACCACCAGAACTAAACCTTAAAGAAAAAGTATATGCAAAACGTGTAAAAATATCCTGTAATAAATAAAATAAATAAATATAATAAATAGTATAAAAATATAAAAGCTAGTGCCATTAGTACATTTGTTTTTGTAAAAATGTATAAAGTCATCCTACCAACGTCAATATGACCCACTTCCGGACGGTACCTACTCTAACTAACCTGCTCATGTGTCATCTTACCTCAATAAAGTCAGGGTGCAGAGTGGCCTGGGTACCATTAAAAATGGGTTGTGGCTGGGTCATCCAGCATGAAAGTGACACAAAACATACAGCCAAAGCAACAAACGAGTGGCTCAAATAGAAGCACATAAAGATCATGGAGTGGCCTAGCCAGTCTCCAGACCTTAATCCCATAGCAAAGTTATGGAGGGAGCTGAAGCTCCAAGTTGCCAAACGACAGCCTCAAAGTCTTAATCATTTAGAGATGATCTGCATAGAGGAGTGGACCAAAATTCCTCTTGACATGCACGCAAACCTCATCATCATACAAGAAACATCTGACTGCTGTGCTTGCCAACAAGGGTTTTGTCACCAAGTATTAAGTCTTGTTTTCCAGAGGGATCAAATACTTATTTCTCTCTTCAAAATACAAATACAGTTATATAATTTAGACAATGTGATTTTCTGGATTTTATTTTTGATATTCCGTCCCTCACTGTTAAAATTAACCTACCCTTAAAATTATAGACTGTTGTTATAGACTGTTCAAAATCAGCAAGGGATCAAATAATGATTTCCTTCACTGTATATGGGGCCATCCAGGTGTGAGTTCCCTCTAATATTTACAGAACCTGTTTCTATGCTAAATACAATTGTAAGTAATTACACAATATTGTGCATTAATGCAGTTTAGTACATTGCATTTTCTCGTATAACTAATTCAAGGTCACGTTCAAAACAATTCATTTTAAGAGCTGATGACTTTCTTCCAATTGGCTACCTGCCCAACAAACACTAATCTGAGCAGACATGTGTTTTCCAGACACTTAGCATTGCCTGAAAGTTATGGAAAATACAGGTCATTTCTTCACAAACAGGGAGGTCTTTGGAATTAGTAACATGAAGATTTGTCATCCTGGTATCAAATACATCAAGGTGCATTCAAAATATGTTATTAACTTATGTATTCAAAAATGAGTATATATTTTAACAGTTTTTTTGTTTTAATATTATCAATTAAACATTTTTTTTAGAATATTTAAAAAAATCAACACTTATAAAATGTTCTCCATTGCCATAACATTATAGAAAATTCTCTTCGCTTAAAGGGGTTGTCCGGGTTCGTCACATAATCTGAGTGCATATCCAGGCTGCCTAATGCTGACAATGTGTAATGTACTTTGTGTCAGCTTTCTGCAGGGTTTCCTAGATAACACTTGTTTTGTGTCTGAACAGAACGACCAGGGGGGGTGTTCTGTCATGATAATGAACACTGGTCGTTTCCACCTACTCTACCCCATCCCCTCCCCCATAGCAACATCCCCGCCCTCCCCATCTCCATGACTCAGCCTCTCCACAGGAAGAAAATGATCCTCGGCTGCAGCCATTGCTGTGAGCAGAGCTGCCCGGATTACCTGCTCCTCCCCCGGCCACACACAGTGATGTATGGAAAGTCTGCAGAGAGAAGAGACAATGTGCTGCACTCAGGGGGGGCCGCTCTGTGATTACAATGAATAGCTCCGGCCTCTTATCAGTGATTCTTCCCTCACTGTCCCAGGCTGTCATCAGGAGAATGTACAGTGTGCAGACACCAGTGATGTCTGCAGAGAAGGGACAATCGTGCTGTATTCAGGGCCGCTCCGTGATTACAGTGACTAGCTCCCTCATATCAGTGACTCCTTCCCTCACTGTCCGGGCTGTGATCAGGAGAATGTACAGTGTGCAGACACCAGTGATGTCCCTTCTCTGCAGACTTTGCAGACAATCGTGCTGTATTCAGGGCCGCTCCGTGATTACAGTGACTAGCTCCCTCATATCAGTGATTCCCTTCCCTCACTGTCCGGGTTGTGATCAGGAGAATGTACAGTGTGCAGACACCAGTGATGTCCCTTCTCTGCAGACTTTGCAGACAATCGTGCTGTATTCAGGGCCGCTCCATGATTACAGTGACTAGCTCCCTCATATCAGTGATTCCCTTCCCTCACTGTCCGGGCTGTGATCAGGAGAATGTACAGTGTGAGCCCAGTGATGGGGGGCTGCAGCTTCTGTGACACACTGTAACAAACCCCTGCTGTGTGAATGAGACAGCTGTGTCACTGATGTCTGTACACAGCAGGAGATATGGTACAGTGTGAAGGATGGTCAGCACTGTGTCTCCAATGACACAAATACTGATTGAAGCAGCCTCTATCCACTCAGTAACTGCAGCAGTGTGAAGTGTTGGAGGTGTATGTATGGAGATATTGATGATACTAAGGATTTTGATATTGTTGAGGAGTCCTTCCTTCCGTCGCCCCATCAGTCCGCCCGTCCTTCCTTCTTTCCTTCCATCCATCCTTCCTTCCGTTCATCCTTCCGTCCTTCTTTCAGTCCGTCTTTCGTCCTTTCTTTCCGTCCATCTGACCGTCCTTCCTTCTTTCCATCCATCCGTCCTTCCCTCCTTCCTTTTTTCCGTCCGTCCTTCTTTCCATCCTTCCATCTGTCCTTCTTTCCGTCGTCCTTTCTTTCCATCTGTCCTTCCTTCTTTCCGTCCATCTATCCGTCTGTCCTTTCCGTACCTCCTTTTTTCCGTCCTTCCTTCTTTCCATCTGTCCTTCCTTCTTTCCGTCCTTCCTTCCGTCCATCTATCCGTCCGTCCTTCTTTCTGTCCCTCCTTCTTTCCGTCCTTCCTTCCATCCGTCCGTCGCCCCATCAGTCTATCTGTCCTTCCTTTCATCCTTCTTTCCATCCTTCCTTCTGTCCATCCATCCATCCCTCCTTCCTTCCGTTGGTCCTTGCGTCCTTCTTTCTGTCCATCCTTCCTTCTTTCCATCCTTCCTTATTTCCGACCATCCTTCCTTCTTTCCGACCGTCCGTGCCGTTCTTCCTTCTTTCTGTCCTTCCTTCTTTCCGTCTGTCCATCAGTCGTTCCTACTTTCCGTCCGTCCTTCTTTCTGTCCGTCCTTCTTTCCGTCCGTCCGTCCTTCTTTCCGTCTGTCCGTCCTTCTTTCCGTCCGTCCGTCCTTCTTTCCGTCCTTCATTCCGTCCGTCCTTCATTCCGTCCGTCCTTCATTCCGTCCGTCCTTCATTCCGTCCGTCCGTCCTTCATTCCGTCCGTCCGTCCTTCTTTCCGTCCGTCCTTCATTCCGTCCGTCCTTCTTTCCGTCCGTCCTTCTTTCCGTCCGTCCTTCTTTCCGTCCGTCCTTCTTTCCGTCCGTCCTTCTTTCCGTCCGTCCTTCTTTCCGTCCGTCCTTCTTTCCGTCCTTCATTCCGTCCGTCCTTCATTCCGTCCATCCCGTCCGTCCTTCATTCCGTCCGTCCTTCATTCCGTCCGTCCTTCATTCCGTCCGTCCTTCATTCCGTCCGTCCTTCATTCCGTCCGTCCTTCATTCCGTCCATCCCGTCCGTCCTTCATTCCGTCCGTCCGTCCTTCATTCCGTCCGTCCGTCCTTCATTCCGTCCGTCCTTCATTCCTTCCGTCCGTCCTTCATTCCTTCCGTCCGTCCTTCATTCTTTCCGTCCGTCCTTCATTCTTTCCGTCCATCCGTCCGTCCTTCATTCTTTCCGTCCATCCGTCCGTCCTTCATTCTTTCCGTCCATCCGTCCCTCCTTCATTCTTTCCGTCCATCCATCCCTCCTTCATTCTTTCCGTCCATCCATCCCTCCTTCCTTCTTTCCGTCCATCCGTTCTTCCCCTCAAGCCTGTATTTTCCCTTCACCCCTGGGTGATTTCCTGTTTTCCTTCCTCTTCTTCCATAACTTTTCTATTTTTTCGTCAATACAGACATATGAAGCTTCTTGTTGTTTTTTGCAGGACGAGTTGAACTTTTGAATGACGACATTTATTTAAAAATTGCAAAAAAATAGTGCAATTATACATTTGTTTTTTGGGTTTTTTATTCACCATGTTTACTATATGGTAACACTGAGGTGTCGGTATGATGTCTGGGGTCAGTACTATATGGTAACACTGAGGTGTCGGTATGATGTCTGGGGTCAGTACTATATGGTAACACTGAGGTGTCGGTATGATGTCTGGGGTCAGTACTATATGGTAACACTGAGGTGTCGGTATGATGTCTGGGGTCAGTACTATATGGTAACACTGAGGTGTCGGTATGATGTCTGGTGTCAGTACTATATGGTAACACTGAGGTGTCGGTATGATGTCTGGGGTCAGTACTATATGGTAACACTGAGGTGTCGGTATGATGTCTGGGGTCAGTACTATATGGTAACACTGAGGTGTCGGTATGATGTCTGGGGTCAGTACTATATGGTAACACTGAGGTGTCGGTATGATGTCTGGTGTCAGTACTATATGGTAACACTGAGGTGTCGGTATGATGTCTGGGGTCAGTACTATATGGTAACACTGAGGTGTCGGTATGATGTCTGGGGTCAGTACTATATGGTAACACTGAGGTGTCGGTATGATGTCTGGGGTCAGTACTATATGGTAACACTGAGGTGTCGGTATGATGTCTGGGGTCAGTACTATATGGTAACACTGAGGTGTCGGTATGATGTCTGGGGTCAGTACTATATGGCAACACTGAGGTGTCAGTATGATGTCTGGGGTCAGTACTATATGGTAACACTGAGGTGTCGGTATGATGTCTGGGGTCAGTACTATATGGTAACACTGAGGTGTCGGTATGATGTCTGGGGTCAGTACTATATGGTAACACTGAGGTGTCGGTATGATGTCTGGGGTCAGTACTATATGGTAACACTGAGGTGTCGGTATGATGTCTGGGGTCAGTACTATATGGTAACACTGAGGTGTCGGTATGATGTCTGGTGTCAGTACTATATGGTAACACTGAGGTGTCGGTATGATGTCTGGGGTCAGTACTATATGGTAACACTGAGGTGTCGGTATGATGTCTGGGGTCAGTACTATATGGTAACACTGAGGTGTCGGTATGATGTCTGGGGTCAGTACTATATGGTAACACTGAGGTGTCGGTATGATGTCTGGTGTCAGTACTATATGGTAACACTGAGGTGTCGGTATGATGTCTGGGGTCAGTACTATATGGTAACACTGAGGTGTCGGTATGATGTCTGGGGTCAGTACTATATGGTAAAACTGAGGTGTCGGTATGATGTCTGGGGTCAGTACTATATGGTAACACTGAGGTGTCGGTATGATGTCTGGGGTCAGTACTATATGGTAACACTGGTAATGTCGGTATGATGTCTGGGTCAGTACTATATGGCAACACTGAGGTGTCAGTATGATGTCTGGGGTCAGTACTATATGGTAACACTGAGGTGTTGGTATGAATAATTGAAGAATTAAAGAAACAAAAAAAGAATTGCGCTCTTGCCCAATTTTCCACGATCCGCAGTTACAGTCAAACATTTAGTCTGACAATCAAAATCTATATCGATTTTTATTTTAAAGAGAACCGTCACCCCATTTTTGTGTATTAAAATAAAAGCTCCCTTTTTTATCAGGGACTATCCTGCATTCTAAGGCTGGGTTCACGTTAGCGTTCCCCTCCGCAGCGTTCTGCGTAGGGGATCCGCAATGTGTCCGCAGCGGCCATCAGCTCCTATCTTTATAATGGGAGCGCACGGTGCTGCGCTTAACAGCGCATGACCGTGCGCACCCATTCACTCCTATATGTGATCTGTGAGCAGGCGGACGCCTGCGTACAAATCACACAGTCTCTTCCGCACCAGAGACGCGACATGTTGCATTCCTGGTGCGGACGAGACTGTGTGATTTGTGCGCAGGCGTCCGCCTGCGCACAGATCACATATAGGAGTGAATGGGTGCACACGGTCATGCGCTGTTAAGCGCAGCACCGTGCGCTCCCATTATAAAGATAGGAGCTGACGGCCGCTGCGGACACATTGCGGATCCCCTACGCAGAACGCTGCGGAGGGGAACGCTAATGTGAACCCAGCCTTAGAATGCAGGATAGTCCCTGATAAAAAAGGGAGCTTTTATTTTAATACACAAAAATGGGGTGACGGTTCTCTTTAAAATAAAAATCGATATAGATTTTGATTGTCAGACTAAATGTTTGACTGTAACTGCGGATCGTGGAAAATTGGGCAAGAGCGCAATTCTTTTTTTGTTTCTTTAATTCTTCAATTATTCATACCAACACGTCATTGATACCATATAGTACTGACCCCAGACATCATACAGACACCTCAGTGTTGCCATATAGTACTGACCCCAGACATCATACCGACACCTCAGTGTTACCATATAGTACTGACCCCAGACATCATACCGACACCTCAGTGTTACCATATAGTACTGACCCCAGCCATCATACCGACACCTCAGTGTTACCATATAGTACTGACCCCAGACATCATACCGACATCTCAGTGTTACCATATAGTACTGACCCGAGGCATCATACCAACACCTCAGTGTTACCATATAGTACTGACCCCAGACATCATACCGACACCTCAGTGTTACCATATAGTACTGACCCCAGATATCATACCGACACCTCAGTGTTACCATATAGTACTGACCCCAGACATCATACAGACACCTCAGTGTTACCATATAGTACTGACCCCAGACATCATACCGACACCTCAGTGTTACCATATAGTACTGACCCCAGACATCATACCAACACCTCAGTGTCACCATATAGTGAACATGGTGAATAAAAAACCCAAAAGACAAATGTATAATTGCACTGTTTTTTTTGCAATTTTTAAATAAATGTCGTCATTCAAAAGTTCAACTCGTCCTGCAAAAAACAACAAGAAGCTTCATATGTCTGTATTGACGGAAAAATAGAAAAGTTATGGAAGAAGAGGAAGGAAAACAGGAAATCACCCAGGGGTGAAGGGAAAATACAGGCTTGAGGGGAAGAACGGATGGACGGAAAGAAGGAAGGAGGGATGGATGGACGGAAAGAATGAAGGAGGGATGGATGGACGGAAAGAATGAAGGAGGGACGGATGGACGGAAAGAATGAAGGACGGACGGATGGACGGAAAGAATGAAGGACGGACGGATGGACGGAAAGAATGAAGGACGGACGGAAAGAATGAAGGACGGACGGAAGGAATGAAGGACGGACGGAAGGAATGAAGGACGGACGGAATGAAGGACGGACGGACGGAATGAAGGACGGACGGACGGAATGAAGGACGGACGGGATGGACGGAATGAAGGACGGACGGAATGAAGGACGGACGGAATGAAGGACGGACGGAATGAAGGACGGACGGAATGAAGGACGGACGGAATGAAGGACGGACGGGATGGACGGAATGAAGGACGGACGGAATGAAGGACGGACGGAATGAAGGACGGAAAGAAGGACGGACGGAAAGAAGGACGGACGGAAAGAAGGACGGACGGAAAGAAGGACGGACGGAAAGAAGGACGGACGGAAAGAAGGACGGACGGAATGAAGGACGGACGGAAAGAAGGACGGACGGACGGAATGAAGGACGGACGGACGGAATGAAGGACGGACGGAATGAAGGACGGACGGAATGAAGGACGGACGGAATGAAGGACGGACGGAATGAAGGACGGAAAGAAGGACGGACGGACGGAAAGAAGGACGGACGGACGGAAAGAAGGACGGACGGACGGAAAGAAGGACGGACAGAAAGAAGGACGGACGGAAAGTAGGAACGACTGATGGACAGACGGAAAGAAGGAAGGACAGAAAGAAGGAAGAACGGCACGGACGGTCGGAAAGAAGGAAGGATGGTCGGAAATAAGGAAGGATGGAAAGAAGGAAGGATGGACAGAAAGAAGGACGCAAGGACCAACGGAAGGAAGGAGGGATGGATGGATGGACAGAAGGAAGGATGGAAAGAAGGATGAAAGGAAGGACAGATAGACTGATGGGGCGACGGACGGATGGAAGGAAGGACGGAAAGAAGGAGGGACAGAAAGAAGGACGGACGGATAGATGGACGGAAGGAAGGACGGAAAGAAGGAAGGACAGATGGAAAGAAGGAAGGACGGAAAAAAGGAGGTACGGAAAGGACAGACGGATAGATGGACGGAAAGAAGGAAGGACAGATGGAAAGAAAGGACGACGGAAAGAAGGACAGATGGAAGGATGGAAAGAAGGACGGACGGAAAAAAGGAAGGAGGGAAGGACGGATGGATGGAAAGAAGGAAGGACGGTCAGATGGACGGAAAGAAAGGACGAAAGACGGACTGAAAGAAGGACGGAAGGATGAACGGAAGGAAGGATGGATGGAAGGAAAGAAGGAAGGACGGGCGGACTGATGGGGCGACGGAAGGAAGGACTCCTCAACAATATCAAAATCCTTAGTATCATCAATATCTCCATACATATACCTCCAACACTTCACACTGCTGCAGTTACTGAGTGGATAGAGGCTGCTTCAATCAGTATTTGTGTCATTGGAGACACAGTGCTGACCATCCTTCACACTGTACCATATCTCCTGCTGTGTACAGACATCAGTGACACAGCTGTCTCATTCACACAGCAGGGGTTTGTTACAGTGTGTCACAGAAGCTGCAGCCCCCCATCACTGGGCTCACACTGTACATTCTCCTGATCACAGCCCGGACAGTGAGGGAAGGGAATCACTGATATGAGGGAGCTAGTCACTGTAATCATGGAGCGGCCCTGAATACAGCACGATTGTCTGCAAAGTCTGCAGAGAAGGGACATCACTGGTGTCTGCACACTGTACATTCTCCTGATCACAACCCGGACAGTGAGGGAAGGGAATCACTGATATGAGGGAGCTAGTCACTGTAATCACGGAGCGGCCCTGAATACAGCACGATTGTCTGCAAAGTCTGCAGAGAAGGGACATCACTGGTGTCTGCACACTGTACATTCTCCTGATGACAGCCTGGGACAGTGAGGGAAGAATCACTGATAAGAGGCCGGAGCTATTCATTGTAATCCCGGAGCGGCCCCCCCCTGAGTGCAGCACATTGTCTCTTCTCTCTGCAGACTTTCCATACATCACTGTGTGTGGCCGGGGGAGGAGCAGCTAATCCGGGCAGCTCTGCTCACAGCAATGGCTGCAGCCGAGGATCATTTTCTTCCTGTGGAGAGGCTGAGTCATGTAGATGGGGAGGGCGGGGATGTTGCTATGGGGGAGGGGATGGGGTAGAGTAGGTGGAAACGACCAGTGTTCATTATCATGCCAGAACACCCCCCCTGGTCGTTCTGTTCAGACACAAAACAAGTGTTATCTAGGAAACCCTGCAGAAAGCTGACACAAAGTACATTACACATTGTCAGCATTAGGCAGCCTGGATATGCACTCAGATTATGTGACGAACCCGGACAACCCCTTTAAAACAAGGGTGGACTATTAGTTTTGCCAAGGGGTCTGGGACTATTGTGGTGGGTTGAACCAATAGGCTGAGCTTCATTATGGTCAATATTAATCCAGAAGATGTCATCCCCTCACCAGTGGTGTAACTAGAATCTGAGGGACACCAGTAAAAATATTCGGACCTGCGCTATCCCCACCCCACCGCATGTTAGTCCTTGTAATGTTCAGAATTCTATAAAGACTTGTGAATTGCCCCCCTTCCTCCATTATGTAATAATGTTCACCATCCTGCCATATATGTCTTCAAACCAAGTTTATATGTCTCTCATACTGGTATATATGTCCACCATTCATGTATATATGTCCTCCATCCTGGTATATATGGTCCTCATCCTGGTATATATGATCCCCATTCTGGTATACAGGTCCCCCATCCTAGTATATAAATTCCTCATCCTGATATATATATACTCATCCTGGTTTATATGTCCCCTTTAAAGGCTTATGAATTGCCCACCTCTTCCTTCATTATGTAGTAATTTTTCCCATCCTGGTATATATGTCTTCCATCCAAGTATATATGTCTCCCATCCTGACATATGTCCCTCCATCTTGGTGTATATGGTCCTCATCCTGGTATATAAGTCTCCTTTCCTGGTATGTATGTCTTCATCCTGGTACATAGGTCCCCCATTTTGGAATATATGTCCCCCATCCTGGTGTATATGTCCTTCATCCAGGTATATATCATCTACATCCTGATATATATGACACCAATCCTGGTATATATGTCCTCATCCTGGTATACAGGTCCCCAATTCTGGTATATGTGGTCCTCATCCTGGTATATATGATCCCCATCCTGCTATATATGGCCCCCATTGTGGTATATATGAGCACATCCTGGTATATATGATCCCCATCCTAGTTTATAGGCCCCCTTTCCTGGTATATATGGTCCCCATCCTGATATACTGCATATGGTTCCCATCCTGATGTATACAGTCCATATGGTCCCTATCCTGGTATATATGTCCTAATTCTAATATATATGGTCTATATGGTCCCCATCCTGTTATATACACTACTATTCAAAAGATTGGTGTCATTTAGAAATGTCCTTATTTTTGATAGAAAAGCACATTTTTTTCAATGAAGCTAACTTTAAATGAATAAGAAATGCACTCTATATATTGTTAATGTGGTAAATGACTTCTAACTGCAAACATCTGGTTTTTAATGTAAAATCTACATAGGTGTATAGAGGCCCATTTCCAACAACCACCACTCCAGTGTTTTAATGGTTCATTATATGTGCTAACTGTGTAAGAAGGCTAATAGATGTTTAGAAAACCCTAGAAATTCCTTGTCCAAGTATGTTAGCACAACTGAAAACGGTTTGTCTGATTAGAGAAGCTATAAAATTGACCTTCCTTTGAGCTAGTTGGGAATCTGGAGCCTTACATTTGTTTGTTCCATGAAACTCTTAAAATGGCCAGAAAAAAAGAACTTTCATGTAAAACGCAACAGTCTTGTACTTAGAAATGAAGGCTATTCCATGTGAGAAATTGCCAAGAAACTGAAGATTTCCTACAACGGTGTGTACTACTCCCTTCAGAGGAGAGCACAAACAGGCTGTAACCAGAGTACAAATAGAAGTGGGAGGTCCCTCTGCACAACTGAGCAACAAGACAAGTACATTAGAGTCTCTAGTTTGAGAAATCGACACATCACAGCTCCTCAACTGGCAGCTTCATGAAATAGTACCCGCAAAACGCCAGTGCCAACATCTACAGTGTAGAGATGACTCCTGGATGCTGGCCTTCAGGGCACAGTGTCAAAGAAAAAGCCATATCTTAGACTGGCTAATAAAAGGAAAAGATTAATGTGGGCAAAAGAACACAGACATTGGACAGAGGAAGATTGAAAAAAGGTTTTATGGACAGGTGAATCAAAGTTTGAGGTGTTTGGATCACACAGAAGAACATTTGTGAGACGCAGAACAACAGAAAAGATGCTAGAAGAGTGCCTGACGCCATCTGTCAAGCATGGTGGAAGTAATGTGATGGTCTGGGGTTGCTTTGGTGCTAGTAAAGTGGGAGATTTGTACTAGATAAAAGGGATTTTGAATAAGGAAGGCTATCACTCCATTTTAGAATGCCATGCCATACTCTGTGGACAGCGCTTGATTGGAGCCAATTTCATCCTACAACAGGACAATGACCCAAAGCACATCTCCAAATTATGCATAAACTATTTAGGGAAGAAGCAGGCAGCTGGTATTCTATCTGTAATGGAGTGGCCAGCGCAGTCACCAGATCTCAACCCCATTAAGCTGTTGAGGGAGCAGATTGACCATATGGTATGCAAAAAGTGCTCATCAAGCCAATCCAACTTGTGGGAAGGGCTTCAGGAAGCATGGGGGAAATTTCTCAAGATTACCTCAGCAAATTAACAGCTAGAATGCCAAAGGTCTGCAATACTGTAATTGCTGCAAAGGAAGCATTCTTTGATGAAAGCAAAGTTTGAAAGAGAGAATTATTATTTCAAATAAACATCATTATTTCTAACCTTGTCAGTGTCTAGTCTATATTTTCTATTCATTTTGCAACTCAATTGATAACTAAACGTATGAGTTTTCATGGAAGGCACAGAATTGTCTGGGTGACCCCAAACTTTTGAACGATAGTGCATATCCTGGTATTTATGACCCCATCCTGGTATTTTATGGTCTGCATCCAGGTATACATGGTCCCCATCCTGGTATATATGTCCCCGTTTTTTCTCTAATGCATAATTAAAAACAAAAACATTCAACTCCCCTTTCCTTCACCCCCATGTTGCCCAGTCTCCTCTGTAGCCAGCATGCAGTGGGCAAGAGCTGACAGAGTGAGCGACATGGGGCATGATGTCACTATCATGCGCTGCCCTCTGTTGTGCTATCTCTGATGTCAGCCACTGCTTGGCTGGCAGCGAGTATTGCAGTGCAGGGACATGACAGGTCTCTTTGCTGTGACGCATTTCACCTTGATTTTGAGGATCCGAGGACACACATTCAGCTGAATCAGGCGTTGGGGTCCTTACACTCCTGCCCCTCACCCAGCTGCTCCAATTTACATAATTTACAGCAGTAATCATCCTTCTTGAGCTCCTCCACCGCTCATCAGCACTTTGCCGCTACCCTCCCTCACATCAACACCGCTATTACAATCTTATAAACAGAAAGTAAACAGATTTTACCCTGGGGCCATACAGTACATGTAGTGTCCATTATTTTCATGACCCAGAGACTTGTATGACTAAGTTCAGATGGGCATATGAAAATTTGTCTGTTCTGGTCTAGAATAAAAGGATGATTTTTCTTTAGTCTTGCAACTTATATGCATTTATATTTTTGTTTTTGGTATATTTAAGGCAGCAACTTTTAAATATCAATAATTAAAAAATATGGAAGACCAAATACAGATGCTTATGCTAACAATTGCAATATCTTTATTAAAAACACAGCTGCCATACAGATGGTGTGTATAGCATCTGTTCTGTTTGCACATCCGTTGAAATCTTTCTGTGAGACTCATCTGAAAAACACGTGAGGTTTATTTCAATCTGTTGGTCGGTGGGAAAACAATGTAAACTACCACCTTGATTAACATTGGTCTGTGCGCGGTATGTTTTCCACACACAAACAACGTAATTGTTCATGTGTAGCTCACGGGTGATTATAATGGATATGTGTTTTATCAGTGAAAAACACAAGTAGAACATGTACATTAAAAGCAGGGATCTAATTGAGGCCTAAAGGTACCGTCACACGTAACGATATCGTTGCCGATATCGTTCAAAAGTCACGTATTCTGTGACGCTTGAACGATGTCGAAACAACATCGTTGCATGTGACACTACAAACGATGAAAGATCAGTCGGCTGGTCGTTCATCGTTTGATTTGAGGTCCTGTCCTCAAATCAATCGATGGTCGCCCGGTGGACACACAGCATCGCTGCGTGTGACACCGGGAGATGACCGATAAGACAGCTCCCAGCGCCTCTCTGCAAGAGCTGGGAGCTGGTATCCAAGGTAAACTGCGGGTAACTAGGCAGCGCGCGCTGCCTAGATACCCGCAGTTTACCTTGGAGACCAGCCTGCTCCCGCTTACCGCAGCCTGGCAGCAGGAGCAAGACATCGTGGAAATGATATTTAAATCGTTTCCATGATGTCTCTGGTCCATTGATCGCTGGTGAGTCTGCCTGTGTGACAGCTCACCAGCGATCTGAACGATATTGTTAGCGATCTCACGTGCATGTGATCGCTAACAATATTGTTCATCGCATCGCTGTGTGTGACGGCACCTTTAAGGGTCAGGTCTCTGTGTCTATGCAGATCAGGTGCTGGGAGTATTCATGTTCAAGTAGACAGCAAGACCCCCAGCATCATACAGCTGCATCACTTTCTTACTATTTACTTACAGTCATTTTGCTGTCCCTTCCATGGGAAGGAGAGGAACATTGTCCAATTTACCAATCTCTCATTTTAGAAATTGTGTGGTCACCATGTGTCTTCCCGCTATGGTACTTTGTGTACAAGGACTGCTTATTACTAGTTGAATTCAAAAGATTGTCCCTGTGAGTCCCAATTTAGAAAGCTTATTGATTTTTGTTGAATTACATCCACTAAGAAATTCTTCTACAAGACATATATTTCTCTTTAATATAGCAATCTGCTTTCCAGCAGATGCAAATCTGGTTTTTCTGCATCCATTGCAAAAATTCAGTTTGGTGCCCCCTCCTATACACAGGTTAAGTAACTTGAGTATTTATCATGTGACCGCTTATAAATTGCACACCAACAGTCATGTGTAGACAAGCTGATCCTCCTCATTCTCCCAATATTTAGTGACATTCTACAGATCCTGCTCATTGAGATAAGAATGGGAAAAAGTTAGTTAGCACATGATAATAAGTATGAAAATATGTATATGAGTGGTCACATGATTATAGAATACTGTATATATGTCCCCAAGCTGATCTGTGGAACATAAAAAAGAGATTTTATTATACTCACCCATGGGAAGGTCTGGTCAGATGTGCTTTTCTGGTCTTGATCCAGCGCCTCCTCTCTGCTTTGTGTGGATGGCGTGTCCTACATCATCCGTACAGTGACCTCCATTGTGCTTCTGCACAGTCGCACTTCTATGTGCAATGCTGAGGGCAGAACAAAGTACTGTAACGTGCAGGTGCGGGGAAAAGTCAAAGAACACCCACACATACACACTACAGAACTATGCTCTGCCCTAACGGAAGAGAGAAGTGCACGTGCGCAGGAGCACAATGGATGACACTGTAAGGATGATGAAGGATGCGTCATGAACACAAAGTAGGGAAGAAGGAATGGCGACTGTGAGCAGAGAGAAGGTGAAGGATCAAGATTATAACACCCAGCGGACCAGACCTCCCCATAGGGTTAAATAATAAAAGCTATTTTTTTACTTTAAGCAGATCAGATTGGAGACTTATACAGATCATTCCAGAATACTGTATATAGGGCCTTACTGGTGGTTGCAGCTGTTTTTATCAGAAATCCTGGCGACAGGTTATCTTTAACTCTACACATGCCTACCTAAATGCATGTAATTTACCAAACACATAGAACATATTTAAAACCGTACATCATTGCCTTGCAGAACATCACCTTCTCTTCAAGGAGGTGTGTGCAGCTCTTGTACTTCCTTACAACAAATGTACTGTGAATGGTGTAAAAAGACAGATCAAACAACCCAGAAATAGCATTGCCAGGCTTATGATTGGTCTTCTGATCTACAAATCTCTTTATGCACATAACCATACATGATCAGCATATAGTCTACAATATTATATGTGGAGGATACACTCCAAAATGATTTTTTGTCATAGAAGAAAAAAGAAACTTCCCATTACATAAAATGAGCATGACAACTATCCTCTGTCCCGGTCTGCTGCTGCTCCTCTGCATGTGCAATTAATGCCTTAGAGCGAACAATATAGATCCATACAGTACATTATGAACTTTGTACAATGAAAATAATGAATTATAAATGACATAATGAATATAATTTTGCTATAAGAAATAATGCTTTCCACAAATCTTTCAACAATTGGCATCCATAGTTTAAACTCTACCCAACCAGGCTAAAACCACCTGATAATAACCCTTACATTTTACACCTGACAACTTCTGATTTTAATTATGCTATAAGAACACCGATAAAGAAAGAAAGTATCCGGCTCTTAATTATTGTAAGAACTATTTTGCAATATATCATGAAAGACATTTTCTTGGACCATAATTTCCCCTCCACTCTCCGTCTTTGTTCCCCCTTCCCATATACTGCCGCCTTTCTTTACTCCATATACTAATATTATGTTGTTTTTGTTGATTATTATCCAAAAAAGCCAATAGACATTTGAATAATACATTACATAATAAAGTACTGTTCTGGCCATCAGTATTATTGCGTTTTAATTACATAATTTGCATAATGGACTCCATTGCAACATTTATCCCACTCCTACCTTCGCCCACTTCATGTGTCATTTATAATGGTGATGTCTTCTCATGCTGCAGAGGGGTCTACAAATTCCCTCAAATGCCAGGGACAAGGCGACACTACCACCTCTGCATCACATATAGCAACAATGACAAGTTTAAAAGAAAATTAATCTTTAATTCATCACATTTATAAAGTAGAACAAGCCAACATTCATATTGTTTCTTTTGAATCCCATTAATTAGTGTTTCCTATAACATTGTGCCAAGTATTAATCAGCCAGTGAAATAGTTTATGATTATACAGAAACACAACATCTCCATCTATCGGCAGATAAGAGGGGATCTCAAGAAATAACAGATAAAACTACATTTCATTGAATAACTGTCCACCATAGGTGATGAAAAAATGATATATACATCATGAGGATTTTTTTCTTGGCTATGTGAGACCAAAAACCCAATAAAACAAAATAGACATCACCTCCTATATAGAACAATATAAAAGGCCTGTATCTAAATTAATTTTGGGAGTGGTCCTTCTATTCGAGAAGCTGGGAATAGGTCCCAACCTCAGTTGCATCTCTGTCCTCGAAATACAGATTCAGCTGAATATTATGATGGAACAGGGAGCCAACAGAATGGCAATTTCATAATGTTTTTCTGCTTTCATATAAAGTTCCACTTGCTGCTATTAAAATATTAAACTTTGCTAATAAAACATCTATTTAATAAATGTTGTTTCTTTTAAGGTTTACGGCACATGGCCATTTTGAAAATGGTTGGCATTGGTGTGGAAGGTGGTGGTGTATTAGAGCTATTCCCTATTAATGGTAAGTGGTTAGTGTTTCCTACAACATTGTGCCATGTATTAATCAGCCAATGAAAGAGTTGATATTTATACAGAAACACAACATCTCCATCTATCGGTAGATAAAACTACATTTCACTGAATAACTGTCCATGATAAGTCATCAAAAAATTATATATACATCATGATTTTTCTCTTGGTTCACATATGTTTGCTACATAAGACCATAAAACCAACAAAATAAAATATACATCACTTCCTAAATAGAACAATATAAAAGCCCTGTATCCTAATGATCTTTGGGAGCCGTCCTGCTATACTAGAAGGTCGGGAATATGTCCGAACTTCAGTTGCATCTGTGCAATACACTGTGCAATGTCAGGATTCTCCAGTGTCAGAAGACGTTCCTGTGGCAGCAAGTATGCGTTATGTATACTCCCAGCTAGAATCCTACTAGATAAGCGCAGCTTCACTCAATGCAAGTGTATTGCAGTCACCATACACATTAGCTATATGTTTTGTGAACCCCTGTGTTTGTGGGATTGGCTGTCTATTTAATATATATGTGGCTCTTTTGACAGTCCCCCAAGCTGATTATATATTTCAATTATCCCATCTGTTTGTTTGGTATCGATAAAATGGTTCGTTCTTGCATGGCAATTGCTCTCTAATAGCAAACACAAGTACATGAGACTTCCTATTTCTACATAGAGAAAAGAGAAGAATTATCTGGGTAGAAAGGCACAATGTACAATTCTACATGCTCAGTGCTATATCATTGATGATTGCAATATATTAAGAGGATAAAAACTTTGTTAGCAGTGGTTATTTAAAGAAAACGTAAACCTTTTATGCCAATTTTGATATAGACTTCTCAACATTAAGATTACAACAGCAAGAAGGAAAATTCATGGAGTTATGAAAATCACAAAATATGTAGGCATGTTAATTGTATGCTAATGATGGAAAGATGGAAACAAAATTTTCAAACATCGGAATCCATTTAGTATTGAGTATATGTCATACACAGATATGCTCACATGCACTTTGGCTTGTAATCAATGAAGTTAAGAAAGGTAATCTTAGAAATGTTCTGCCATATTGAATGCATTTGGAGATGTTAATAATCAAGAGCTGTGTTAAGCACATTCCTAACTTAAGCACATTTAAAGATAGAAATTAAGTCTACCACACTACATCCACACCCACACTGTACTGGTTCCTATACAGACTAGAAGATCCCTAGCTTCACAACTAAAAACCACAACATGGGCCTGGCTTCCTGAATTGCTATGGAGCTGTTTCTCATTCCTCCTGAGGAATCAGAGGAAATGCCACTATGCATAACTAAATAAGAGAGAGAGAAAGTGTGCAAAGGTAGACAGAGACCCAAAGTATGGAAATTTAAGGCACTTGTACAAAAGAAAAAAGGAGAATAATAAATGAATGCAAACGAAACCTCTCACCAACCTAACTGGAGACCGTGGAAAGGTGTGGGAAAGTCAAATGAGCGAATACAGAGCAATAACATAACTGGTCTCTGCCTAGCAAGCAAAATATCTTAGTTGCAGGTAGTGATGGGCGAATCCTAAATTACTCGGAATCGCTTGACTCTAGCGAGTCCGAGCACAGGACTCGCTACTCGTTGCGAGTCTAGCGAGTCCAATGTTAATGAATGGGGAAGCGAGTAATAGCGAGTAGTGTGAGATTTACAAATCGCAGATGTGTCTCGGAAGCTTCAGCCTGAAGCAATCCTAGTTTTGTCATTTATTTGCATTGCTCGTTTACTTTGTAAGTAATCGCTGACTCGCACAGAAAAGATCCTGTCTCCTCTGTACAGGCTGCCAGCTCCAGGGTCCTAGAGCCCGCCTGCTGCCTGATGTAGCAGTGCTGAGATTGTTCTCAGTCTGCTCATTCCCTGTGTACAGACATGAATGTCTGTGCACAGAGATGATGTAGCAGAGCTGAGATTGTTCTCAGTCTGCTCATTCCCTGTGTACAGACATGAATGTCTGTGCACAGAGATGATGTAGCAGAGCTGAGATTGTTCTCAGCCTGCTTATTCCCTGTGCAAAGACATCTATATTTATGCACAGGGGATGTAGCAGAGAGGACATCGCGTTTTGGACTGCGTCGGACGGAAGAGGATTTTTTTAATTAAAGATGGAGTCCCTAATGGCTTTTTTTTTTTATTTCTAATAAAAAATTTTCCTTGTGTTGTGTTTTTTTTAAAACAATTTAATAGAAATTCATGGCGGTCATGTCTAATATTGGCGTGACCGCCATAAATTTCGGGCTTAGGGTCAGCTGATAATACAAAGCTGGCCCTAACCTCTATTACCCAGCGTGCCACCGCTACCAGGGCCGCTGGAAGAGCGGGGTTCAGCGCCAGAGGATGGCGCTTCAATGAACGCGCCATCTTCTGGGGCGGCTGCGGGCTGCAATTTGCAGCGGGGGGTGCCCAGAAAGCTTGGGCATCCCTGCGCTGCGGATTCCAGCCCCCAGCTGCTTAGCTGTACCTGGCTAGACATAGAAATTGCGCGGAGCCCCACGCATTTTTTTTTTATTATTTCATGAAATTCTGAGATTCTGACTCTGAGACTCTGACTCTGAAATTCATGAAATAATAAAAAAAAAATGCGTGGGGCTCCGCGCAATTTCTATGTCTAGCCAGGTACAGCTAAGCAGCTGGGGGCTGGAATCCGCAGCGCAGGGATGCCCAAGCTTTCTGGGCACCCCCCGCTGCAAATTGCAGCCCGCAGCCGCCCCAGAAGATGGCGCGTTCATTGAAGCGCCATCCTCTGGCGCTGAACCCCGCTCTTCCAGCGGCCCTGGTAGCGGTGGCACGCTGGGTAATAAAGAGGTTAGGGCCAGCTTTGTATTATCAGCTGGCCCTAAGCCCGAAATTTATGGCGGTCACGCCAATATTAGACATGACCGCCATGAATTTCTATTAAATTGTTTTAAAAAAAACACAACACAAGGAAAAATTTTTATTAGAAATAAAAAAAAAAAGCCATTAGGGACTCCATCTTTAATTAAAAAAATCCTCTTCCGTCCGACGCAGTCCAAAACGCGATGTCCTCTCTGCTACATCCCCTCTGCATAAATATAGATGTCTATGCACAGGGAATAAGCAGACTGAGAACAATCTCAGCTCTGCTACATCATCTCTGTGCACAGACATTCATGTCTGTACACAGGGAATGAGCAGACTGAGAACAATCTCAGCTCTGCTACATCATCTCTGTGCACAGACATTCATGTCTGTACACAGGAAATGAGCAGACTGAGAACAATCTCAGCACTGCTACATCATCTCTGTGCACAGACATTCATGTCTGTACACAGGGAATGAGCAGACTGAGAACAATCTCAGCTCTGCTACATCATCTCTGTGCACAGACATTCATGTCTGTACACAGGGAATGAGCAGACTGAGAACAATCTCAGCACTGCTACATCATCTCTGTGCACAGACATTCATGTCTGTACACAGGGAATGAGCAGACTGAGAACAATCTCAGCACTGCTACATAATGTCTGTTAGCAGGCGGGCTCTAGGACCCTGGAACTGCACAGAGAAGACTGCTGGACTCGGCTCGCAAAGAAACAGCAGTTATCTGCGAGTTTCCCTGCTATCACTGGCACAGTAGCCAGTGATTACTCGCAGAGTCTAATGCAAACAATGGCAATCCTAGTTTTGTCAGCGTTTCTGACAAAACTAGGATTGATATTGATTTGCATTGGACTCGTGCGAGTAATCACTGGGAAACTCGCAGAGTACCGAGTCCTGCGAGTCCCTTACTACTCGCCGAGTAACGAGTCCTAGCGAGTAGATTCGCCCATCCCTAGTTGCAGGGCAGGAACTCCTTAGCTGAAATCCATCTAAAAATATAGCTGGCAGAGAAGACTGATGCAAAGTGAGTATAAGTAACCCCACCCAAGCTGTGATAGGACAGAGGAAAATAGAAAGTGAAAAACACCGGACTAGCAGCAAATCAAGGAAAGAAAAGCAAAGATAAGAGAACCATCAGCAGTTAGACAAAGACTGATCTGACTGTGGCTAAGCAGGGATAGAATTCAACCACGCAGCAAGAGGTCACCAGATTGAGTCCTGAAACAAAGGCACGACAATTTGCTGACAGCTCCATTTGCAATTGACAAACAAAGAGGTATCACTCCTAGATGTGTTCAATGAGTGACAAGGCCAGAAATGCTGCAGGCCATGCTAATATGTTCAGGCTGCTCAACGTACCTCGAGCAACATGCGGCCATGCTGGGATACTTTGTAAAAATGGCCGTTTCACTGGTTACATGATTAATTTATTCAGTACTGAAAATTGAAATTTGATATCATATACCCAGCCTAGGGGATAAAAAAAGTGTCCATGACATAGGCATTTGTACGACCTAGGGCTATGAGCCAAATGTCCAACCACTTGTGCTACAATAACTTCATGCCAACATTTTAAAGGCTATCATGTATGCAAAGCATACTAAAAGATGGTCTGTCCTATTTAGTGTTTAGTCCCTCTTTTGTCTCGTAACGTCATGAAAAGGTCTTCATGATGGAACGATAAAATTGATGATGGATGATAAGTTCTTCTTTCACATAATTATGGTGAGAGATGGCATAATGTAACGTAGACAGATCACCTAATATTCATCCCAGGTATACTAACAGCTCAGCATAACATTGATTTGATTGTGAAACCAGTAGTAAAGCCATTTCTCAAAGTGTCCTAGAAGCAATTAATATCATGGCAACACCAGGTAGCATGTTCCTTATACTACTGTGAGTATCCTGAGAGGCCAGCAGCATCTAAAGACTTGTCTCCCATCAAGAACATATGGGACAAATTGGTGGAAAATTGCAAAGGAAGGTACCAATAGATGATCTTGTTGATTTGCATGTGCATTGCATGTTTAAGTACATTCAGTGTGGCAGAACATTCCTCAGACATCCATTAAAAATTTATAGCATGCCAAGATGTGAAAGTTTGTGTATTTCTGAACATAGTGTTCATACTCAATACATGAAGAGAGGTTTTGAAAATATTCTTTCATCATTTGCATATCATTAACATATCTATCGATCCTGTCCATAATTCCATGACTTTTCCTTCTGGGTGTTGCAATTTCAATGTTGAGCAAAGTATGTGTGACTTTTTAGTTGCAAGCAGAAGGGTGGGGTTCTGGGTCCTGGCCATTTCCAATCGCTAAACAAACCTTGAGATGCGCATGTTTCAGGAAAAAGGAGCACACAACTTCTATCTGAGCGCACATACAGTGGAGTGTGGCTACAATAACATGGGTAGGCTTGCAACTGGATCTATACTCCATTTTGTGTGCTCATTCAGGGGGAGGTCATGTGCACCTTTCCTTAAGTGGACACATTTCATGGTGTTTTTTAGCAATCTTTGGAGGTGTCAAATTTGGGCTCTGATCAATGTTCTTGCAGTTAAAAGAGCACACATATGTAAAAAAAGGTTTAATGATTTATTAACTCTTTAATTTTTCATATTTAGTGGCTCAATATCTTGCTCTTGTCCAACAGACTAAAATACACGACTCGATATCCCTGTGCAGCACATGTCAGCAGAGTGGGGTGAGAATAGGTTTCAATGTATTGTCAGCACACAAAAATCTTGGATATGGTGGAAAGCTAAAACAAAAAGTATAGTAGAAAGATATGGGACTTTTAACATGTACAAAAGACAACAATCTCCTATATACACTCAAAGGAAATACATATAATTTTTCTCATATGGCATAATACATGAAACTATAATATTCAAAGAGGGTGGACTTCGTTTTTCTTATCACTCTAAAGTCTAAACCATGTGGCAAGCAGATTAAATGACTTCACCATTGGCATAAATGAGCTTGTGCATGTAGGACACATGGAGATGGTCTGGCATCATTACTCATGTTTATACAGCAATTGGCTTACAATCAGTTTTGATGTGTTGTTCATGTAAATGCTTATATCCCAAAAAAAGGGAAAAAAGTATTAAAGGAGTGATACCTTTATTGGCTAACCAGAGGTATCGATCCTTGAATGCTTTTTCCCCCCTTTATTTGGAATATAAGTATTTACATCAATTTTTCTGGCTAACACGGTACCACAATATTATTTTGTATTGTACTTTGATACATTAATGTGTTGTTCAGAATTTCGAATTCTCAATTGACAGGACACCATGATTTTCCTGACATGAGACCTCTCAGGGCATCACATTTATCTCAAATTCAATTTGCACACTCAAAAGTGCATCTAATGGACGTGGTCCCCTGACCGCTCCAACAATCTGAATATTTTATATATGTAATATCTTCTTTTGTCGTTACAGGAAGTTCCAGCGTTGAGCGGGAAGATCTTTCTTTCAACTTAGTGAGAGACATAAGAAACTATTTTCAAATCAGTCCAGAATATTTCTCTATGCTCCTGGTTGGTAAAGATGGCAATGTCAAATCTTGGTATCCTTCACCCATGTGGTCCATGGCCATTGTGTATGATTTAATAGACTCCATGCAGCTCAGAAGACAGGAAATGGCCATTCAACAATCTCTAGGAATGCGCTGTCCTGAAGATGAGTATGGAGGATATGGTTACCATGGTTACCCTCATGAAGGATATGAGGAGGGCTATCAGGATGATTATCGACACCATGAGGGATATTATCACCGATATCATGATTAATAAAATCATCATTTGTCAAAAAAATTGGTAATGAGAATTCAGATATGTAAACAGGCGCTCATATTTTTCCAATTCTATCTGCAAGTATATATTTCTCTGCGTGCGTTTCTTAAGAAATTGAAGTAGGCCAAAACTGCTGTGTAACGATACGTTTCTGTTTGCCTGTGGCAAAATTAAGGATATAGGTTTTCAGTTACTTTTTTATTTTCATGTGAAGATATTATTTTCTCTTATGTATTTATTGGAAAAACTATACAATACATTCATAAAGGTATCAATGAAATAAGCCATGCAATGTACTGGTGTAAATCTGCAGGCATGTTATCGCCCCTTACTTTACAAGTTTTAATAAATATTCCTATTTCATCTGTTGGATTACATTGTCCAACAAACAAAGTTCATTTTAATGAATAGATCTTGGAATAATAAAAATTTCCACAATTGGATGTGTTACAAAAATGTTCCTGTGCTGAGAAAATCTTCTTTATGTGTCCCTGCTATGTACTGTGTAATGTATTTGTCTGACTGTACAGGGACATGATCTGATCATACCACATCTCCTGTACTGAGATCATCTTATATATGTGTCCCTGCTATGTTCTGTGTAATGGATGTGTCTGACTGTACAGGCATATGGTCTAATCATACCATATATCCTGTGCTGAGATAATCTTATATATGTGTCCCTGCTATGTACTATGTAATGGATGTGTTTGACTGTACAGGGACATGGTCTGATCATACCATATCTCCTATACTGAGATAATCATATATATGTACTGTGTAATGAATGTGTCTGACCATACAGGAACATGGTCTGATCACACCACATCTCCTAGGCATGGGAGAGCACAGACTGGACAGCATGTGAACACAGATACTGCTTTCTGTGAGGTAAAACATTGTATTTAAACAGATCTTAGCATCTAGCCAGAACACATGTATAATGGCCACTTTACATGTCCCAACATCAGTCCGATGTTGGATGCAACGACGCGGGAGCGCGCTTTTTCTGGGCAGAATTCCAAGATCGCATAGGAGATTTTACACAGCGCGATATCGGCAGGCAACACAACTGCGATGTGTACGCCCCCTTGTATGGCCGACCCAGGAACGACCATTTAACATGGGAGAGAATAGGGGAAGTTGTACTACAAATCGTTGTTGGGCTTTCACACAGCACGATCCGGCCACATCGTTCATCCAATATTGGGCAGTTGGAGAGCCTGCTCATTTCTTCCCCGATATCATTTTTGCATCGTTCTTGCATCGTTTTGGACATTTATACCATACAACGCACGAACGATATTGGAGCCAACGCACGAACCACGTGACTTTTTATCGGAGTTGGACGCCGATATCGGGACGTGTAAAGTGGCCATAATATTATCTCAGCACAATTGTGACATTTATTATTATTCAAAGATCTAATGATTAAAATTATCTTTAATCATGGGTCAAACCTTTTAATGACTCAATTTGCACATTGCTTTATAGAAAATAATTTCAGCAACTGTAATAGCAGATTTTCAAGAGGAGACATCAAACTTCCTGGTGTTCCCTTCTTAGGGTCTGTTCGCACAATGCATATTTTGTCACATATGGTGTGTATACGCAGCAGATCTGCACTAAAAATGCAGCAGAGTGTTTTCTAATCAAAGCTTATGGGATTTGTAAAGTCCAGTCCAGCATGGTGTGTCTTTTTACTACTGCAGATACGCTGCGTACTTTAGTGCGAAAAATCTGCAGCATGTCAAGTCTTCATACAGATACACTGCAGATTTGACCACAAAAATGCTGAGCCATAGAAAAGACAATGGAAAAAGCGCTATATCCATAGCAGATAAAAACACACCGTGTGGACAGGGATATATTTGGTGCAGATTTGTCTGCAGGTGCAGAATAAAAACAGCAGAAAATATGCACCAGCTTTCTCCCGTGCGATCAGACTCTTAGGCTAGGGTCACACATGCCATGCGTTTTTTAAGGTGTTTTTTGGCAGCCTGCATTTTTGCATGCGTTTTTGCTGATAGGTGTGGGGGACCCTTGAAACCCATGCAAAAACGCATGCAAAAAATGCATGTACCGTTTAGTGCCATATAAAAACGCATGTGTTTCCCATAGGGCCCCATGTTAACAAAAACACATGCGTTTTTGAAAAAGCACCAAAAAATACTGCATGCTACGTTTTTGGGTGCTTTTTCCAAAAAATCATGCATCATGCAGTATTTTTTGGTGCTGAGCCAAAAACGCACCCAAAAATGCATGGTATTGGGGCATGCATTTTTTGCATGGGGGCCTATGGGTGCGTTTTTCCATGCGTTTTTCACAAATGTCAAGTGTGAAAAATGCATAGAAAATCTGCAAGTGTGACCCTAGCCTAGTAAGTACTTATATTTCCCATAAAATAATTATTTCAGATAACAAGTAACTATGCTCTATCAATTCAAAACTAAATTAACAGCTGGAGGATAGGCTATGTGCACACATCACTTGAACAATATCCGACATGTAATCTGAGGCAGGATGAAAAGCAGTTTGGTAAGATCCCATGATGGAAATCAGAATCTAGGCAGCAATAAGAAACTTTGGTGAGGTTATATATATTTTATATTTAAAATTTATTCCCAGTAACAAAAATCACTTTATAAATAAGCGCAACGTCTTGAGAATACTGTCATTGAATTTCACAAGACCGCTTTTCACCTCTTGATTGATGTTAACGTTCTCATTGCACATGTATTTTCAAGAATATTGCTGTGGCCAGTGGCTTAATTTGAAGCTCATGGGCCCCAATGCGAAAGCTCCAACGGGGCCCCCAATTATTGCAAATCTTTAACAGCAATAGTCTTTTTCTATAGGCCAAAGGGACTATTGGGGCCCGGGTGTGATCGCAACTCCCGCACCTGTTGTAGTTACGCCCCTGGCTGTGGCTCACATATAGCTCCCCATTGTGGCCTGTTTATAAAAACTATTAACAATAAGAAGTTATTGAAGATCTACAACAACCAATTAAGGCTGGGGTCACATTTGGACAGGTAATTGCGGTTACCGCATCCAGATCCGGATGCAGTAACCGCAATTGCCTCCAGACACATTTTTGTGACAAAATGTGTCCAGCAAACCGGAATTGGGTAACCGGATTGCTCAGGATGTGTAATCCGGAGCAATCCGGTTACTGTATGCTTTGTTTATCCCTGCTGCCGCAGGGATGAACAAAGGGTTAATCTTAATAATTCATGTGGGCAACATGTCTCTAGGGGGTGCCCACCCTCCCTAGAGACATGCTGTCCACTCAGGTGGGCATGTCAGGGGTTAATATGTGTAATGATAGTATTGCCGGCTATTGTCAGCTTTTTCAATCTTATGAGTGAAAGTGGCGGTGCCTCACTGTAGAGGAGATACTGTACATAATGTACATACTGTATGAGCCCCTGTCCTTGTTCCTGAAAGTTGTAACATTAGGTCTATGGGCAGCCCACATGTATTATTAAGATTAACCCTTTGTTCATCCCTGCGGCAGCAGGGATGAACAAAGCACATGGCTGCCGCAGGCATTCACATATGCCTTGCGGCAGCCGCATGGCCTCCCTTAGGGGTCCATTATTGCAATCCGCCTGCGGTTTCCTAACCGCTGCGAAAACTGCAGCCTGCATGATTTTTACCGCAGGCTGCATATCCGCAAGCAGTAACCGGATTGTATGTAGAGCAATCCGGTATAAATAATAGCCTCCTATGGGGAGCGGTTCCTGATCCGGTTTTGAGCTTTTTAACAGCTCAAAACCGGATCAGGATCTGAAAATCTCTGCGCAAATGTGACCCTAGCCTAAGTAACCATTCATTTTTGTAGTTCAGCTACATTTAAGAATCCATCGTCTGATCAGTTGGTGTAAGTAATGCCTCTCGTACTATTTGTGCCAAATAATCAGCAGTGTGCATCGGTGTAAAGTCTCAACCCTAGAGCACCAATTTTTATTAATCCAAATATATTGGAAATTGTGTGATCATCATTTAGTATACATTATAGTAATCTGATCTCCACTAGGGGGATTTTGGGCTTTGTATCACCTACAACAGAGCTACAAATACTATAACAGTTATGGCCACTTTACACGCGGCTACATTTCTAGCTTATCCACAGGTAACTTACTGGCTGCAGTGAAATCATGGAGACATTATTCCATTTGTACACAGCAACAAGATAGAACCATGTCTCCATGATTTCACTGCAGCCAGTAAGTTACCTGTGGATAAGCTAGAAATGTAGCCGCGTGTAAAGTGGCCATTAGGGATGAATGAACTGAACTTTGAAGTGTGGAGTTTGTACCGAACAATGTTCGGGTTCTGAGTTCGGGTGCTTTACATACACAAATCACTGTAGTGAGCATTGCTGTGCTTGGGTACGCTTGGTACTCAGCCCAGTGCGAGCTGTGTCTGAATGACTCGTACTGGGGGTAAAGTCAGAGTTGTCGGGTGTAATGTGTACCAAAAAAAGAAAGACAAAACCCGTCCTGCCTCCCCCGGAAGTGGTTTGTTTATGGCTGTATGTGGGTAGAGACCTGAGCTGCCCAATCAATGAATTCCAATGAAGTTCAAGTCAAGTTTGGGTCCAGAACATTATCTAAAGTCTGACTGAGCCCCCAGAACCAGAACTTCCATGGGTCTGCTCATCTCTAATAATGATATACGAAGAAAACGTTTAGCACAGAATGTTCTACCTAAATGTGAAGGTGACATTCACTTATAGACATTAGGCACTTTGACATCCTATGTGAAATCATTCCTCTTTGTAATATTATAATCACAAGTGTTAAAGGCTCTCGTATTGTTCCTGTGGCTACTTTTATGTATATTTTGTTTAGTTGGCATAAAGCGCTAGATGTTTTTTCTTTAAGGAAGTATTCTGCATAGCTCTCCATCACATGTTAATGGAGACTATGCAGAAATGAATTTTACAGCAGTATAATATTTAATTGTCCAATATTTTGTTCGGATTAGACAATCAATTTGTGTATATATCTCAAAATGTCTTTTGTTGGCGGCAGGGAACTGATAAAGGTTTCTACAGTAATATTACTAAAGGCTGTCCAGAGTGATCCTTGATAAAAAATGCAATTACTTGAGAAATATTCTGTATATTCTATTTGATCCTATTTTGAAGCTTTTATAAAAGCATATTAATAGGCAACACACATGATTCAATGAGATAGTTACAACAACAAAAAAATATTAGAGCAACTCTCCATTTCCATGGTAAATGTGATATCATTTCTAATTATGGTGACTATGCCTAATGTGTGCCATTCTGATTCTGACCCAGTTTATTACATCAGTGTCCCATCTTTATCCTTGATGCAGAAACATTGACGAGTTTAAACCACACCTCTTCTGTCTTTTCATTGATGTAAGATAAATAGATACAAAGAGTGCAGATAGGGTCTTATCAGAGAGATATATTAATAACAAAGTGAATGGTTTAGGCTCACCTTTAGTGGTTGTGAAAAGTCGCAACCACTATTCCAGTGTATAACCACAGCTGCAGCAGTCCCCAGATAGTATAGTGAAAAGTATCAGGAAGAAAAAGGGTTAAAAAAAATGCATTGCTGTGACAAAGATTAAAGACCAACATATTAATAGTGGACTTTAATGTCAACGTCCTCCGAAGTCCAATACTCCTTCATCAGGACAAATCACTTCTTCATGTTAGAAGTGATGAAGGAGCATTGTTCTTCAAAATGCGTTGACATTAAAGATCACTATTAATATATTGATCTTTTAACCCCTTTTCTTCCTGATTTTTTTCATTCTCATTGATATGGAATAGACCAAAGAAGATGATGATGTTGTGTTCCAACCTGTGGCAGAGAACAGGCAGATGAGACTTTCCAAAACACTACCCATGGAGAAGCCACTTTTAGATGAAGATGAGGTCCCAATCTCAGAAACGGCAGCAGTAATAGTAGATCAGAGGACAATACGTACATTTACTATAAATTAGAAATGTAACCCTTTATTATGCCTGAACACCATTTGAGATGCTGAGCTCTGGTATACCGGCGCCCACACCACTGGTTGACAGCTTTCTGCCTAGGCAGGAGTATATACAACTCAAAAATCTGTAGGATTTGCAGCAGGTTTACTACCCCTCATATGGTAATCTGGTAATCTGATGATGATAAAATAGTTGTCAAAATTAACTCACAACAAGCAGGTCACAGCAAAAATGGCAGTGATGTTTTTGGGATGAGGCATATAGAGGTCTGTCTTAATATATGTAGACCCTCCCAAAGAAATCATCAAACTCCTAAGCACTAACTTTAGTGTAGACCCTGAGACCAGACCTCTGCAACACATCTTTATCTTATTACAGCACCCAATTTGTCAATAGAGAGTGGAAGCAACATATTTCAAATGGATCCTATTAATTTTATGGTGTGACAAATCTGATACAACGTATGCAGCCATTAAGATATGTTATGTACAACCCCAGTATTGCCTATATTCACACTGACCACAGTTGTGATTCGTTTTATAAAAAATGTAAATATTGTTTTGTTCACCTATTAATGTACAAGACATCAGTTAATCTCATTTTAAATACAATTCGTGCCCCAAACAACCCATGTACCTGATTGGCTGAATGGAATACTAACTATGCACTATCAAGTAGAACCCCGATGGAGATGGGAAGCCACATAGAAGGTACAGAAATTCCAGATCAATTGTTTTTCTAAGGCACTTTCTTTTTTTTTTTAGCGCAATCTTTCTAACTAGGCAGTCTAATAATGTACAGTCTATAGTCTTACTGTAAACCTTGGCTCTTGCTCAGCAGCGGCCACGTTGGGTGACATGGTCAGGGAGAGAGGATATACAGTATGTCTTTATAGGTTATATTAGGGGCCTGGGGAGCTCCAGGTCTCAAGGGCCGCCAACAGGTCATGTTTTCAGGATTTCCTTAGTATTACACTGGTGATAATGCTAACCCCTTTGCAATGCTAAGGAAATCCTGAAAACATGACCTGTTGGTGGCCATGGAGGCCTGTTGTTCCCCACCTCTGGGTTATTTGAACAAATTTTGTCCTGATCATATGCCCCCTTTAACAGTAATAGAACATTAAGCAAGTACTGTAAATGTTCCTGAAGCTATGCCTGTGAACGAAATTAATATAGGTATAGAAATAGAATCAGGAGATATATGCTGTTAATTGATATTTAACAAATAATATGCTTAACTATGACCATTTTTTTGAATGAAGCGTTACTACAACCATTATTCGTGAGCTGATATTTCAGAGATTGCATTGTAGTGCCAATTTGTAAAAACATGGTTTAATGTAAAGAATTACAATAAGCATTGAAGACTTGGCACAAATCAATAAAGTTTTCAATAATTTCAAAGTATTTGCCTTATAATTTACATGAAAGTGACTAAAATGACTGTAGTACTTGGGAACTGCTAACTTTTCTTTGTTATTGCTTAAATTATACCCTAGTACAATGCATAAAGTCCCATGGATTCCAGTACCACCTGTACACTGATGACACTCAGATCTACCTCTCTGGCCCAGATATCACCTCTCTGGTGTCCAGAATCCCAGAGTGTCTATCAGCCATATCCTCCTTCTTCTCCTCTCACTTCCTTAAACTAAACATAGACAAAACTGAACTCATCATCTTTGCCCCATCGTGCGCACCTCCCTTACCTGATCTGTCTATCACAATAATTGACATCACACTCTGCCCTGTACCTGAAGTACACTGCCTCAGAGTAATCCTTGACTCTGCCTTATCTTTCATAGCACACATTCAAGCTCTCGTCACCTCCTGCCACCTGCAACTCAAAAATATTTCCAGAATCCGTCCCTTCCTCAACCTTAAATCTACTAAACTACTAGTGCATGCCCTCATCATCTCCTATCTCGACTACTACAACCTCCTCCTCTGTGCCCCCCTGCTAACACTGTAGTGACTCGCCCCGGCAGGAGCCATGGGTTACTCAGAACAGGGCCCTCTTGACGTTGTCGGGGCTACAGGATGTCACGTTGGCGTAAACTTGTCCGTGGTCCCCTCGTCGGGCGATCAGTAAAAAGGGGAAGTTTGAAAAAAGATGAAAAGAAAAGTATAAAAGTAAAATAAGAGTTTGTGTCATGATGCCACCCATGGAAGGTGGTCGGTAGAGCCACTGCTTCCGTCGGAACCTCTGAGGATGATGGGGGTAGCAGCTGTGATGGTCTGGCTCTCCACAGGAATAGCAGGTCTCCAGGGCAACCGAATAGTCTATGAAGATGATTTGGGGAAATGGAAAGCCAGCGGGGCTGAGCTGGCTGATGGCAGGGATCAGGGACACTCTCAGACGGGCTCCTGCTGCCTGCTCGGCATTTCAGTCTACCCCTCCTCAGGCGCAGAATAAATAGTCTGACACAATGCTGAGCTTCAACCCGGTTTACTTGACTTTTCTCGTTAGGTGGTCCAAGTTACAAGCCAGTGCAGTGGCGGCTCCGGTGGTCTTTAGCAGCCGAGATGGCTCGTTCAGTTCACACCCTTTTGTGTTCCTTTCTTTGGGCCTCTTTTTTTCTCGCTGCCTATTTTCCACCCTACTGTACATTCCTCTGCACGCAAAGCTCCGATCCAGCAGCTGCTGGCCTTTGTTGAGCGACTGGCCTGGTCCCCTTGCCCTAGTACGGCGGACTTCTCTTCGCTGCGCTGGGGGTTGGGTAACGGGACATAAAGACCCAGCGACCGGCCAGTTTTGTGGTTCGAGCATGGAGCTTCCTTGCCACCTCAGAGCCGGTTCCCTGGTTCCTGCCCCATCCTTCAGCTTCCCAGATAATTCAGGTGCACAGGTGGATTGCTTACAACCCACGCTCTAGGACTCCTTCTGTCTCTCTCAGTCTGTAGTCCGGGACCTGGAACAGGCGTCATGATGGTACAGGCCGCCAGGTCCGTGTCCTTTCAGTCTCGTAATGATGGTTCTCTCCTCTCCGTCTGACTGGTTGATGGACCAGCTCCTCTCCTCCCGACTCCAGGGCTAACTACTGACTAACTGGTACTGCTCGCTGATCCTGACTTCCTGTTGTGTTTCCTATTTGTTCCCTCTTTCCTGACCGTTTCCTGTGCTAACTTCCCACCCACTACCTGTCTCCTCCCGCCATCCCACAGCTGAGCTTAGAGTCCCTGGCTCTAAGACCGGGGTGTTTTGGGTGTGTGTGTGGGTGACTGGACTTACCGATCCCAGTTGCTGCAACTTCTATTGGTGACCGGACCGCAGGGGCGCCACACTTGCACCTTTCCAATTTGTCCTTAACTCTGCTGCTCGACTAATCCACCTCTCTCCTCGCTATTCCTCCACTTCTCCCCTCTGCAAATCCCTCCACTGGCTCCTAATTCCCCAGCGTATCCATTTCAAACTACTAACATTGACTTAAGAAGCCATCCACAATCTGTCCCCCCATATATCTCTGAACTAATCTCCCAATATCATCCAACTGGTAATCTTCGATCCTCCTAAGACCTCTGTCACGTCCTACTGATGGACCCCACACGTGGACCCACTGGACCGCGTAAAGCGGATGCTGATACCTGGTTGATAGAGAGGCGGACCAGTACAGTCGAGTTAACGGGTTTATTGAACAGAACAGAACAGAATAGAACCCACGCCCCAGCTGAGGGCCACACGGCCACAGCACGGAACACCAGCGAGGGAGACCCCGGAGCGCTTGACCACTATACAGGGATACCGCCGGGACCAGCCTCAAAGGGGCCAATGAAGCGGACACGTGTGTTAAACCGACCCAAGGCGACGTGGAAACAATACAGCAACCGGGTAAGATAGAACACAGAGAACCGGAAACACAGAGAACCCGGAGCAGGACCTGAATCAGCAATTCAGCTTGGAAGGGATCCAGGAGGGTGACCCAGAACACGGGAGTCAGCAAGGAGCCGGTAAGGCGGAGATCTGTAGGGGGAAACACACAGAAATCAGTTAACCAGCAAAACAAGGAACAACCTGACCAGACCAGGATTAGCCACTTCAATAGGTAGAAGTTGCCCTGGCAAAGACTGACAGGAAACAGGAAGCTTATATATCAGCAGGGCAGTCATGATTGGCAGGACACAGAGGCTAGGCGATTGGCTGAGGGGAGGAGCATGCTCTCTGCAGTCTCTCCAGAAGAAACAGGTTGATGTTGTTTCATGTGCTCAAGCAGTAGCCATGGAATTTGAGGAGCTGAGTGGCGCTACTCCAGCAGAGGGCGCTGGTCCGTGGGTGCCAGGCGGGGAGTTCTTCTCTGGCTGCTGAGGGTGCAGGGAGAGGTCGCTGGAATGCTGCAGCAGACCCCCGGGTGGTAACAACCTCCTTCTTTCCTCCACACATGTATGTTCCACATCTAACTGCCTGCAAGACTTCACCCAAGCATCCCTCATCCTCTGGAATTCTGCTCCCCAAAACGTCTGACTGTGCCCTACACTCGGAACCTTCAAGCGGAACCTGAAAACCCATCTCTTCAGAAGAGCCTTCAGCCTGCAATGACCACGGTGCCACCTAACCACCACTGGACCCGGTGCTCTACCACCACCAACAGAGAAGACCTAACCTACTGTCTCCCTCCTCATTGCCCTGTAGAATGTAAGCCTGCAATGGCAGGGTCCTCTCTCCCCTCTGTGTCAGTCTGACACTGTTAGTTTGTTCATTGTGTTTTTAACTTGTTTGTATGTACAAACAATGTACAGTGCCATGGAATCAATAGTACTCTATAAATAATAATAATAATAATAATAATAATAAAAAAATGACAATTGGGTGTTATTGGTTGGAGTGTGTCAAGGGTAAAGGCTCCAATACACATTAGGCTACAGTCGGCCGAGCCCAACAATATTGATCGGAACAGCTTGGTCTATAGTCTAATGTACAGTGCCTTGTGAAAGTATTTGGCCCCCTTGAACTTTTCAACCTTGTGCCACATTTCATGCTTCAAACATAAAGATATAAAATCTAATTTTTGTCAGGAATCAACAACAAGTGGGACACAATCGTGAAGTGGAACGAAATTTATACGATATTTTGAACTTTTTAAACAAATAAAAAACTGAAAAGTGGGGCGTGCAATATTATTCGGCCCCCTTGAGGTAATACTTTGTAGCGCCACCTTTTGCTGTGATTACAGCTGCAAGTCGCTTGGGGTACGTCTCTATCAGTTTTGCACATCGAGAGACTGAAATTCTTGCCCATTCTTCCTTGCAAAACAGCTGGAGCTCAGTGAGGTTGGATGGAGAGCGTTGTGAACAGCAGTTTTCAGCTTTTTCCACAGATTCTCTATTGGATTCAGGTCTGGACTGTGATGTGGCCATTCTAACACCTGGATACGTTTATTTTTGAACCACTCCATTGTAGATTTTGCTTTATGTTTGGGATCATTGTCTTGTTGGTAGATAAATCTCCATCCCAGTCTCAGGTCTTTTGCAGACTTCAACAGGTTTTCTTCCAGAATGGTCCTGTATTTGGCTTCGTCCATCTTCCCATCAATTTTAACCATCTTCCCTGTCCCTGCAGAAGAAAAGCAGGCCCAAACCATGATGCTGCCACCACCATGTTTGACAGTGGGGATGGTGTTTTGAGGGTGATGACCTGTGTTGCTTTTACGGCAAACATATCGTTTTGCATTGTGTCCAAAAAGTTCGATTTTGGTTTCATCTGACCAGAGCACCTTATTCCACATGTTTGGTGTGTCTCCCAGGTGGCTTGTGGCAAGCTTCAAACAAGACTTTTTATGGATATCTTTGAGAAATGGCTTTCTTCTTGCCACTCTTCCATAAAGGCCAGATTTGTGCAGTGTATGACTGATTGTTGTCCTATGGACAGACTCTCCCACTTCAGCTGTAGATCTCTGCAGTTCATCCAGAATGGTCATGGGCCTTTTGGCTGCATCTCTGATCAGTCTTCTTCTTTTTCGATATGAAAGTTCAAAGGGATGGCCGGGTGTTGGTAAATTTGAGTGGTCCGATACTCCTTCCATTTCAATATGGTCGCTTGCACAGTGCTCCTTGAGATGTTTAAAACTTAAAATCTTTTTGTATCCAAATCCGGCTTTAAACTTCGCTACAATAGTATCTCGGACCTGCCTGGTATGTTCCTTGGTCTTCTTGATGCTCTCTGCACTTGAAACAGAAGCCTGAGACTATGACAGAGCAGGTGCATTTATACGGAGACTTGATTACACACAGGTGGATTCTATTTATTATTACCAGTCATTTAGGACAACATTGGATCATTCAGAGATCCTCACTGAACGTCTGGAGTGAGTTTGCTGCACTGAAACTAAAGGGGCCAAATAATATTGCACGCCACACTTTTCAGTTCTTTATTTGTTAAAAAAGTTTAAAATATCCCAAAAAATTAATTCCACTTCATAATTGTGTCCCACTTGTTGATTGTTCACAAAAAAATTAGGATTTATATCTTTATGTTTGAAGCCTGAAATGTGGCAAAAGGTTGAAAAGTTCAAGGGGGCCAAATACTTTCCTAACGCACTGTATAGGATACCATGATGGAGAAGATAAGGATCTGCCCTACTGAATGTCAGTAGCCGATCCTTTTGTTTGGGGTGGAGAAACCACTGTCAGAAGAGTCTGCATAGAGAACACAGGAGCACTCAGCTGAGCCAAGATTCGGTTACAAATGTGATTTTTAAAGCAAAACAACATTTACTTACTCGCTAGATGGGCACTGTAATAGATGGAAGAGTGTGGCATACTGTAATTGGCTACTAGATATCATCATAGATAGCCATTTGGATTTTCAAAAATTCATGTAACAGGAAGGCTATTATCCTGTACTAACCAGACAAGAAATACCGGTCCTGTTTTGAAGAGACAATGTACCAGCTAATTGTAGAATGATGCTGTACATATTAAACCTAAATATGAATATACATATGTATATGTATATACGTGGATATTTGACAACCAAGCAAGTCAATCACCACTGGGGATAAAATTAATTATCACTGTTAGAAGTATACATAAAATAGTAAAAACACCATTTCTCCTCTCCAAATTCCTACCTTCACTTGCAGAAAAGCCATTCCAAATTTGCAAAGACCCTCCTCCATGCTTTACTGTTGCCTGTAAATGCTCGTTGCACCTTCAGTCCTTTGGTGAACAATTCTGGTTACAACTAGGGAGTGAGGCTCACTCATAATTTTACATAACACTGCATGACCAAAGAATGATATGTAAACATCATACAAAAACAAATCTTAACAACTATGTAGAACCAATTTGATAAAGAACAATCCTATTTCCAAAAAGGCAAAAGTGATATCTTAGTGGCTTGGTGAATATAACATTACAATTTTGGGTCCATGTCCAGAAGACTGTGACCAATCCTCAAAAAGTGGGTGGACAAACCAAAACAGAAATTGTGAAAAACTCTGAGAACTGATTAGGCAAAAATATGTTGTCATCACTCAGCCCATTTGGCCCAAAGGTAGATACCCGTCTGCCAGGGCAAATTGCAGAAGTTTTTAAAAAAATAAGGATCAATAGTGTAATCATTGAGCATTTGCTCAAAGTTCATGTATTAGTCAATAAGTTTAAAAAGTCTATGAAATGTTAATAAGTGTACTTTAGTTATGGCCGCTTTACACGGCACGATATCGTTGTCTAGCAACGATAAAAAGTCACGTGGTTCGGGTGTTCCCGCCGATATCGTTCGTGCGTTGTGTGGTGTAAATGAGCAATGCGATGCAAGAACGATGCCAAAATGATATCGTTGGGGAATTGTGCATGCTCTCCAACTGGCCGATATTGGCTTGACGATCTGGCAGGATCGTGCTGTGTGACAGCGCAACTACGATTTTGATCACAACTTCCCCTATTCACTCCCATGTTAAATGGTCGTTCCCTGGGTCGCTCTTACACAGCGCAAAGGAGGGGGCATAGACATCGTAGTTGCGTTGCTTGCCGATATCTCCCTGTGTAACATCTCCTATGCGATCTTGGACTAGTGCCAAAAATGTGCGCGCTCCCTTTCCGTTGTATCCAATATCGGAACGATATTGGGACGTGTAAAGTGGCCATTAGGGTATGTGCCCATGTCGCGTATTTTGTGCTGAAAATTTTCTACACCAAAAGCACTTCTTCTGGCCAAAATACGCCAAACGTGAGATGTGTTTTTGCTGCATTTTTAACTCACGTTTTTTTAAATGATGTCAATGACTGGAAGGTCTTAAAAATGCAGGGAAATTTGCATCAATAATTCATATGATGCAGATTTTTATGCATCCAAAATCAGCATCAAATACATAAGGTAAAAAAATGTAATGTGGGCACAGAAGTTCAGTCTGAACTCTCATAGACTTTGCTGGCTTCAGGATAGGCATGCAGATTTTGATGCAGATGTCACAAAAAACATGGTAGAAAATGCGGCAAAAAATGCAGCATGGGCACAAGGCCTAACAGTAGAAACATTTGACTAAAGCTGTGTGCTCATGATGAGTAAAAGCAGCATGTTGGACACAGCGTATTGCTGCTGCATCCAAAATGCTGCACTGTACAGCAGCAGCATAGTGGATGGTATTTCTATAAATCCCATGCCCGCTATGCTTCACCTGACCGCAGTGTTATTTCATTTGCAGTCCGGGTTTCCGGATATGCGCATCTCCGCAGCATGTAAATTTCATGCTGTGGAGTCGGAAGCATTAACCATCGGTTCAAGCATGGATAAGCTGCACTGCACCCACCGCAGATCATGAGTACAGTGTGGCTGCGGTCACCCTGCGTGCACCTGTGGGTTCCCACAGGTCCGGAGGCACTGCACCTAACATGCACCTAACATGCAGTGCCTCTGGATCACGAGCACATGCCCTAAAAGATCTAAAAACACTGAAGCAACAAACTTTTCTAAAATGAATATATTTTTATTAGTCTTAGGCCCCTTTCACATCAGCGGTAATCGCTGATCGCGGCAGTTGCGGTGAAAATACTGCAGCTGCAGCGGTTACCGCATAATGGCCGCACTTGCAGTTCACTTGCGCCAAGCCCCATGCAATGTCTATGGGGCTTGCGGCAAGTGCGGCATAGTTGCACTTGCCACACCTGCTGCACACTTACCGCACACTTACCGCAAGCCCGATAGACTGCCGCGATCAGCGAATACCGATGATGTGAAAGGGGCCTTAGGCTGTGTGCACAAAGTGCATTTTATTGCATTTTTTTGTGTGTTTTTGAGTGCAGTTTTTTTCACAAAGCTGCAAGCAAGCCCTTAAGCCAGCAAAGTCAATGAGAATACTGACGTGGTTTATTTTTCCCTTGCAGATTTGGTGCAGAAAATAATCTACAGAACTGTCAATTCTTTCAGCATTTTTGCCTTTCTTTTTCACCCATTGTATTCATTGACTTCATTATAAAAAACACAGGCAAAAATGCAAGGCAAAAAGGAAAATGCATCAAAAACGCACATTTTTTTCCGCAGTATTTTTCCTGCCAAGAGATGCAGAAATGGTGCAGAAATTTCTGCGATCAAATACTCAACGTGTGCACATATCCTTAAAACATTTTGCCACAATTGTAAATGTCTTTAGAAAACATTGTGGCTGGCATCACGGTACAACCAGGTCCGGGGCTGTCCGGGGTGAACCTAATGCATCCCTATGGGGCCAGATGGAGCCGGATAGCAGCTATTTGCCATCCGGTTTCCATCTGTCCGGGAAGATCCGGGACAATTCGGATTTTTCTCTGTTGCTTGTTGTCCGGCGTGAAAAATCTGCTCAAATTGGACCCTCCCGGAACCGGGTCAATCCGGCACTCCCTAACATGGGAGTCTATGGGGCTGGATTGCCCAGATCTGGGAGGATCCGGGAACCGGACACTGGCGGCTGCAGCTGTCCCCTGTGAAGTGGTTCAGCACCATTTCAGCGGGGGACAGCTAACTAAGCTGCGATCTGCAGCATCTGGCTACAAACAGGACCGGAGGGCATATTTATCGTCTGGTTCTGTTTGCAAATCGGGTTCGGGGATGTCAAGTTCACCCGGACAGCCCCGGACCTGATTGTACCGTGATGTGAAGCCAGCCTATCATGTTTTGAATGCAAAGTGCAGTCACACCAAATACTGATTTAATTCAGCTTTTTCTTTTGTTAATTCACTTTGTGTTTTGTTGATTGATAAAATAGCACTGTTAATTTGGAAAGCATTCTAATTTTGCAGCTTTTTTTTCCACATCCGCCTATATCTTTTGCACCTTCTTGTGCATGGGCATAACTACAACAGGTGCAGGGGTAACAATCACATCTGCGCCCTGGAGTCTAGGGGGCCCCAAAAGTCCTTGTGACCTATAGAAAATGACTATTGCTATTAAATATTTGCAAAAATTGGGGCCCCATTGGAGCTTTTGCATTGGGACCCATGAGCTTCAAGTTATGCCACTGGTCCTGTATATATGCATATGTCTGTGAGGAAGAATCTGCTTGAAACTTTTGGAACACACACATCAAATTTACTTGGCATCTAAGTTTAAATGCACTAAAATCCAGCTTTGTGCCTAATCATGCAGCACTATAAATGATCACATGCCGAGCTAAGTGCTATTAAATGTTTTTGCCACTCTGTTACGAGAGTCACTTGAGAGCAAATATACCGGGAGCTGAGGTCAGTTATATGTGACTTCTGTAACTTTGTTTCAGAAGTAAAATAAATTGTGAATGAATTTATGATGAGTTGGATGTTGTCTCCCTGTGTCTAAACATCTGTGAAAATCATTTTGGATTTAGAACATGTGAACTCAGTTTATCTTCCTGTCCATAGGAATATTTCCCTGTAGACTGCTGCTGTTTGGGTATTCACTTTTTCCAGTCAGCTGTAGGGCTGTATCTGATGTTAGACTGATGTGTAATAAGCATTACCTCACTCCTTGATGTCTGAATACTTATAGTCTGAATTAGCTGTAGTTAAAGAATGTAAGTCCTTAAAGGGAACCTGTCAGGTCCTCCATACCCCCAGAACCGCTAGCAATTGTGTCTACCTATCTAATTTCCTGCCTAACAGCCCTTTATTACATTAGACATAAACCGATCTTTAGAAAAAGTATTTCTAATTTCCATTTATGATATACAAATTAATCCTTTAACTAGTCGATGGGGTGTTAGTTTCCCTAGACTTGTAAGTCCACTTAGCATGTCATCACATCATGCTCCCTGTGGACATGATAATATAATTAACAATAGTCGGAGTCATTGTCAGCATTTTATATATCTCGTATGCGTGCAGCTTTGTTATTCACACTATTGAGCCTCTGAAGCCGGTATACAAGATCCAGCTTCAGAGAAAAATATTGGAATCTGAGAGTCCTCAGTGGTTGATACCTTTTAATGGCTAACTGAAAAGATGGAAAGCATAGCAAGCTTTCGGGACACTATGGCCTCTTCGTCAGGCTGATAATGACACAAATTCTGAAGACACATACATATACACATAAGCAGTGTTAGATGATGTAGTAAATACGACAGGTGAAGCAGAGTCAGGCTAGGGAGGGGGAGAGGAGCTGGGAAAATAAAGTAAAAATTCTAAGATAAGAGGAACAGATTGTATTATTGTTCTGTGAAGACCTTAAGATTCCTCAGTGAGTTGTAGAGGGCCATAAATCAAAACGAGACAGTTCACATAAGAAGTGTCAAGTGTCATCAATTCAGGACTCAATACAAACAAAACAAACAAAAAAGACAAAAGGATGGTACAATAGTCATGATAAACAAATCTGACTACCTGAAGGAAGCAAACAGACAACTGTCGGACACACGTTACTAGAAGAAATTTGTAGTCTGACCTCACACAAGACTATCAAAAGGAATTAAACAGGCTGGTTTCTTGTCTACCTGACATATCCTTAAGAGCTGATGACCTGATACCAGAAAGTCCAAGAACAAGCACATTCTACATGCTTCCCAAAATTCACAAATCAGGAAATCCAGGAAGACCAATCATTTCATGTGTGGGCACCCTCACCGAACAAATTTCTGGGTGGGTAGAGGGTGTTCTCAAACCCCTGGTAAAAGAGACACCCAGCTACATTCAGGACACAACTGACCTATTGAATAAACTGTCAGCAATAGGTCCTCTACCAGAAGGAACCATCCTCGCCACCATGGATGTGGAATCTATGTACAGTAAGATCCCACACCAGGATTGATTAAATGCCTGCAAGACCTTCCTGGAAAACACAGGGATTGATGCTGACTCTGTGGTGAAGTTTACAAAATTCACCTCACGCACAACTACTTTACATTTGACAACAACATATATTTACAGGAAACTGGCACAGCAAAGGGAAGCAAAATGGCACCACAATATGCAAATCTTTTCATGGCCAGGCTTGAAGGTGACGTTTTATCCCCTTGTCCTATCAGGCCTCTGGCCTACTACTGTTATATCAATGACATTTTAATCATCTGCACAGAGTCTGAGCAACAGCTGAAGACGTTTCATGAACACTTTAATTAGTTTCATTCCACCATCAACTTAACACTCAACTACTCCTTCACTGAAATCAGCTTTCTGGACAACATTATTAAGCTACAGAACAATGAAAAAGAGACATCCCTGCACCGGAAGCCAATTGGCTGTCTAGTAGGGATGAGCGAATATCGTAATATTCGTACTCGCTACATTCGCAACGATTAGGTACCGGTACTTGCTACTCATTGCGAGTATGGCAAGTACGAATACTTTTGCAGTGTATCTATAGTCTCTGTCCTTCCCCAGGGCTCGGTAGGCCCGAATCCCCCCCTCTGGTCGAGTGAGTCAAAATTCTAGCCTCCATCTTGGACGTCTCACGGCGCCGCACCCTTGACAACGTGGGGCGCATAACAGAAAGCTCTGGCTATGGACTCCGCTGAACATGTATGGACTGCACTTCTTTCTCCAAGCCCACCTGGTGAGCAGATTAGACTGCTTGAATATTGCCTGGTGATTTGACCAGATTGCTCAAGCCCTGTTTGGTCACTCGAGCGTTGGACTCCACTGCCACTTTGTACACTATGGGACTTACCGCTAAGACCAATTAAATTTTTGGGGAATTTTTTTTCTTTTGGGTCTTCAAGAGGGGGCCTGAGGAGGAATATTCTGTAATGCCATCTGTTTGTCCCTTGTTTCTTTAGCATTACTGTGCATGTGTCGAGCCCACTGGAACAGGGTACTCGGTACCGGACCGGGCTTGCTACAAGGGGATGTCACGGGGTCGTGGTCCGGACCGTTTCCCGGGCCTGGCAATAATAAAGGGAATATTTACAGGGGATAATGTCAGTCGTGACGCCACCCACGGTGTGTGGTCAGTATGGGGGACCACCGCTGCTGCAGAACCTCCGGGGTAATGTTAGGCAGCTTAGCTGGTACTGCTCTCCGTAGGTAGAAGCAAGGTCCCCGGGGCAGTGGTTGTTATAGTCTATGGTGGATGTGATAAGAGGTGGGTAGTGGAGACGGGTGAAGGAACACACACTCACGTTTCTGTAGTTTCCAAAGCTTGACTGCGATGTTGTTGCAGGTTATAGTCCACGGAGTCTGTACTGGGGCCGGGTTGCTCCCACCCTGTCCGGGTCCTCAGCTTCCTCGTGCTGCGCTCTGTGTGTGTCCCTGCTGCTGCCTCTAGCTGAGCTGCTGGCACTGTCTCACTCTCTCTTTCTCTTTCTGCTGATACCACTTGGCTAGGCAACTTGAGTCCTCTGTGTAGTACTGACCCCGCCGTGTTGCTTTGCTCTGGTACTGTGGTGGTCTAGAGACTCCACTACTCCTGGATTCACTGTGCTGTGTGTGTCAGACACAGTGTCGGATCCGGTCTCCGTTCTGTGCTCTCTTCTGGGGCGAGTGATGATGGCACTCAAGCTCCCAGATGTGTTTCTCTGTCTCTTTAGTTCTCCTCTCCTCAGACCATAACTAGGCCTGGAATCGTGATCAGACTGTAGAGAAGCTTGGCACAGCTTCTTTGACACTACAGTCTCTCTCAGTTCTCCCAGGAACTAAACTCTTCACTAGAGCTCTCCTCTAGACTAACTAACTAGTTCCTCCTGACCAGTAGTATATAAGGAGCTGGTTGAGCTCCCCCTCCTGGCCCAGAGGTGCTAGTGTAGGTCAGTGTGTTGTGGGGAAGGAACCCGTGTGATGTTACTGTGGCACATTAAACCCTGGGGTGCCACATTCCCCCTTAGTTAAATACAGTACTACGGGACTGTGGAAAAAACAAGTAAACAAACAATTAATAGAATTAATATTTACATAGACTTAAAAGTAAAAAGTACAAAAATCACTGAAAATTGAAAAAGAGTTCAAAAATTCAAAAAGCAGTCTTTCCGGGGTTTAGTCTATTGCCTCCGAGCTGATAAATATATACAAGAGAGTTCTTACCACAACCAGTCCGTGGTATATATGGTCCATAAGTAAATAAGAAGAAAAGTTCATACAGGATAGTCTCTGTAGGTACTGGGCTTTTTTAACGTTGCATTAACTATCTACATTTGTTCACCAGGTTCAATTTATATTCAAACAAACATATTTACATTTCACAGTTGATGACATTCTCATCTTTGTACCTAGCTGGTAACTGACCTTGCGTACTACGCTCTGATCTGCGTAAAACGGGTATACTACTTGCACGTGGATTACTGGTGTTAGTGGGCATGTATCTACATGTTGTGCTTGGTACTAAGGCAGATGACGATCTGACTGCAGGACTGGCAAGTTCACTAGGACCAGGAATTTGTTCTTCCTCTACGGGTTCTACTTCCAGTTCTTCAAGTCTTGGGTCTTCTTCTGGTAACACGGGATCTGGTAACACAGGTTCTGGTGTTGGTTCCACCATTGAAGGGAAAGTGATCATTGGTACTACAACTGCTCCGTAGTAATTTGGCTATGTTATAGGGAAATCTCCTAGTACCGTATGGAATACTTCGTCTTCTTTTTCCTTCTCTTTAATAGGTTGGACCTGTATGGGTTCTGTTACTTCAGGTGTCTTCAGTGTTTCAGGACACAATTTGAGCTGATCTCGGGATACAATTGCTGAAGTTCTTCCTTCATCTTTACTTATCAAACAGGTTCTAACATTGTCCAGGTTAGATGGTAAGACTGTGTATGGGACGGTTTCCCACTGATTATCCAGTTTGTTTGAGTGTCTCTTTCTCTTGAGAACTTGGTCACCTTCTTGTAATGGCATTGCTTGAGCATGTTTGCTAAAGGTCTTCTCTTGTCTTGCTCTAGCTTGTTGAAGATTTCTTTCTACACATTCTTGTACTTGTTGATACTGCTTCTGTATTCCAATCTGTTTCTTCTACTTCTGTATCTGGTTTTACAATTCCCATTTCTAAATCAATTGGTAGCTTACCAGGTCTTGCACGCATAAGGTAAGCTGGAGGTGCAGTTTGTAGAACTCACTGGAACATGATTGTATAAGTCCACCAAATCGGGTAATTTATCTGGCCACTGATTTCTTTCTGATTCTGGTAAAGTCTTCAACAGTTCGATTACAATATAGTTCATCTTCTCACATAAGCCATTTGTTTGAGGATGGTATGTAGTTGTGTGGATCTTCTTACAACCGTACATATTGCAGAATTCCTTGAATAATTCTGATTCAAAAGCTGGACTTTGGTCTGCAAGGACTTGTTCTGGGTAACCATGCGGTCTACAGAAATACGTCTGGAATGCTTTGATTACCGTCTTTGCTGTCAAGTCTTTGACGGGTACCACCACTAAGAAGCGTGAGTAATTGTCCACGATGGTTAAGGCATAGACATAGCCTGACCGGCTTGGTGACAACTTGACGTGGTCTAATGCGACTAGCTCAAGTGGCTGCTTGGTTATTATGGGTTGCAGTGGAGCTTTCTGTGGATCTTTCCTTCTGAGGTTGCATGCGGCACATCTTCTACACCAAAGTTCAATGGATCTTCTCATGCCAACCCAATAGAATCTCTCTCTCAGGATTGCTTTTAACTTCTTCTATCCGAAATGACCTGCACCGTCATGGTAGGCTTCTAAGACCATTCTGAGGTCTCGCATGGGCACGATTATCTGCCAGACCAGTTCATGTGTTTTGGGATTGGTATGCCTTCTGCAGAGCTTCCCTTGACACAGGAACAACTTGCCTCTTTTTTTCCAGAGCTGTGTAGTCTCAGCTGGGGCATTCTGATTAGGGTATGCACCTGGTTGTGTAAGCAGTTCTTTCACTAGCTTCACAGCTGGATCAGTATCTTGGGTGTCAGCCCATACATGGTGTCTTAACGGGTTGAGATTTACCTTTTGTTCTCTTTGGTAGATGCCGGGTTGATACTCTTCTTCCTTTGAACGATGGAAGGCCGGTAGTTCAATCTCTTCTAACTCTTCCGGTTCCTCTTCCACGTCTTTCAGGTGTTGCATCTGTGATAAGGCATCTGCATTCCCGTTCTTATGGCCTGCCCTGTATTTGATGACAAAGTTGTAGTTAGACAGCCGGGCTATGCATCGCTCCTCCAATGCACCCAACTTTGCTGTATCCAGGTGAGTCAACGGATTGTTATCCGTGTAGATGGTAAATTCTGCAGCTGCCAAGTAGTGCTTGAAACGTTCCGTTACAGCCCAAACTACTGCCAGTAGTTCCAACTTGAAGGAGCTGTAGTTCTCGGAATTTCTTTCTGTAGGCCGGAGCTTCCTACTTGCAAAGGCAATAACCCTCTCTTTGCCTCCTTGCTTCTGTCACAATACTGCTCCCAGTCCCACGTTGCTGGCATCCGTGTATAGAATAAACGGTTGATGGTAATCAGGGTATGCCAAAATCTCTTCTCCCCGTCAGTGCACTTTTCAGCTTGTTGAAGGAGTCTTCCTTCTCTTCACTCCACTGGAAAGGAGGATTACGGCTTGCGGACTTTCTTGACTGTCCTACCAGGATGTCTTGCAGGGGAGCTGCCAGCTTCTTGAATCCTTTGATAAATCTTCTATAATAGCCTACCAGGCCCAGGAATTGCCTCACTTCTTTCACGTTCGTAGGTCTTGGCCAATCTCTTATCACTGTGACTTTATCAGGATCCGGTGCTACTCCCTCTGAACTCACGACATGTCCCAGGTACTGTACCTTTGGTTTGAGAAGGTGACATTGGGATGGCTTGATTTTCATGCCGTATTCGGATAAGGCTTCGAACACTTCTGCCAGGTCTTGTAGATGTTGCTCATACGTCTTGGAGTAGACTATGACGTCATCTAAGTACAGGAGGACAGTTTCAAAGTTCTTGTGTCCTAAGCAGCTTTCCATCAGGCGTTGGAAGGTCCCGTGTGCATTGCAGAGTCCGAACGGCATACAATTGAACTCACAGAGGCCCATTGGCGTAGTAAACATTGTCTTCTCCTTGTCAGCCTCGGCCACAGGAACCTGCCAGTACCCACTAGTCAGATCAAGGGTGGAAAAGTAGTTAGCAGATTTTAATGCAGCTAATGACTCCTCAATCCTAGGTAATGGGTATGCGTCCTTATGTGTGATGCGATTAATCTGCCGGTAATCTACGCACATTCTCATGGATGGTCCCATCCTTATTTTTAACTAACACTAGAGGTGCTGCCCAGGGGCTACAACTGTCTCTTATTACCCCTGCAGATTTCCTTTCTTTGAGCGTCTTTGGTGGTTTGGTAGTGAGCGGGTGGTAATGGTCTATACCTCTCTTTTATAGGCTGATGGTTACCTGTGGGCAGAGTGTGCTCTACCCCTTTAATTTGCCTAAAGTCTAACGGGTGTTTACTGAATATCTGCTCATATTCTTTCACTACCCGGTATACTCCATGCTTGTAACGGGGAGGTGTAGAACTGGTACCTACATGTAGCTTTTGGCACCAATCCTCTAGCTTCTCCTCTGAGCCATTGTCATCCTCCTGACTTGACGGGTTCAAGGGCTCGACGGCTGTGATGTTATTGTTATCAACCGTGTACAATTTAGCCATGGTAGCATACTTTGGTAATGTGATCTCGTCCTCTCCGCAGTTTAATAGGCGTAATGGCACTCTTCACCGGTGTACCTTAACCACTCCTCTAGCAGTGAGTATGGTGGGTCTACTGTCTGAATACACGGGTTCTACCAGGGCTTGATAGTCTCGCCCTTTAATGCCTATTGCGGCTCTACACCAGACCAACATTTCAGTTTTGGGAGGTATTACAATGGGTATTGGATCACTTACTCGTACACTGCCGATCTCACCTCCACATATTTCTACCTGCTGCTTCAACATCAGGGCTTTGATCTCTTTGTGCAGAAGCCTCTGTTGTCCGGTTCCGGCAGTCTCGGCAATTTGCTGCAAAACACTTAACACTTCGGAAAAAACATTTTTCAATTACATTCATTCCTAGCAGCATCATGGGTTCTCGATCTCGCCGGTTAACATCTATAGTTATAATACCCTGGTTCTGCAATTCTACCTTCCCAATCTGAATGGTCATTTCTCTGAACCCAACCTGTGGTATTAATTGTCCATTACTAGCCTATATGTCCATTGTAAAGTCAGTTGGTGCACTAGTAATGTCTGAATCAGCCCAGTACCTTTTATACAAAACATGTGGGATTGATGTTACCTGGGACCCGGTATCCAGCAAGGCACTAAATGGAATGCCATCCAACACAATAGGGATCACCGGCTGTCCTCCCACGAATCTGTCAAACCAGGCTGAAGGACCTTGACAGTTTATTCCTGAGGAGCGGCCCGCCTGCCCAGGGAATCGTCGTTTAAAGCACACTCTCGGGCAAGATAACCTGGTTTCTGGCAACGGCGGCAAATGGGCTGTCCATCTGGTTGATAGCGATGCGTTGTCCTCTTGCTGCTGGGTATCTTCTGGGCCTCATCCACGGGACATCCTCTCTGCGGGTCGCCAACTCGATCTTGGGTGCAGGCTTGGACTCTCGTAAGCTCCTTGATGACTTTGGCCATTGAGATCACGGTGTCTGTCAGGGCATCTAGCTTTTGATTGAGGGCGACATTAGAAATTAGTTCCCCAGTTTCAGCAGCAGTTGCTGACATTGCAGATGTCGCTGGCACTGCTGGTTGCTGAGGTGCTGCTGCAGTGTCCGGTACAGATGTTAATTCCCGGGGCTCTTCTAGCTGCTGCAGACAGAGAGCTCTATCTTTCAGTTCAGCAAATGTCATGTCAGGGTTCTGCAGCAGTATCATACTCAGCTTCCCTTTGTGGGAAGGGGATAGGAGGCCCTCTATGAATTGGTCAAGTAGCATTTCATCAGCTCCCGGGGCTAAAGCAGGTTTTGCCAGTTTAAGAGCTGTGAGTGCTTCCTTCAGATTCAAGGCAAAGTCTCTGGCACTCTGTTTAGGCTTCTGGTGGCATGCAAAGAACCACATCTTAGCCCGGGTATCAGCAGTAGATTCAAACATTGCTATCAGTCCAGCAATTAGATGCTCTACAGTGTCCTTATCTGTGTCCAGCCAGGACGCAACCTCCCGCTGTGCATTGCCCGTTAATTGTCCCACTATCATTCCTACATGCTGAGCTTCAGTGAAGGGATACATCACATAATATTCTTTTATCTTTAGCATAAAGTCATTAAGCGTATTAGGCTCACCGGAGTATTGGGGCAGCCACATTGCCCCTGGAGTATACGGCATCAGGAGCGGCATGATTGGTGCTGCTCCTTGCGCCGCTGCACCGCCGGGTGCTACTGGTTGATACGACGCTGCAGCTCCATTGGCTACTCCGTCGCCGCCTTGCACATCTGCCTGCGACATCTTGTGCCCCTTAGTTAACATTCGCCCTCCGTCTTCCGCTTACGTCTAAATCTCTATGGGAGTTTCCGCAGTGCACCAGGGATCTTCTTCCCCGCCGGATGTCGTCAGCACCAAGGGAGGAGGCTGAATTCACGCCAATGCAAGGTACCGCCCCCTTTCTTTCCCACGCATCGCGCGCAGTAAAATGGCAGATTTCCAAAAACACAGTTCGGATGGCACAGTTCAAAAACAGTTTTTAAGTTAATCACGGCACACAATACCCGTGTTAACGGGCACGGTAGATCCTGTTCATGACGCCAGGTTTTATGTCGAGCCCACTGGGACGGGGTACTCGGTACCGGACCGGGGGCTTGCTGCAAGGGGATGTCACGGGGTCATGGTCCGGACCGTTTCCCGGGTCTGGCAATAATAAAGGGAATATTTACAGGGGATAATGTCAGTCGTGACGCCACCCACGGTGTGTGGTCAGTATGGGGGACCACCGCTGCTGCAGAACCTCCGGGGTGATGTTAGGCAGCTTAGATGATACTGCTCTCCGTAGGTAGAAGCAAGGTCCCTGGGGCAGTGGTTGTTATAGTCTATGGTGGATGTGATAAGAGGTGGATAGTGGAGACGGGTGAAGGAACACACACTCACGTTTCTGTAGTTTCCAAAGCTTTACTGAGATGTTGTTGCAGATTATAGTCCACGGAGTCTGTACTGGGGCCGGGTTGCTCCCACCCTGTCCGGTCCTCAGCTTCCTCGTCCTGCGCTGTGTGTGTGTGTCCCTGCTGATGCCTCTAGCTGAGCTGCTGGCACTGTCTCACTCTCTCTTTCTCTTTCTGCTGGTACCACTTGGCTAGGCAACTTGAGTCCTCTGTGTAGTGCTGATCCCGCCGTGTTGCTTTGCTCTGGTACTGTGGTGGTCTAGAGACTCCACTACTCCTGGATTCACTGTGCTGTGTGTGTCAGACACAGTGTCGGATCCGGTCTCCGTTCTGTGCGCTCTTCTGGGGCGAGTGATGATGGCACTCAAGCTCCCAGATGTGTTTCTCTGTCCCTTTAGTCCTCCTCTCCTCAGACCCTAACTAGGCCTGGAATCGTGAGCAGACTGTAGAGAAGCTTGGCACAGCTTCTTTGACACTACAGTCTCTCTCAGTTCTCCCAGGAACTGAACTCTTCACTAGAGCTCTCCTCTAGACTAACTAACTAGTTCCTCCTGACCAGTAGTATATAAGGAGCTGGTTGAGCTCCCCCTCCTGGCCCAGAGGTGCTAGTGTAGGTCAGTGTGTTGTGGGGAGGGAACCCGTGTGATGTTACTGTGGCACATTAACCCCTGGGGTGCCACACATGCTTATGCTCTGTCCCTATGCTCCTTCCCCTAACCAACTAAGTTACCATGTTAGCTCCTCTGTTAGATGACTATCCATGTGTGTCATCCCTGGCTTCTCCCTTGAGAAGCTGTCCACATGTTGTGAGGTCCTTTTCTAAGCTACATAACTCTCCACGTGTGCGGTCCCTGGCGGCTCTGCTGCAGAACCACCCACGGGTTGTGAGGTTCTCTGCTGTGGTTCATTATTTCCATGTGTGCCAGGCTTGCGGCTGCTGCCAGGTGCACTAGGCCTCACTTCCTGTGTTGTGTATACTGGCTTCCTGTTTGTGCCTTCCCTACTTTTATAGAAGTGGTGTGTGCACCTTGAATTGTTGTCCCTAGTTTATTACTGTGGAAAATCTGCTATTTAAAGTTCCTCTTCTCTACTGAGCGTTGTCAGAGCTCTGCATTAAATTAGCAATCTTAGACATGTGAGGAGGTCCAGCCTGCTGGTCCTGGCCAGCCTGTCATTAGCTCCAATGCTGCATACAATCAGTATTGTGTTGCTGAGTGTCCTTGTCCCTGGACCAGTCCTTTCCATGTGTTTCCCATGTTAGGGTGCTTTCACACTGCGTTTTTCTGTGATCCGTGGCTGTCCGTTGTAAAACGGACAGCCACGGATCTGATTTTGGCCCCATGTTATCCTATGGGCACGGATCACATCGGATTTGTCCTTATTGGCATCCGATTTTTGTCGGATCCGATTCTGGCCGATTTTTAGCTGTGCCCAAAATCGCAGCCTGCTGCGATTTTTGGCACAGCGGGTCAAATCGGACCGAATTGGATCCGACCTGATCCGCGCCAAATAACATGGGGCCTATGGAGCGCGGATCCGAGGAAACAGCTGATGTCTCCTCGGACCCGATCTTAGTGTACTGAGCATGCTCAGTACACTAAAATCGCTCTGTGCCATAATATCACTTCTGCAATGTATATTCATACATTGCAGAAGTGATATCCAGTGAAATGAAAGGGTTAAAAATAAAAAAATCATTATCCTCACCTCTCCAAGATCCAGCGATGCCTCCTGCGCTCGGCTCTGTGCTTCCAGGACCTGGCCTGACGTCACAGTGCAGTCACATGACCGGTTACCGCGGTAACCGGTCATGTGACTGTGACATCACGCCAGGTCCTGTGCATCAGAAGACGAGAAGCTGGAAGCACCGCGGGTGTCGTGGAGAGGTGAGAATGAAGATTTTTTTATTTTTAAGGTCTTCAAAGAAGGAGTGCAAAGAGGGGGGCAAAGAGGGGCTGCAAGGAGGGGCTGCAAAGAGGGGACAAAGAGGGGGTGCAAAGTGGGGGGACAAAGAGGAGGACAAAGAGGGGAGACAGAGGGGAGAAGGGTGACAGGAGGGTGACAGGAGGGTGACAGGAGGGGGACGAGGTGACAGGAGGAGCAGGGAGAGGATCCAAACTGATGCTGCAAAACATCGGGATCGGATGCCTATTTGGCATCCGATTGCAGTCATCAGTTTGGATCAGTTGCTGTCCGAGGGGAGCTGCAAAAAGTCTGATCCCCTCGGACAGCACAAAAACGCAGTGTGAAAGCACCCTTACCAGCTTCCCTGTATTGTTTCCAGAATCCTTATGTGCCTTCTACCTTGTACCTAAACACTATGAGTTTTCCTGTATCCTGAGTCCTGTGATCAATCCTCTGTTCATCTCTTGAAGTTGGAGGCTGATGTTCCTGCTGTGCTTGTACAATTCTGCTGGGCTCACACCACCCAGCTCCGACCCGCTCCTGCAGTGCCTGTGTCACTGAGTTCCGGTCTCTGCCTCCCGTGCTTGCACTATTCTGCTGCGCTCACACTACTTGGCAACGGTCCACTCCTGTAGTGCCTATGTCATCTAGCTGTGGCCCGCTGCTGCTGTGCTTGCACCATCTTGCTTAGGTCCCTTCCAGACAAGTTCAATGTCTGGAATCTGATGACCGCTGTCTGGTGCCTGGAGACATGTCCAATGTCTGGAGTCTGATGACCTCTGCCTGGAGTCATGTCAGATGTCCGGAGTCTGATGACTACTGCCTGGTGCCTGAAGCCGTGCCTAATGTCCCGTATCCAATGTCCTGCCTGTGTCCAGATATCATCCGCCTGATGCCATGTCCGATAGGCGATGTTGAGATGTCTTGCCTGTGTCCTCATGTCTTGTCTGTGCCCAGATGTCCTGTCCCTTGAGCCGTGTCTGATGTCTGGTCATGCAGCTCATTTTCCACAGTCGGTCCTTCCCATTTTACTGGAAGTCTCCAGCCTTGCATTCCAATACTGGCTCTGCCCGTATTCCTGGGAGTCTCCAGCCTTGTATTCCAGTATTCCTTGTATTCTCCGGTGTATAAGAAAGACATAGCTCAACTAGAGCGGGTCCAGAGAAGAGCGACAAAAGTCATTAGAGGACTGAGGGGTCTGCAATACCAAGAGAGGTTATTAAACTTGGGGTTATTTAGCTTGGAAAAACGAAGGCTTAGGGGTGATCTTATAATAATGTATAAATATATGAGGGGACAGTACAGAGACCTTTTTAATGATCTCTTTACTCTTAGGCCTGAGACTGGGACAAGGGGGCATCCTCTACGTCTAGAGGAAAGAAGGTTTAATCATAATCACAGACGTGGATTCTTTACTGTAAGAGCAGTGAGGCTATGGAACTCTCTGCCACATGATGTTGTAATGAGAGACTCACTACTAACATTTAAGAAGGGCGTGGATGCCTTTCTTGAAAACTATAATATTACCAGTTATATATATTAGATCCTTTGATAGGGCGTTGATTCAGGGAACTAGTCTGATTGCCGTATCTGGAGTCAGGAAGGAATTTTTTCCCCAATGTGGAGCTTAGTGTTGCCATATGGGTTTTTTTTGCCTTCCTCTGGATCAACTAACGTTAGGCTGTTAGGCTATGGGTTGAACTAGATGGACTTAAAGTCTTCCTTCAACCTTAAAAACTATGTAAACTATGTATGTAGTACTGGCCCTGCCTGAATTTCCTGGATTAGACCAGGTTGAGTCCTGAGCTCACCTGTCGGTGTTCCTGGACTTGTTCTCTCCATGTCTTGCCTGTGTCCTGATGTTCCACCTGTGTCCCAATTTCCAGCCTGGTTCTTGGTGTCCATCCAGTAATGACGTCTCCCTGAGGTCGGTGTCTGATGTCCTCTAGCTGTGCCAGTGCTATGTCTCCGGCCTATGTCAGAGGTCCTCATGATATGCCCGTGTCAGATGACACTGGACTGCCTCAACCTGAGATGAGCTTTCCTGCCATGCCATTGCCTGACATCGGCCTTCCTGAGATGATATCCATACCTGATGTCTGGAATTGGGAGCCTCGCATTGTCTGTCTTGTCTCTTACTTGGTATTGTGTACCTTGTATTAGTAAACTGTATGTTCCTTATACAGTTATGGCCAAAAGTATTGACACCCCTGCAATTCTGTCAGATAATACTTAGTTTCTTCCTGAAAATGATTGCAATCACAAATTCTTTGGTAGTATTATCTTCATTTAATTTGTCTTCAATGAAAAAACACAAAAGAGAATGAAGCAAAAAGCAAAACATTGATCATTTCACACAAAACTCCAAAAATGGGCCAGACAAAAGTATTGGCACCCTCAGCCTGCGTTTTTTTAACATGGGCTCCTATGGAAAACGCATGCGTTTTTGAATGGCACTAATTGTACATGCGTTTTTGCATGCGTTTCCCATAAGGCCCCATATTAAAAAACTCATGCGTTTTTGGAAATGCACCAAATACGCATTGTACAGTCACACATGCGTTTTTGCTATTAGGGCATGCGTTTTTTTAACATGGGGGCCTATGGGCGCGTTTTTTACATGCGTTTTTGAAAACGCAGGTCTCCAAAAACGCTTGTGAAAAATGCAACTGTGACCCCAGCCTAATACAAACTAGCTGCATTCCTACAGATAAAGGTGTCTTGCCCTTTAAGATTCAGTGTATTCTGACGGACCACCCCTCTGCTTCCCCGGGAAGAAGGAGAGACGTTCAGAAATTTCCTGGACTCCAGAGATAAGACACATGTCCCTGGTTCCTGCTCCTTCTTTACAATTACTCCCCCTGTCCAGCTAAATCTGGGGAGGATTGTAGTTTAGACTGTATCTTACCTGTACCTGCATGCAGGTCAAGATGCAATCGCTGTTACAGAAATATTGTGCAGTAGAAGTGAGTTATGTTCTGTAAACAGCTAAGGGCCCTTTCACATCAGCGTTTTTTGAAATTTGCGGCAGATGCGGTGAAAAAACCGCATCTGCCGCAATTGCCGCATAACCGATGCACTTGCAGCGCGGTTGCGGTAATCCCCATAGAAAGTATAGGGGGGTGCGTCAAGTGCGGTTTTGCACTTGCGGCAGGTGCGGCAGCGAAAATAACCGCGGCTGACCGCGTTTTTTTTCGCTGACGCACCTGCCGCAAGTGCAAAACCGCACTTGCCGCACCTGCCGCAAGTTCCCCTTATACTTTCTATGGGGATTACCGCAACCGCGCCGCAAGTGCATCGGTTATGCGCCAATTGCGGCAGATGCGGTTTTTTCACCGCATCTGCCGCAAATTTCAAAAAACGCTGATGTGAAAGGGCCCTAAGTAATACCCCTGTCTAGAATTGTGCCTTGCAGTGAATCTTGCCACAGTTATTCATGCTAGCATGTTTAGTGTATATTTTCTGTGTTAGATTATCACTGTGCTGGTTTCTATGATGTTCCCAGTACTGACTGAGATTATTTGTACCTTGTAGTTTTTACCACACTCCATGAACACGCCATGTGCATCCCATGTGCACACCAAGTTCATATCATCACACCAATAAACTAAGACTACTGAACCTTACAATTTGTTCACTTGGGATATGGAGAAGGGTTTGGCTATGTACTGGTATCCACACAGCACCAGACGTGGAAGAAGGCAGAACAGGGGCAAAGTAGTCAATAAGTCTGAGGTTCATGAACGGAACCGGAATCAGGGGGACAGTGGCTCTGAAGCTTGGTAAGTAATGCTCCAAGAAGCTAATGGCTGTGCCAAAACAGCGTCACTCCAATGTAAAACAGTTTGAGCTGTGTTTGGCAGCTTTTGGGCACCTTTGAAGGTGTTTTCTATGCCCTTGATTTTGCCTTCCATTAATCTGAATAGGGTTTAGATTTAGAAGCTCTGCGAACTGCTCACTGATCTATTTGGCGAATATATACCCGTTTGGAGGACTGAACAGAACCTGAACTTCAAAAGGTTCTCTCATTTCTAGTGAGCATAGAAAAACTGTAACTGAGATGTGGGAGAGTAAGAAGTGAGTTAAAATAATTAAAGGGAGTGACATCAAGGTGCAGCACCTGAGATTTGAGCTGCATGCAATCTCAGCAGGATCAAAAAGAAAATCTTAACTCCTTCAACATCAAATGAAGATAAGGCTGGCTTCAGACTTGCAGATGCATCTGCAGCGTTTTGCAGATGCATCTGCAAGCATCTGCATGCAGACCGCGGCCCCTATGTTTATAATGGTGCGCACGGCGGTCTGCAGATGCTTGCGGACCGCCGTGCGCTCTCATTGCCCGCCATTAGTGATCTGTGCGCACGCGGATGCCTGCGCACAAATCACACACTCCCGCCCGCACCATGGACGCGACATCTCGCGTCCGTGGTGCGGGCGAGAGTGTGTGATTTGTGCGCAGGCATCTGCATGCGCACAGATCACTAATGGCGGGCAATGAGAGCGCACGGCGGTCCGCAAGCATCTGCAGACCGCCGTGCGCACCATTATAAACATAGGGGCCGCGGTCTGCATGCAGATGCTTGCAGATGCATCTGCAAAACGCTGTAGATGCATCTGCAAGTCTGAAGGCAACCTAATTCAGCTCCACTCATGGAAATCACTGAGCAGAATTCAAAAAGGACCTGTGATCTATAATCTTCATGACCTTCTAATCACAGATACCTCATAGGTCTCAGCCATATGCGACACACTTGTGACAGGACCCTCCTTTAACGAAATGAGGGGCCTCCAGACCCTCAGGATGAGGATTTTGTGGATGAGATTTATGGAAAAACTGTACCAATCTCCTGTTATTTACTTCTGATGCTGGTACCCACATTCTCTCCTCTGGACCATAACCCTTCCAGTGTACCAGACACTGAGGAGAGCAGCAAACAAGCAGAATTAATTTTTGCTACTGAAACTCCAAATTATCATCAACAATGACAGTGGAAGGTGGTAAGGGCAACTGTTCAGTTGATGCAACTTATTTTTTAAGCAACGATCTATGAAATACATTGTGGACTTTAAGTGGTTGAGGTAGCTAAAGGTGAAAGGCCACAGGGTTAATGACAGAGACCACTTTATAAGAACTAATTAACCTAGGACCCAACTTCCATGAAGGAACTTTTAATTTAATATTTCTGGTAGATAACCACACATAGTCATTCACACAAAGGTCCGGACCTGGCGATTTATTTTTATCAGTCATTCATATATATCTGTCCCCCGTAGCCTTCAAATTGTTCTGTACCCCTTGCCATATAGAAAAAAGTGACGAAGAAAAAACGTTCCGACCTAGGAACCCTTGAAGACCCATCCCAATTGACTTATTATGATGAAAGAAAAAAGATAACTGCACCCCAGATGAGAACAAAAATCCCTCCAAAATTTAGAATCAAACTGAGTCCCCTGAGCTACAACCACATCAGAAGGGACTGGGGCCATATTTGGAGTTCCTGCCGCCCTAGGCACTTCCAGCGGTCGCCCCCCATCCCCGCTTCTCTTCCCCACTGATAAGTCAGACAAAGCGTATGTAGATGGGCATTTTATTTTAAACCATTCATTTTTTATTCAAATAAATCTTTTAACAACATATATAACTTGTTTACACAATTATATAATTATAACAGTCATGTCAAAATAATCACCACCAGTGTAAACCAATTCCAAGCTGTATATTATAGGAGAGGGAGCGGAAAGAAAGGACCACACAAAAGGAAAGGGGCAGCCAGGATTCGACACAAGAGGTAAATTAATGGATAGTGGAGGGAGGGAAGGAATAAACTTTAGGAGCTTTGTTTTAAGTATTTTTGCATACCAATTTAATTATGAGAAGACCAGAATCAACCAGGAAAAATATTAAAACCATCCTAAGTGTGAGATACCGCCAATCCAGAAGTCTCCCAAATCTCTCACTGGCGACTGACTCATTCTTTTTGCTTTATTGAGTGAACCAAACAACGTTCATCTAGATAATGAGAATTTATCCTACCAATGAGATCCTCCTGTATGGGGGTAGAAACTTCCCTCCAGTGCCTTGTCAGATTCTGATGGGCCACTATCAAAACATGGGTTATCACTGGAACTAAGTTTGGGGGAAGAAGGTCCAACCCAATATTTAAGACTGCCAAGGGCCTCTCTAGAGTTAAAGGGAAACCTGTCAAGGTCCTGATTAAGTCTGCCACTCAATTCCAGAATTCTCCTATCTTGGGACACCACCACCACACATGACCCAGATCCCCTTTTTTACCACATCCCTTCCAGCATAATGGGGAATATGATTTGTTAAATTTGGAAATTTTGTAAGGGGTCAGATACCAGTTCATATGTGTTTTCTTTAGTTGTTCTAGAAGATTAAGGCAGGAGAAGTGCCTTTGAGTAAATGTGGCCGCAGTCCACCAGTGTACGGGGATGGATGACAAAGAGAAGGCCTCCTCCCAGACATTCATATAAGGGAGTTTGAACTACCCTGCTGGTGAGTTAAGAGTCCTATAGAACAGAGACAATCCATGTTCATTGGGGTATTCAACTTTAAAGTATTTCTGCATCATATCTGATGGGTCAGGGCTCCACCAACTGGGAATGTGCATGACTGGATAAAATGATAAATTTGGAGGTAATGATAAAAACATGTTTTCGGAATCTTGTAAAGTTAGGACAAATCTGCAAAGGAGGGGAATACAGGGCCATCTAAGAGTTTGTCAAGCGTGCTTACACCTGATTTCACCCACAGGTCTGGAGACAACCCAGAGATGTGTGCCTCGATCGCTTTTACAGAAATGTATTTAAATAAGGATTTTGTCAGTGTTCTATCAAGGTTATTCCAATAAGAAATCAATGAAGACATCGTATGTAAGGGAAAATTCGATTTCAGGGGCTTCAGTAGCTCAATCTCTAGCAAAGGTCCAGAAGACCTGTGGGGAGCAAACTATTTTTCTATTTGGAGCCATCTAAAATTAAGGTCCCCAGCCCAGGTCCTTTGTGGTCTCGAGTATGGCCACCTTGTGGTACTGACGTGCCGCAGGGCTGTGGGGTACTCGGAACCGGGCTATACCATCTCTGGGGAGTCATGGGGTCGAGACAGCTTCCGTGACCCTGGGTTCAGTTAAAAAGGCGAAATAGTAGTTTTTGGGAATGGAGTGGTTTAATTAAAAGTTATTTGTGATGCCACCCGTAGTGTGTGGCTATGTGAAGCCATCGCTGCACGCGGGACCACTGCAGTGATGTTGGGTGCAGCCAAATAGTGAGCCCTCTATGGGTAGGGCTGATTCCCCAGGGCATCCGAAGGTGTAGTGTAATGTAAGAGTAAAGTTCCCCGTACCATCAGGCATTGTACACAGTCTCTGCACGGTTGCGGCTTCTTCTTCTTTCCTGCAGATAAAACAACTGAGTCCACACCGTACTGGGCTTTACCGGTATTTTTACTCGTTACTTGCAAACAACACAGCTTCACAACAGATCCAAACAGTTCTTTTCACAACACTTGTAACGTACTTCGTTACACAGCAGTTCTTTACAGTTCTCATGGGTCTAGGTTCTCACTGCAGCCGGGATAGTTCCTCTGCGTCACTCCCCCCTTAGTGTACCTTTCGGGCCCTTTTGCTCTCTCTCCAATCCTTCGCGCACAGTTACGGTCCGGCTATTTCGGGCATTGTAGTGAGTTGTCCCACACCCTGGGTCACTAGCCCTAGTAAGATGGCTTTGTCCTTCATCGCACCGATTGTTAGGTTCAGGGACTTAGAGCTCCCGCACCCCGCCGGGTGTCCTGTGGTTGGGTGCTTGAAGCTTTCCCGGCCACATCTACAGAGCCAGCACTCTGGTTCTCTGGCCCAGCCACCAGTATCCTGGGTTAGTCGGGTACACCTGACTCATTCTGTCCTTCCCCAGTGTCAGCTTGGGTTCCCAGTCAGCCATTAGTGGTGCAGGCCACCGGGCCTCTCAATTCTCAGCTTCGTCTCAGTCGCTGCTAGCTGAAGGGTGTCTCTGCTTGGGGTCCTTCCCACTTCACCACCCTCCAAAGAACCTCTTTGTAAGGAACCTCTTCTCCCAACTTAGTGTTCCTGGGTTTCACTCCAGTTCCTCTACCCCCTCTTTGGGTTCCTTTCTACGACCCACCCACACTTATCTACTCCTGCAGCAACATCATTTTTACAATTTGTATTCTGGCAACCCAGGAATGTGGGGGAAGGATCTGCCTTTCCAAGTCCCCACGAACTTCAAAAATCAGTGATTTGCAGTTCAACTTAATAAAAGTTACAAAGTTTGTCATTTTAATTCCCAAATATGTAAATCCAGCTTCCTCCCACTTAAAGGGAGTATTCAATCCTTTACCAAAGGTGTAATATTTATGGGGAATATGATAGACTTTGTGGCATTTAATTTGTAATATGAGATTTTGGAGAATTCAGCCAGGGTGTCCATGAACACCCACCAGGGACCCCTCTACGCCAGTGAGAGATCATATCACATCATCTGCATACAATCCCACAACATGGTCCGTATCTCCCACACAAACTCCATGTATGCTTGGATTAGTTCTAAAAGCCTCTGCCAACATACATACATATATAGTAACATAGTATTTAAGGTTGAAGGAAGACCTTAAGTCCATCTAGTTCAATCCATAGCCTAACATGTTGATCCAGAGGAAGGCAAAAAAAAACCATGTGGCAACATTCCTTCCTGACTCCACATACGGCAATCAGACTAGTTCTCTGGATCAATGCCCTATCAAAGAATCTAGTATATATAACCGGTAATATTATATTTTTCAAGAAAGGCATCTAGGCCTCTCTTAAATGTTAGTAGTGAGTCACTCATTACAACATCATGTGGCAGAGAGTTCCATAGTCTCACTGCTCTTACAGTAAAGAATCCACATCTGTGATTATGATTAAACCTTCTTTCCTCCAAACGTAGAGGATGCCCACTTGTCCCCATCTCAGGCCTAAGAGTAAAAAGATCATTAAAAAGGTCTCTGTACTGTTCCTTCATATATTTATACATTATTATAAGATCACCCCTAAGCCTTCGTTTTTCCAAACTAAATAACCCCAAGTTTAATAACCTGTGTTGGTATTGCATACCCCTGAGTTCTCTAATAACCTTGGTTGCTCTTCTCTGGACCCGCACTAGTTCAGCTATGTCTTTCTTATACACTAGAGACCAGAATTGTACACAGTATTCTAAGTGTGGTTGCACTAGTGACTTGTATAGAGGTAGAATTATGTTCTCCTCATGAGCATCTATGCCTCTTTCAATACATCCCATTATTTTATTTGCCTTTGCAGCAGTTGCCTGACACTGGCCACTAAATGTGAGTTTGTCATCTACTCATACACCCAGGTCTTTTTCAGTGTCAGTTTTTCCCAGTGTTTTACAATTAAGCACGTAATTGTGGCGCCCTGCCAACGCAGGTAGCCACATATCTCTCTGCTGCACAGCTGGATTTGCATAGCAGGTATCACTACAACCAACACCTTCCACCCCAGCACAGTAGGGGGAGCTACAATCTGCTCAGCCTGACAAATATGATTCCCTGCGGGCTGAGATGCGTGCTGAGATGCAGGAGATGAGCAAAAACATCTCCAAGTTAATGAACGCTATGCAGTTGCAACAGAAGCAGCAGCCAGCAGCAAGACCCCAAGTCAAGTCTCAGCCGCAGATCCAGCTTGCCGACAGCCCGGATGATGTCCCCTGGATGCGAGGGAAGCAAGCTACAACCTACAGAGGTCACCTCGCTAGGCACTGTCCTTTAAACGGGCAGTCCCTGGGGGCCGGGGCAAAACCTCAGGACTAGATCAACAAGGCCCAGCCACCTGGTACAAGACTTTCATTGGACAGAGACCGTTTCTGTCCATTGTACTGGATGGCATCCCGGTGCCTGCTCTATTGGACACTGGATCGCAGGTGACCCTCGTCCCCTATATCCTTTATAGAAAGTATTGGGCTGATGCTGAATTGAAACAGCCCGAGGTAGACATCTCCCTTCATGCAGCAAATGGGGAACCAATTAATGTGATGGGGGTTAGAGAAGTGCCCATAAAGGTGGGGAAGGTAGAATTGCAAAATCAAGGGGTCCTTGTAGTAGCAGAAGCCACTAATGCAAATGATCCTTATGTTATCTTGGGTACCAATGTTGCTAGCAATTGCATGCAGGAGGTATTGTCTTTGCTTCAACAGATTGCTTAAACTGCCAGGCCTGGTCAGAGGAAGATTATCCAACACGAGATCAGAGCCATCTTACACCAACAACAGGTAACAATTACAGGTGGCGAAATTGGTACAGTACGAGTGACAGACCCGATACCTATTGTGATACCCCCAATGAGTGAAATGATGGTATGGTGTCGAGCAGCTATAGGTCTGAGAGGGCAGGAGTATCAAGTGTTAGTGGAGCCCGTGAGCACAGAGCACAGACCTACACTGTTGACAGCCAGGGGGGTGGTTAATGTACACAAAGGGAGAGTGCCAGTTCGCATCTTAAACTGTGGCAGTGAAGAGGTTAAGTTGCCCAGGAATACCACCGTTGCCAAATTATACACAGTCAGCAACAACGAGATCCACACAGTGCAACCCGAACCCCACGAAGAAGGGGCAAAAACCGATCAAACTATTGGGCCACTGGAGGACTGGTGCCAGCAGCTCCATGTCGGAACTGACACCACTCCTGTGTATGAAAAGCAAGGTGTGTACCGGGTACTCCAAGAATTTGAACATGTTTTCAGTAAGCATCCACTTGACTTTGGTAGGATAAAAGGGGTACAACACCATATCCCCACAGGTACGCACCCACCAATCAAAGAGCGGTATAGGCCTATTCCACCTAAGCCAAAGAAATGTTACAGGACATGAAAGACGCAGGGGTTATACGAGATAGCTGTAGCCCCTGGGCAGCACCATTAGTCTTAGTTAGGAAAAAGGATGGCAGTATGAGAATGTGTGTAGACTATAGACAAATAAACCGCATAACAAACAAATATGCTTACCCGTTACCACATATAGAAGAGTCTTTAGCTGCGTTGAAGTCTGCCAACTACTTCTCCACCTTAGATCTCACTAGTGGGCATTGGCAGGTGTCCGTAGCCGAAGAAGATTGAGAGAAGACGGCATTTGCAACACCTATGGGCCTATGTGAGTTTAACAGCATGCCTTTCGGATTATGTAATGCACCCGGAACCTTGCAGAGGCTGATGGAGAGTTGCCTGGGGCATAAGAACTTCGAGACAGTGCTGCTCTATCTGGATGACGTGATCGTGTACTCCAAGACCTATGAGGAACATGTCGCCCATCTAGGAGAGGTGTTTGAAGCTCTGGCCAAATATGGGATGAAGCTGAAACCATCAAAATGCCACCTATTAAAGCCAAGAGTGCAGTACCTGGGACACATAGTCAGTGCTGAAGGTGTGGCCCCTGATCCAGACAAGGTAACAGCAATCAAAGAATGGCCTAAACCCAAAACCATCTGTGGCACCCCATGGGTAAATGTGCCACAGTAACATCACACGGGTTCCCTCCCCACAACACACTGACTTACACTAGCACCTCTGGGCCAGGAGGGGGAGCACAACCTGCTCTCTTAAATACTCCAGGTCCACAAGAAGTAGTTAGTTCAGTTCCTGGAGAACTGAGAGAAGGAGATTGTGGTGTAAAGAAGCTGCGTCAGGCTTCTCCACAATCTGCAACTCGATTCCAGGCCTAGTGAGGGTCTGAGGAAAGGAGCACTGAAAGACAGAGGAACACGTCTGGGAGCTGGAGTGATACCTTCACTCGCCCCAGAAGAGCACACAGAACGGACACCGGATCCGGTACTGTGACTGATACTCAGCACAGTGAATCCTGGAGTAGTGGGGTCTCTAGACAGCCACAGTACCAGAGCAAAGCAACACGGCGGGGTCAGCACAGAGGACTCAAGTTGCCTAGCCAAGTGGTACCAGCAGAACAGACAGAGAGTGAGACGGTCCCAGCAGCCCAGCTAGACGCAGCAGTCAGGACACACACACACAGCGCAGCACGAGGAAGCTGATGACCCGGACAGGGTGGGAGGAAAACCCCAGGTCCCGTACAGACTCCGTGGACAATCTGCAATAACACCGCAGTAAAGCTTTGGAAACTACAAAACGTGAGTGTGTGTTCCTTAACCTGTCTCCACTATTCACCTCCATCATAGACTTTACCAACACTGCCCCGGGGAACCCAGTTCTGCCCTCTGGAACTATTCCATCTCAGCTGCTACTGTGGGGGAAATATGGCATTTCCTATAGATTAATAGACTAATCATATGTTTTAGAATGTTCGTACTAACACTTGGAATATAATATTGAAGTTTTTCCATATTTACTCATAAATATATAATATAGATAGTTTTTCTGATACTCTATCTTTCGGTTCTTATTTCTCTCTCTTTTCTCTAATTTGTTCCTCTATTTCCTATTTTATCTTTATTCTCTCTCTATATATATATATTCTTTTTGTCTGCTTATCTCACTTTAGCAAGAAGAAGTTTCTTAATGCTTTTATTCTAACTTTCCTCCTATCCTCCATCTTGTCTGCTTTCTATTGCTTCCATCTTGAATTCCTTTGCAGGTTTTGTTCTGTGCCATTTTATGTGTGTGAGATTAAATTACAGGGATATAGATACATCTGGAGACGTGAATCTGGTGAGAAAGGAAGAGATAAATCACGGACATAAAGGGCCCCATTGAGAATGTATCAGAACAAGGAATGTGGAGATGACCTTCGAAATGCTGGTGACTGGTCTGGAGATGGCACGGAAGATGAAGGCGTGGACACCTGAGCATAGATACATACTAATTACAATTAACCAATCTATACGCGTATATTAGCATGCAGACCACCTAACACCCTAGTTAATACACCCATTTTGAATACTCCCGCCTAGTTTATTGGAAGTATAAAATGTGTTGTATCCCGGAAGCAAGGCAGTTATTGCTGCTGAGGACTGTACTTTGTTATCACTCTGAACATAATATAAGTTTGAAACAGATCTCAGTCTGATTTATTCTTATAGCGGTACCATATGTTCATAGTCTAATTTGGAATGACTGGTGAATGAGCAAGACGCGAATGCCGTACTAAAGTGACCTCTGCATTTTTGGCGCCCAACGTGGGGCGTGATCTGTGGTCCACGGCTCTCCGGACTTACGCGTGGATATCTGTGGATGATCTGTGACGACTGACGAGGATTGATCACCCTCCAGAGCACGAGGTAAGTGGAAAGACACATTCATATGTGCTGACCCTTCCTCGTGTCTCAGTCGTTATAGATTGTTCTGCGGGTGTCTAGTGGGTACGGGGGGCAAGCGGTCGTGTGGTGAGACCGTGTTTGCCCCAGCATCACGTCCGAACCAGCAGCATTTGAGTCACGCAGCCTTCTGCGCGTGTCTGTGTTTTCACCACGCCTCCTCCACTGGTCATTAACATTCTATAGCTGTTAACCCTTCCCGTGACTGTTATTGTGCATTGAAACGTATAGGGAGACTTGATAGGCACGTGTGCTGGAGGACGGTGTAATGAAAGTGAAAGGAGACGCAACCTCTGTGATGTAATAGTGAAGGAGAATTTCTTCTGAACTGAAATACCGTAGCAAAGTAATCTGTAAGCACTGGGTCTCAGTGTTAGGGGAGCATAAGAGCCGGCTGGCTTTTATGACTCAGGGGTGTTGTTGAGTAGGGGCTCCGCACCTCAGAAGTGTTGTTGAGTTGTGGCTCCTCACTTCTTGGATCGGAGACGGAGCGTGGAGCCAATTGGCTCTATACTTCGTAGAAAGAACGGGACACGGGATCAGCAGATTCTGTGTCCGGAGGTACATTGAGTTGGAGCTCTGTGCCGGGTGATAATACAGTGTATGGAGTTGGAGCTCTGCACTTGTGAGTTAGTTGGCAGAACGCGGTGTCCATAGACCCAGCGTTGGGAAGCACATGGAGTTGTGGCTCTGTGCTTAGGCATCAAAGACAAGTTTAGAGACAATAGGCTTTGTATTTGTCTGCACGTGGAATTTGGATTCTGTGTGCAGTGGTATGTTGAGTTGGAGCTCCGTATCACTAGACTGAATACAGAGGCGACAAGCCCGGTATTCACTCGAGCACGTGGAGTTGGGGCTCCGTGCTTTAAGGGGAGGGTGTGCGGCAGTTGAGCGGCACACTCGGTAGAGCTGGGAGTACGTAGTACTAAGTACTGTATACTCATTGAAGTTGATCTGGGTTGAGTTGAGTTGGAGCTCCTCAAGCCGCAGGGAAAGGTACGTGGAACTTGGGTTCCGCCCCTTGGGAAAGAGCAAACTAGAACACGTGGTCGCTTGGGCTCCGTGTTCTTTAGGTAAAGGTATCACCATACGTGGAAGCCGAGACTCCAGACGGTGGGGACCCAGTGTTGTTTACTGTTGCCAGCGTTCTGAGCTGCAGTTGGGACGTAGTATTGAGTCATGTTGCGTCTATTTATGCAGAATAAGACCGTCCCCCACAAGTTAGATGAGGATGTAGAAGAGGCAAAAATATTGATGGAATCACGGGAAGGCAAGCAGGCTGTTAAGAATGTGAAAAAAGTTATACAAGCACGCAGGATTGCTTTGTCAAAGAGTTTGCAGCCGTCTATATAAAATGATCTTATCCAGAGAAAAAAAATAAGCTAAAAGACCAAGGGCTGCTAGATCAGGCACAAGTTTATCTACGAATTGCAAATAGTGTGAAAAGTGAGGAATGAAGAGAAGTAGATGGAGAAAGAAGAAAAAATTATGCAGAACCTGTGTTTGGTTATAAGCTGCTTCCTAACAATAATTTTATACAGTGTAAAATGGCCGCCACGCCATTGTTATTGAGTACGCCATTCCAGCCACCACCCTATAATGGCGGCGATACAAGGTCCCCGGATGTGTGGGTGTGTTTCTAGCTCCAGAGTGGTTAGGGTAAATTAGGGTGAGGTGTATATAATCTTATGGAGATCATTCTGTTTTATTGAAGTCACACCGACTGTTACTACACTCTATTCACGGTCCGTCTATCAATATATTTTACTATTTTTCCTGTCATAGAAAGTTTTTGAAGTGATAAAGAATAAATGAAAAGTTAGGTATTAAGCCACGGGATCTCAGATAATGGCTAGAATTGTTAGTTGTATATAGCTACAAGTGTGAAACAGTTAATCAAATTTGTGAGCTCAGTTTGGGAGAGAAGGATTTCTTTCTTCTATTGAATTCCTTATCTAAAACAGATGTGTATGTAACCTTGTAGAAGCTGCCTGTGTAGCAAGAAGGTAAAGGGGGGAGGGAAGGTGGAATCTGCAAATGCCTGACATGTATACTGAAATCTTACCCGTCTTTTCAGGGATTCTGAATGGCAAAGATGGATTTTTCACATTTATGGTAATTGGGTACTAATAATAATGCCCAATATTGAATACAATAATAGTAATCAGATTTTTATTGATTCATATGAGTGAATGTTGTTAATAGCCACCTGCAGCACAGGGATAATTTAGCTAGAGATGTAGTTATGGCAGGAGGAAACTTTCCCTTATTTATGGTTGTTGTGTGTTTTAAAAATTAAGCTATCTAGAGGGAAGATTAATATACTGAGCACCCAAGGGGAAATAATATATATATTGACGCTGTGGGGAGGTGGTATTAGACAGGAAAATCTAACTACAATGTAACGAAGGTATTGTTAAGTCAATGGATCTAGAATGTATAAGGTATGTCGATAAGCAGGAATATAGATTATATTTTAAGGGGACACTTAATTGAGTCAATGTGAGATGTTAGAGATGGAAATTAGCAAGTTTGATGAGAAAAGCAACAGAAAGTATAGTTTAGAAAGTAACACAAAGTCGAAAAAAAAAAAAAAAAAAAAAAAGGGGGGAGGTGGAAAGACAAGAAAGAAGAAAGTAGTTAGGTCCTTTATCAGGATTGTGAACATCTTGTGGGTTTATCAAGGCCGAAGAGTTTGAAAACATGGAAGGGAGTGAACCACTCCCCCACACTCCTTAAATTCTTTCTATTAGAGCAGTCTTTGTTCTTTACTATGTGAGAATATTTTTTGTAGTCTGTTATCTTTCCTTATATGGGAGGGGTAAGGAGCTTTCTGGAGAAGATGCTGATAGCAGGAATTTTGAATTAAAGGTGATGTTACATATGTCTGCTCTGATATATAGCGCCCATATATATATATATATATATAAAAATATAATAAAATAACTAGTAGAAAGTTGCAATTATATTGTTGAATAAGAATTTTCTGATCTCTGAAATTAATACAAATTTCTTTAAGTTTTTTTATTGCAGATGTATTTATAGACCAAAGAGATTTTATGCTGGATAATGGTAGGATCCTCACATGAGGTAATCAGAATGTTTGGTTCTGACTTGCACTTTCTGAGCGAATGGAGCGATTTCCGGTTGAAGAATTCCTTAACAATACGGTAAGCCTACTAAATGCAGTATTGGTAAATCACGGTGAGGTAGACACCATGTTATCAGTCTAGGATGGTATAATTATACTGACAATCACCACAGGTGTCCTGTCCTCTCGGAGGTAGAAGGCAAGCTACAACAAAAGGTAGGAAAGGTAGTGGCGGGTGGTTGCCCCATCCCAGCCGGGTTGCGCCTGGCGGCCTGAGCCCTCTCTATAGTCGACTGCCTTATAGGGACTGACCGAACTACTAACAGTGTTAAACTAGGAGTCGTGAGAGTGGACAGGGCAGGCCATGATGTCTTTATCAGCAAAGGTTAGACTGGTCTCTGCTTGGCCTCACTTTACGCCTCAAAATAGGTCACGGGTGAGATCAGGTGAGTACCTCCTAGTTCGCTCCTGGTACAGGTAAGCTGTGTATACTATCCTGCATTATTCTTGCACACAACACAATTCAGAAAGGTACGGGCTTCAAGCGGCGATCGCTCCATGAGTTTGAAAATTGCAAATAGCGAGCGGACAAGGAAACCAAGAAAACTGTATAAAAACTGTCCCAATATGTGTAAATCTCTTTTTCCTATCTAAGGTATTATAGAATGTCAAACATACCCTGGTTAAAATGTTTTTAGAATAAGTAAGTACAGGAGTACATAACATGGTTCTTGTATGATTTTGTTGTGTATTTCTTTCTCTTGTGGATAACTGTGCTTATTTGCAGATATTTAAGAAGTTCATATCCTTTTGTATACCCTCCATAATGATAGTGGTATATGATAAAGTGTTCAAGGGAGAATGAGTCTTGTATTTTTAAGGCTATATGTTACTAATGGTGTAAAACTGATACACGATTCCCCAGGCCGTTTCTAATATGTTTTGAGGTTTTCGTTAGTAGGAATCTTTAAATTGGGATTTTGTAATGAAAACAGCTCTGTAAGTATAAATTTATTCAGTTAATATATATGATATATGTATGATATTTACTGGTTGTGTGGGGATGGTATGCTCCGATCTAGGTTACCTATAGTCTGCACAGGACAATGCACCTTGATTAAATTAGGAATGCAGTTCAGAATCTTGCCATGGGACCCGATGTCTGTTTATAGAATAGCCAAAAAATAAAGACGCTTTGATTAGCTGCACATGGGATATGAGGAAGACCCTCAGGTGTATATTGATTCCATTGGAGTGCCAAGGGGGGAAACCACTTTAGCTCTCAGGAAAATTATTGAATTGGCTGCAGAATTAAAAGCTAATGCTGGGGTAGATACATCCTTCTTTTCTAGTTGGTTGGGTGGGCTCAAAGGGTTCCTTCAACAGGTTTGCCTGATATTAATTGCCATAATCCTAGTTGGGTTAATATTCGTTTGTTGCGTTATTCCTTTATATAAAAAGGTCATCACCAAGGCAGATATCACCGGTACTTATCTCTATCAGGAGGTTGACCCGTTAACCAATGGGAGTGTCACTTTGGAGGATATGCCCAAGGGTGTGTCCCTCAAACAGCCAAAGAATTCCCCCTACTTAAGTCTAAAGTTAAGGGAACTGGTTTAGGGATAATGGGAGGGCTCCATGTGAAGTTAGTATAGGGGTTCAGATGCCTGGTGCCTTTCACAAGGAAAGAGATTTCTAAGGTGTCTGAATGAAGATGTCCAATCCATCTCCTCTTCCCATCACATGGACAACCTCAAAGGGTTTCTTACAGATAGATTTAGGGATAGACTTAGGGAAAATGTTAGGTAAATATAGAAAAAACTTAGGGGGGATTGTGGGGGAAATATGGCATTTCCTATAGATTAATAGACTAATCATATGTTTTAGAATGTTCGTACTAACACTTGGAATATAATATTGAAGTTTTTCCATATTTACTCATAAATATATAATATAGATAGTTTTTCTGATACTCTATCTTTCGGTTCTTATTTCTCTCTCTTTCTCTAATTTGTTCCTCTATTTCCTATTTTATCTTTATTCTCTCTCTATATATATATATTCTTTTTGTCTGCTTATCTCACTTTAGCAAGAAGAAGTTTCTTAATGCTTTTATTCTAACTTTCCTCCTATCCTCCATCTTGTCTGCTTTCTATTGCTTCCATCTTGAATTCCTTTGCAGGTTTTGTTCTGTGCCATTTTATGTGTGTGAGATTAAATTACAGGGATATAGATACATCTGGAGACGTGAATCTGGTGAGAAAGGAAGAGATAAATCACGGACATAAAGGGCCCCATTGAGAATGTATCAGAACAAGGAATGTGGAGATGACCTTCGAAATGCTGGTGACTGGTCTGGAGATGGCACGGAAGATGAAGGCGTGGACACCTGAGCATAGATACATACTAATTACAATTAACCAATCTATACGCGTATATTAGCATGCAGACCACCTAACACCCTAGTTAATACACCCAGTTTTGAATACTCCCGCCTAGTTTATTGGAAGTATAAAATGTGTTGTATCCCGGAAGCAAGGCAGTTATTGCTGCTGAGGACTGTACTTTGTTATCACTCTGAACATAATATAAGTTTGAAACAGATCTCAGTCTGATTTATTCTTATAGCGGTACCATATGTTCATAGTCTAATTTGGAATGACTGGTGAATGAGCAAGACGCGAATGCCGTACTAAAGTGACCTCGGCACTACAACATCATCCCAGGAGGTTCTGCAGCAGCAGCGCCCCCATTAGTGGCTGCACACAGTGGGTGGCGTCACGATAGACTATTCTCCCCTGTAAATACACCCTTTTATTTGCCAGGGCCCGGGACACGGTCCGGACCAGGACCACCTGTGACATTCCCCAGAAGCAGACACGGTCCGAGTACCCTCATCCCAGTGGGCTCGACACATCAAAGAGGTACGTCAATTCCTGGGTTTGGTGGGCTACTACCGAAGGTTCATCTAGGAGCACACCAAGAAGGCTTCTCCTCTGCAAGATCTCCTAGTAGGCCAACCCATGAAAGGCAAGCCAAAGGATTCTCCATGGAAATGGGGTAAAGAACAAGAGGAATCGTTCCAGACGATAAAAGAAGCCCTGACAGGAGAAGAAATCCTAGCTTACCCGGACTACAGTCTGCCATTCCTGCTGTATACAGACGCCAGCAATGTGGGACTCGGAGCCGTTCTTGACCAAAAGCAAGACGGCAAGGAGAGCGTAATCGCCTATGCAAGCCGAAAGCTGCGACCCACAGAGAGGAACCCAGAAAATTACAGTTCCTTCAAGCTGGAATTCCTGGCCTTAGTCTGGGCCATCACTGAGAGGTTTAAACACTACCTGCCGCTAGAAAATTCACCGCCTACATGGATAACAATCTGCTCACCCACCTGGAAACTGCAAAGTTGGGAGCCATGGAGCAGAGATGGATGGCCAGACTCTCCAACTACCAATTTACCATCAAGTACCGGGCTGGGCACCAAAATGGAAATGCAGATGCCTTATCCAGGATGCCTCATTTGTCTGAAGGAGGTGTAGATGAAGACGAGCTGGAAGAAGTGGAGTTACCTGCCTTCCATCATGTAACAGAAACGCCATGCCAGCAGACCCATCAAAACCTCTATACTGAAGCAGTAAACCTGTTATCTCACTTCGACTGGGGAAGGCACAGGATCAAGACCCGGCTGTAGATCTAATCAAAGAACTGATAGCCCAAGAGTCAGCAAAGCTGCCAGCAAACCCTGTGTCTAATACTAAACATCTGTGGAATGAACGAGGTAAACTTTTCCAGTATCAAGATAAATTGTGCCGGTGATATATAAATCCTAGAACCCATGAAATAGCATGGCAGATTATCATGCCAAAGTCAGACGTTCCAGTGGTCCTACATGCCTACCACAACAAAACTGGTCACTTCGGATGGAAGAAGCTCGAAGTGCTGCTCAAAAACAGATTCTTTTGGCCAGGTATGCGGACATCCATAGAAAAGTGGTGTAAAACGTGTCCAGCCTGTACCTTGAGAAGGAAAGATGTGCAGAGCCATAAAGCTAAGCTTGAGCCAATCATAACCATGCAGCCTTTGGAGTTAGTCGCCTTGGATCACGTGAAGCTGACACCAAGTAGATCTGGTTATACATACGCTTTGACAATGGTAGACCACTACTCAAGATTTCTGATGGTAGCCCCTGTGAAAGACTTGACAGCTGCAACTGCTGCAAAAACCTTCCAAAAAGTTTTCTGCAGACCGTTAGGATACCCAGAGCGTATTCTCACTGATCAAAGACCAGCATTTGAAGCAGAGATTTTTCAAGAGTTTTGCAAGATGTATGGGTGCAAAAAGATCAGAACAACCCCGTGTCATCCTCAAACTAATGGACTCTATGAAAAGATGAACAACATCGTCATTGACATGCTGAAGATTCTCCCGTTGGAAGAAAGAAATCAGTGGCCTGAAAAGTTGCCTGATTTAATCGATAAGTACAACCATATTCCAGTCAGTTCCACCAACTGTACACCAGCATATCTGATGAGAGCTCGTACAGGAAAGTTACCCGTGGACTTAGAACTCGGTGTAGTGGATCCTGAAGCAGATCAAGCTATCTCAAACTGGAAAATCCATCGACAGGAACAGTATGCAAAAGTCCAACAAAGTGTTGAAGATAACCTAGAGAAGTCCCCTGCAAAACAGGCAAAAGATTACAACAAGCATGCTCCAGCAGAAATCATACCACCTGGAAGTTTGGTCCTAAAAAGAAAAAGAACTCGCAATAAATTGGATGACAAGTGGGAAAGTGAACCCTACGTCCTGTTGTATTATGTTCATGACAACCCTAAGACCTGTGTCGTCAGTAGAGATCCCAGATCCCATCCCAGAACAAAAAGAGAGAATGATCCAAACGGATTTAGGAGAATTCCCCGAAGACTGGCCTCAAATAGATGGAGCCATTATCATTCCAGTAATAAACTTTTACCAACCACAAGAAGAAATCCCAAGGAATCAGGAAGAGATACCCGTTGCAAGAGAATCTGAGGATGCTGCAATCGGTACACCTGCTAGCCCAGTAGTGAGACTAAGGCAACGTAGAGACTCACCTGAATCACTAACACCATTATATATCTCAACTGAGACAGTGACCCCCGTAGTGCGAAGATCACATAGTAGCACACAAGGTCAGCCCCCATCTAGATTCGGAGAATGGGTGTAAGGTAACATACATTTGAAAGCATATGTAAATAAGAAACTGTACAAATAAAAATGTAAATAGTAGTGTACAGAAGGGTGGAGGAACTGGGCCCAGTCCCAAGCATATTAAATTAGGAACAGAAAGTGCCTGGGGCGGGGAGGGACCAGGTCTCCTAAGCCGAGACACCCATAGGGACCCCTGTTTGTTGTTCAACTGCGAATATTTGAAAATACTTTTTCCCTTTCCTTACGCGGAGCTGTAAGAACTCTATTGAACTTTTTCCCTATTGAACTTTGAACCCTTTAAAAAGTAAAAATGGACTATGGTCACTGGACTAACGTAGCCACCAACTTTTAAAAGCATACGGTGGATGGACTAGCACCGTATGGACTTACCCGTATTTTCTATTTTTCAATATTTTCAGTGTCTTTTTGTAATTTTTCATTTTTCAAACCATGTATATATGTTAAAATTGTTATATCTTTGTTTAAACAAAAATTTCTCAGTCCCGGAGTACTGATGTTACCTGGGGGGGGATGCGGTGTGGCGCCCTGCCAATGCAGGTAACTACATATCTCTCTGCTGCACAGCTGGGTTTCCATAGCAGGTATCACTACAACCAACACCTTCCACCCCCGCACAGTAGGTGGAGCTCAATCTGCTACACTTAGGCAGGATCCCCTATAAATACTGCTGCTGGGGGCGGAGTTAGTCAGAGTGTGGCAGACGCTAGAAGAGCTGCAGGGAAGTTCTGGTGCTGGTGCTACGTGTAGGCCCTGGCCAGAGATGCAGAGTAGCCCTTCGGTGTCCCACCAGCCTAAGTGGGACTGAAGGCAGGGAGTCTGGAGGAAGAAACAGAGAAAGGGGAGCAGGCAGCTCAGATCGCGAGTTCACCCTAGAAGAGGAGCCGGATATTGGGGATCCGCAGCAGTGGAAAACTCCAAGTCCCACTGGAAACCCCTTGGCACCGAGTAAGCTTCAGCTACCCGGTCTCCTGAGAGAGTCACAGAAAGGGAGCCAGGACTAGCAGGGCGCTGCAGTTCAGGAGAAAAGGTCGTCCCGGAGACAGCACAGGAGAGAGAGAGATACAGAAGAAGAGAGTGGAGGCAAGTCAGCATTTAATAGACTGCGCTTCATCACACACACACAGAGGAGGAGGCCTTATACCCACTTGCTGTGGGAGCCCACTGTGCAGCCCAGCTACCCGTCGGTGCTCTGGACAATTTGCCTGCAAACCACCAGTAAAAAGGTAAAGAGACTTTGGCTGCATTTGTGCATTCTTTCCTCTCACCCACCGTGCCCCTTATAGACTTTACCTATAACAGTCCCAGCTCTGCTGCATCCTGCCTATCCTTAACCCTCTGCCCTGGAGGTCCCAGTCCTCCTGCGGGGACTATTCCATCACAGCCGCAATCTCACCGACCTCCAGAGGGCTGTAGCGGTGCTGGTGATCCATCACCAGACACAGCAGGTGGTGTCATGAAGACAAACACTGTAAATAATCCCTGTAAATAACCCCCTTTTCACTGACCCCCAGGGCCACAGCCTCAGGCAGCTACCCGTGACATCCCCGAGCCCGTAACCGAGCCCGAGCCCTGAGTACCCTGCCCTGGGCGAGTCATAATTATACATTTTATTTCCTAAGCCCAAGTGCATGACCTTACATTTATCCCCATTAAAGCTCATTTGCCATTTATCAGCCCAAGCTTCTAGTTTACATAAATCCTCCTGTAAAATTGTCCTCCTCCAGCCTCGGACTGCTCTGGCGGGTAACCGGGTAAAACTCATGGAAGGCCCTCAGGTCTAGAGGCCCCGCCCACCTAGCCCCGCCTCTCACTACCCCCTGCTGTGGCTCGCTTGTGCACTCACAGCCGCTGTGCCGGGCGGCCACCGCCGTAAAAGCAGCGCCAGCCAGAGAGAGGAGAAAGGACAGGAAGATTTCACAGGCTGGCTGCTGCTGCCTGCAGCACAGCCTATGTGAGCCACCGCCGCCACCGAGCGCTCTCTCTGACCCGAACTGATAGGCGGGAGGGGTGGGACTTATCCAGAGGGGCCGCCCACTGGTGGGCTGCGTGGGCCACCCGCTCCTCCAGCCGCAGGTCTGCTACTGCCGCCGAGCGGCCGCGACATTAAAGGGGCGGAGCCACGGACGTGAAGGGGCGGGGCCAATTTCCCAAAGCAGGGCCCCACTTTGACCAATCAGGATCCATAGGTCACTAACTTCATCACATTCCAGTTCCCTCCCTGAGCCGATCATGTGACCTCTGATGCCTCCCCTCTATGTGACATCATGACAGGACCTGCTATTTGTGAGTTACTCCATGTCTTTCTTTCTTTCTTTCTTTCTTTCTTTCTTTCTTTCTTTCTTTCTTTCTTTCTTTCTTTCTTTCTCTGTGTGTCTGTCTCTAAAGAACACTAAACTTTATATACAGGTCCACACTACGTGCTGTATTAGTGTTCCTATATACTGTATGTAGTGTGGACCAGTATATACAGTATAGTGCTATGTATACAGGATTTACACCAGCACTCTCTGATGTGCATAGAGTCAGCAGTCTGTACTGTCCACACAGCGGCCAGTCTGCAGTGTGCACGCAGCGGCCAGTCTGCAGTGTGCACGCAGCGGCCAGTCTGCAGTGTGCACGCAGCGGCCAGTCTGCAGTGTGCACGCAGCGGCCAGTCTGCAGTGTGCACGCAGCGGCCAGTCTGCAGTGTGCACGCAGCGGCTAGTCTGCATGGTGCACGCAGCGTGCACGCAGCGGCCAGTCTGCACGGTGCACGCAGCGTCCAGTCTGCACTGTGCACAGCGGCCAGTCTGCAGTGTGCACGCAGCGGTCAGTCTGCAGTGTGCACGCAGCGGTCAGTCTGCAGTGTGCACGCAGCGGCCAGTCTGCAGTGTGCACGCAGCGGCCAGTCTGCAGTGTGCACGCAGCGGCCAGTCTGCACGGTGCACGCAGCGGCCAGTCTGCACGGTGCACGCAGCGGCCAGTCTGCACGGTGCACGCAGCGGCCAGTCTGCACGGTGCACGCAGCGGCCAGTCTGCACGGTGCACGCAGCGGCCAGTCTGCACGGTGCACGCAGCGGCCAGTCTGCACGGTGCACGCAGCGGTCAGTCTACAGTGTGCACGCAGCGGTCAGTCTGCAGTGTGCACGCAGCGGCCAGTCTGCAGTGTGCACGCATCGGCCAGTCTGCAGTGTGCACGCAGCGGCCAGTCTGCAGTGTGCACGCAGCGGTCAGTCTGCAGTGTGCACGCAGCGGCCAGTGTGCAGTGTGCACGCAGCGACCAGTCTGCACTGCGCACACAGCGGCCAGTGTGCCGTGCGTACACAGCGGGCAGCCTGCAATGTGCACACAATGGGCAGTCTGCCTGCAGTCTGCAATGTGCTTATAGCGGGCAGTTTGTAATGTTTACGGCCCACAGTCTGTAATGTGTATACTGCCCTCAGTCTGTAATGTGTATACTACCCAGGAGCTGCAGAAGAAGAAGCTGCCGGGTTCCAGGTGCCAGCGAGCGGGAGACTGGGAGCCGCAGAGGAAGAAGCTGCCTGGTGCCAGCGAGTGGGAGACCGAGAGTCACAGAGGAAGAAGCTGCCTGGTGCCAGAGACCGGGAGCCGCAGAGGAAGAAGCTTCCTGGTGCCGAAGATCGGGAGCAGCAGAGGAAGAAGCTGCCGGGTTCCTTGTGCCGGTGACCAAGAGACCGAGCGCTGCAGAGCAAGAAGCTGCCGGGATCCGGGATCAGGAACGTGGAGTCAGCTACGGCGCTGTTACAGCCAAAGATAGTAGCCTGGGGGGGACAGAGTGAGAAAGATGGATGGTGTGGCCTGGAAGAGGGGGCAGAATGGGATGGATGTGTGGGGGGCATTATGGAAAAGGGGAGAGAACGTAATGGATGGATAGGGGGGCGGCATAGAAAAGGGGGGAGAACGGGATGGATGAATGGATAGGGGCGGCATAGAAAGGGGGGAGTAGCTGGATTGATGGATGGGGGCAGGCATGGAAAAAGGGGGAGAAAATGGATGGGGGAGAAGGTACATGGATGGATGGGGGATGGGGGAGAAGCTACATGGAATGTGGGGGGGAGAAGCTACATGGAATATGGGGGAGAAGCTACATGGAACATGGGACAGAGGAGAAGCTACATGGATGACGGATGGGGGAGAGGCCGCGTGGAACAAGGGAGGGGAGAGGCTGCGTGGTGCATAGGAGGGGAGAGGCTGCGTGGAACATGGGAGGTGAGAGGCTGCGTGTAACCTGGAAGGGGGATGGTGGGGAAGGATGCGCTGCATGAGACATATTGGGGGAGGATAAGCAACATGGGATTCATGGGAATGGGGGTGAGGATGAGCTGTATGCAACATATGGATGTAAGATGAGCTGCATGGGACATATCGGGGGTGAACAGTATGGGGCATGTGGGAAAAGGATGAGCAGTATGGGACATGTGGAAGGAGTATGAACAGTATGGGACATTTAATCTGCTTACACATTTATATAAGGAACGTACTGTTCTGGTGATGTAGTGACGGTGGTTCTGATTATGTATTATTGTATTGCTGATGGTTCTGGTTATGTACTGACAGGGGTTATAGTAATGTATTATTGTATTGATAGGTTTTCTGATGATGTATTGATTGTTTTTGGTGATGTATTACTGTATTGACAATGGTTCTGGTTATGTACTGACAGTGGTTCTGGTGAGGTATTATTGTATTGACAGTGGTTCTAGTGATATGTAATTGTATTGACGGTGGTTCTGATGATGTAGTCATGTGGATGCTGTAATCTTTACAGGGAACCTGACCCCTAAAAATCACCCCCCATCCTGTTAATTAATTATAATTAATTATTAATACCTGTCCCTGCATCATCATTATGCTATTCTACCTATCCCTTTGTGTAAAAATTGTGTAGTTTGAAACTTTCAAAAAGTGATTTTGATGCCTCTACAACTACGGCTTCTTGTCTCCTGAGAAGTCGCAGAGGGCGTTCCCTGTGACTTCTTTTCGCAGCCTTTAGTGCTTGCATTCACGCCCCGATGGGCGTGATAAACCATTTGAATCCTCCTCGCCCTCTTCCATGGGCGGATCAGCCGGTATGATGCTAATCGCGTCATTTCAGGCACTGCTGACGTCGATACACCCTTTCGGTGTATCGACAGACCTCAAGCTGCGCATTGTGCATGCGTGAGGTATACTTTACGGCAGCTCATTTGATGAGCAGCGGTAAAGTACACCTCACGCATGCGCAATACTTACATCATTACCAGCCGCTGCATTTTAAAGGCCTTTCCCACGAACAAGGTTAATTTAAAGTTCATCTTAATAATAAGTAGACCCTGTAATGATAATAATTTCCACAATTGGATGTGTTTAAAAGAAAATGTTCCTGGGCTGAGATAAACTTATATGTGTCCCTGCTGTGTACTGTGTAATGGATGTGTCTGACCGTACAGTGATTCTCTCGACACAGGAACATTATTTTTAAACACCTCAAATTATGGAAATTATTATTCCAAAATCTATTGATTAAAATTAACTTTAAAATTAATTTTGTTTATGGGAAAACCCCTTTAATAATTGGGATATAAGTCCCACATTCTTCTGATGATACAGTTTCCACAGGTCGGATTCCACCAATAAATAAGTGATCACCTATGGATCACTGATAACTTGTTTTCACCAAAGAATCTCTTTAATATAAAGTACAATAACTGTACATCGCAGTTCTGCTGAGCGCAGAGTGATGTGTAGGAGCCGCCAATATAATGGGTATAATAACAGCTACCAGGTATTTACATATAGCTGAAGGGTGGGTGGGCCCCTGAAATCAATTTCCCTGGTGGGCCCCAGACACCCCAGTCCGACCCTGTCCTCCTCTGTATTGATTACCCTGCAGAGTTTAGTGTCATCTACAAATATTGAGATTCTACTCTGTATGCCCTCTACAAGTCATTAATAAATATATTAAAAAGAAGCGGGCCCCTGACCCCTCTGGTACTCCACTGTTAACTGTGACCCATTATGAGTGGGTTCCTTTAATAACCACCCTTTGTTTCCTATCACTGAGCCAGTTCTTAACCCACTTACAAATATTTTCCCCTATCCCCATTGCGGTCATTTTATGTATCAATCTTTTGTGTGACGCCGTATCAAAACCACCACGTCCAATGCATTTCTTTGGTCCAGTCCAGAACTTATCTCTTCATAAAAGCTTATCAGGTTAGTTTGAAAGGCACAGTCCCTTGTAAACCCATGTTGATATTGGGTCATGAGTAGGGATGAGCGAGTACTGAAGTAATCGGACTCGCTATACTGGCAACGATTAGGTCTTGGTACTCGGTACTCGTTGCGAGTATAGCGAGTCCTATTGAAATGCGAGTACTTTCACAGTGTATCTATATATACACTGCGAAAGTACACTAAAAGTAAAGAAAAGTTGTTAAAAAATAAATAAAACCATCATACTCACCTTCCGACGCCTGCACCGGGACCGGAAAACCTCACTTCCGATGTGCGGCAAGGACGTGCCAGTCTGATAGCCAATCAGATGGCTGGGAGCGATCTGGCCAATCAGATGGCCGGATGTCACAAACCATGTGATCGCTACCAGCCAGCTGATTGGCCAGATTGCCAGGTCATTGTTGCACGTTCAAGACCTGGCAATCTGATCAATCAAGTGGCTTATAGCGATCACATGGTTTGTGACATCCGGCCATCTGATTGGCCAGATCGCTCCCAGCCATCGGAGGTGAGGTTTTCCGGTCCCGATGCATGCGTCGGAAGGTGAGTATGATGTTTTTTTTTTATTTTTTTACAACTTTTCTTCACTTTTAGTGTACTTTCTCAGTGTATATATAGATACACTGCGAAAGTAAAAGGACTACTCGCTACTCCCGAGTATTCACAAGAGACTCGGGGAGTAGCAAGTAGCCGAATATTCTTATCATTCGGCGAGTACCGAATAGTAACGATTATACTCACTCATCCCTAGTCATGAGGTTATTTGTCTTCAGATACTCCAGTATAGCATCTCTTAGAAAACCCTCTAGGATTTTACCCACAATAGAGGTTAAGCTTACTGGCCTATAATTTCCAAGTTCAGTTTTTGTCCCCTTTTTGAATATTGGTACTACATTTGCTATACGCCAGTCCTGTGGTACAGACCCTGTTATTATGGAATCTTTAAAGATTAAAAATAATGGTTTATCTATGACGGTACGTAATTCCTGCAGTACTCTGGGGTGTATCCCATCCGGGCCTGGGGATTTGTCAACTTTAGTGATTTTTAGACGGTGCCATACTTCCTGGTGGGTTAAGCAGGTTACATTTAATGGATAGTTTTTGCTATCACTGATCATGTTGTCTGTCATGGGATATTCTTGTGTAAATACTGTTGCAAAAAAGCAATTTAGCATATTGGCTTTTTCCTCATCCTCATCCACCAACACAATCATTTTTTAGTTTCTTACTATTTATGTAGTTAAAGAATACCTTGGGATTTTTTTTACTTTCTCTGGCAGTGAGTCTCTCTGTCTCAATCTTTGCTGCCTTGATTTGCTTTTTAGAAATGTTATTTAAATTTCTGTATTTGTTTAATGCCTCATCACTACCTACTTGCTTTAATTCCCTAAATGCTTTCTTTTTGTCACGTATTGCGCCCCTTACAGCCTTATTTAGCCATAGCGGTTTCCTCCTATTTCTAGCATGTTTATTCCCATAGGGTATATATTGTGCACAGGTCCCATTCAGGATGCTAATAAACGTCTCCCATTTGCTTTGTGTACTTTTCTGTCTCAGGACATCGTCCCAGTTTATTGAACTAAGATAATTTCTCAACCGTTGGAAATCTGCCTTCCTGAAGTTCAGTGTCCTTGTAGCCCATCTACTACAGATCTTATTTAAAGACACTTGAAAACTTATTACTTTTTGATCACTGCTACCCAAGCAGCTCCATTAACAAAGCAAAGATAACTTTAGAGAGAGCAAGCAGCTCTGCCGGGTGCCATTAGTTATATATAAACCGGTCTGAGGTGAAGCCAGACGCACTCACCACCATGTTCGGATTAGAGTATAGGGCCAATATAGCCTTTTTCATATCTCACACAAAACCAAACTTATCCAGAACCTTACCCATATAACCCCAGTGCACTCTGTCAAATGCCTTCTCGGCTAAAAGAGACAGCAGTACAACGGGGAGTTTATTAGTCTCTATTGTCTCCAACAAATCTATTACTTTTCTAGTGCCATCTTTGGCTTGTCTCCCAGAGACAAACCCAACCTAGTCAGGTGCTATCAGACAGGGAAGGACAGACATTATTCTGGCCGCAATTATTTTAGAGAATATTTTTAGGTCACAGTTTACTAAGGAGATAGGCCTAAAATTACCAGGAGTGTTCGGGGGTTTCTCGGGTTTAGGAATGCTTGTAAATACTGCCTCAAAGTTTTCATGGCTTATTGAAGAACTACATTTCCAAAAATTGAAAGTTTTTAGGAGGTAAGGAGATAAAGTTTTGACAAAACAATGATAATAGGTGTTAGAAAAACCGTCTGGGCCCGGAGCAGAGGATTTTTTAGTAGAGTGGATTACTTGTTTTATTTTAATGGTAGATATGGGAGTATTTAGATCACTTAGCTGAGCCTCTGATACTTTGGGGAGTGAGATGTTTTCTAGGTAGTTACCAATTTCTTGTGGATTAGGCTGAACTGTATGGGGATCCTCTTTTAGGTTGTACAGTGAATAATAAAATCGCCTAAATTCTTTAGCTATGTCAATCGGATTTAGTACTTTAGTCCCATCAGGTTTATTCAAGTATGTAATCCTATTTCTTATCTCCCTTTTTTTGATTCTCCTAACTAAAATCTTCCCTGCTCTATCTCCCATGGCATAATATTTTGTTTTGGACTTTTTAAGTGCTTTTTTGTACTGCAATAAAAGTAGAGCACGCAGCCTCATTCTATCTTCCGTTATTATTTGGGACAACTGTGGGTGGGGTTTTTCTTGTTGCTTTGTTCCAGATTGTTAATTTGAGTTAATAGGTCTGACACTGACACCTCTCTTCTTTTCTTTTCTACTGCTGCCATCTTAATAAAAATGCCTCTCATGTATGCCTTGTGGGCTGACCATACCACATCGTCTGAGGTGGAGTTATTATCATTTATGTCAAAGAAGACTTTAAACTTGAGCTCTATTAATTCAATGTTTTGTTTGTTGGTCAGTAAAAAATTATTTAAACGCCACCTATTAGCTTTGACCGAAAAGTCCCTATCAGATATGGTGACCACGAGATCACACCTATCGTTGCCTCAAGCGCACAACCTAGAGTTCCTTCATCCACAAAAATAGTCTATCCTGCTATAGGAATTAAATGTAGGGGAGAAATGGGAGTAATCTCTCTCAGAGCTGTGGAGATATCTCCAGATGTCATGTAAGTTATATTCTGAAACCAGTGATTTTATCTCTCCCCTAGAAGAGCATCTGTTTGAGCAATCTAACACTGCAGACATGGGGAGGTTGAAATCTCCCCAAACAATTTTAAACCCTTTGGAGAATACTCAAATTCTCTTAAGTGTTTGTCTGATACATGAAAGCTGGTGCATATTTGGGCCTTATGGAGATACAACCGTGTACCTAGTGATGTTTAAAGAACAATCAAGGAAAATAAAACACCCCTCCAGATCTCTAGTACTGTCATACAATTTAAAGGATAGGGAGTATCTTATAAAAATAGCCACTCCAGCTTTTATAGTCTTGTTGTTTGCAAAAAACTGATGTGGGTATCGAGGGTTCTTTAGCCGAGCATTGTCCTGCGCCAACAAGTGTGTTTCTTGAACACAAATTACATCAGAAGTTTCTTTACAAATATTCTTCCAGAAGATGGATCTTTTACCTGGCGAGTTCAAACCATTGGCATTTATAGATATAACCTTAATATGCATTGTTAGTACTATATACTGCTTTATGTGAAATCATTGCTCCTAAATGTGTGAAAAACATGGGGTGGAAAGTCAGGAGGAGGATGGACAAGGAAACAAATTTGCTTTTATAAACAAATGCAGGGTTATCAAGCCTAAATTTTTGCTTCATCATAAGAGGAAGCCCACTTACAGTTCCAAAACCAAGCAAACAGTAAAGAAAAGGGAAAAAAGGGAAAAAAGGGAAAAGATTGTTTGAAAGAGAGTGAAAAAAAGAAACTCTGTGGACAACCACCATAGAGGCACCAAACAAAGAGTAGAAAGCAGGAAACAGAGAACGGCTATCCAGTAATCAATCATGCCGTGAATCAGTGTGGGTCCTGTTTTTTCTTTTTCTGTGCCTGAGGAGCTCTTTTGTCATTTGGATATATAGGCTGAATCTTCCATTTTAGCAATAAATCTCTCGCCTTTTCCGGGGATGTGCAGACAAATATGGAATTGTCCCTCAAGACATTCAATTTCGTGGGGAACCCCCAGTGGTACTATGTTCCTTGTTCCCTGAGGGTTGCAGTATATGGCATACTCGTACTCCTTCCTCTGAGCTAGAGTACTTGCCGAAAAGTCAGGGAATACTTTCAGGTGGGCCAAGTTATCTGGAAGTTTCGGCCTTTTCCCGAGACCAGCCATAAAAGTCTACTTTATTGTATAGAAATGAATGCGGGCAGTACCATCTCGTGGTAAATCCGGGTTGAGACCTTTTGGTTTTGGAATTATGTGTATTCTATCCACAATCTTTGTCAGGAATAGATTCATCAATCCCTTTAATGCGAATATTATTCCTTCTGGATCTGTCCTCAAAATCCAGTATTTTGTTGTGGATTTGGGAAACCTCTTTTTCTAAAGCCTCACTAGCATCTATTAGTTCATTATGAGATTTAGTAAGTTCTGCCAGCTTCTGCTCCAGATGATCTATTCTAGATCCCAGGTCCTGTAATTCCCCCCTGAATTATGCCTTAAACTCAGCTATCATTCTTTTAAGATCAGCTTGAAGTTCTTGCCTCAGGGATTTTAGCAAAGCCTTCATTGTTTTCTGTGTAAGGGGAATATCTGTCTGAGCTTCCCTTCCCCCTTCTGAGGCTGCTGTGAGCCACATTGAGAAAAGCAGGGGATGCGGGCTGGGGAGTGAGAAGTTGCACCCATGTTTGAGGCTGTATTCAGTACTTGGTCTCTGGAGAAATATGCAGTCACCTTATTTGGAGATCTCCTTCTTGCTGACTTACCACGCACCATTGGAACCACTGTTTCCTCAGGTCACTCAGTAACTTATTTAGGGCTTCCCAGAGTGTTTTTTCACCCTGTTGTGCCAAGTTGAAGCCGATCTCTACTGGTGCTATTGTTGTAAGCAGCCTGTGCCATTCAAAGCTTGGCCACACACCCCTAGACAAGCATTTTATTTTTCAGACAGAACCGCTTGGTATTCTACCTGAAAAAGCAACAAAAAATGCTAAAAGGAATAAACCCATGCACGGCAATGTAAAAGAGACTTGCTGTTCATATGTTCAGTCTTTTGAGGTTTTTCTTTTTAACCGTGTGTCCTGTCTTTTAGCTGAATTCCAATAGTCAGGGGGTTCACAGATGTCAGTGCCCATAGCCTTCAGATAGTAGTTAAAAGACCTCCATACACATGAGACTAAAGTTAGCTGATGATTGGTTGAGGGAAATAAGGATCCAGCGTATCCGATTACAGGCTGTAGATCCTTTTGTCCTCTAAGATGATGATGAAATGTCTAGCATCATCTAGCGTGTCTAGCAACATCTAGAGATGTCTAGCGGCAGTTTCTATACAGTATACAGGAACACTGGGAAGAATGAGTGCTCCTGTATATGAGAGAGCTGAGCAAGATTGCTGCCGGCCGAGCGATTGGACACCTATCTATGGTGCTTGGGGGCTTTAGTCAAATGTTTGGCTGACATTCAGCTGCATTTTTAGTCAACCACACTTGCCCTATAATGTTTTAGGATCAAGTCTGTTATGTTAAAGATTACAGCATCCACATGACTACATCACCAGAACCACCGGCAATACAATAATACATCACTAGAACCCCTGTCTGTATATCAACAGAACCACTGTCAATTTAATAATGCCTCACCAGAACCACTGTCAGTACATTACCAGAACCACTGTCAATACATCACCAGAACAGTACATTCCCTATATAAATGTGTATGCAGATTAAATGTCCCATACTGCTCATCCTCCTTCCACACGTCCCATACTGCTCATCCTCCTTCCACATGTCCCATACTGCTCATCCCCCTCCATATGTCCCATGCAGCTGATCCTCCATCCATATGTTCCATGCAGCTCATCCTCACCCCCATTCCTCTGAATCCCATGTTGCTCATCCTCCCCCATATGTCTCATGCAGATCATCCTTCCCCCATCCCCCTCCCATGTTCCACACAGCCTCTCCCCTCCCATGTTCCATGCAGCCTCTCCCCTCCCATGTTCCACACAGCCTCTCCCCTCCCATGTTCCACACAGCCTCTCCCCCATCCCTCATCCATGTAGCTTCTCCCGCCCCCTTTGTTCCATGTAGCTTCTCCCCCAAGTTCCATGTAGCTTCTGCTATCCATCCATGTAACTTCTCCATCTATCTCCCCAACCATGTAGCTTCTCCCCCATCCTCACATCCATCTATCCATCCATGTAACTTCTCGCCCATCCCTCCCATTCATCCATCCTTATAGCTTCTCCCCCATCCCCCATCCATCCATGTTCCTTCTCCTAATCCTCCCATCCATCCATCCATCCATGGACTTACTCCCCCATCCCGCATCCATCCATGTCCCTTCTCCCCCATCCCCCCATCCATCCATGTACCTTCTCCTCATCCATCCAGCTTCTCCCATCTATTCCATGCTACCTAATCCATCCATCTCATTTTCCCCCCTTTTCTATGTCACCCTCCATCCATCCAGCGTCTCCCCCCTTTTCCAGGCTGTCCCCCCCATCCATCTATCCATCCATCCATCCATCCTTCCATCCATCCATCCATCCATCTATCTTCTGCCCCCTATTCCAGGCCGCCCCCCCATCCATCCATCTATCCACCCATCTGTCCATCCATCTTCTCCTCCCTTTTCCAGGCCGTCCCCCCACCTACCCATCCATCCACCCACCCATCTTCTCCCCTCTTTTCCAGGCTACCCTCATCCATTCTTCCATCCATCTTCTCCCTTTTCCAGGCTGCCCCCCCATCTATCCATCCATCCATCCATCTTCTGGCCCCTTTTCCAGGCCACCCTCCCATCCAACCATCCACCCACCTATCCACCCATCATCTCCCCTCTTTTCCAGGCCACTCTCCCATCCATCCATTCATCCATCTTATCCCCCCTTTTCCAGGCCACCCCCCCATTCATTCATCCATCCATGCTCTACCCCCTTTTCCAGGCCACTCCCCCATCCATCCACCCACCCATCCATCCATCTTCTCCCTTTTCCAGGCTGCCCCCCCATCCATCCATCCATACATCCACCCACCCACCTATCCATCCATCCATCCATCCATCCATATTCTCCCCCCTTATCCAGGCCCGCCCAAGGCTGCTATCTTCCGCTGTAACAGCATATTCAATCAAATAGAGAAGAAATGGAGCCGCACTCAAGGCCTCTGGCAGTGGATATTTATTCAATCTTCATACAGTAGGTTGTGCACAGCGGATGGGAGGACGGGGGGGTACTACGTCGTTTCGCGCCCTGTCTTGGCGCTTCAGCGAGTACAATCCTCCCAGGAGGATTGTACCCGCTGAAGCGTCGAGACAGGGCGCAAAATGACGTAGTACCCCCCCGTCCTCCCACCCGCTGTGCACAACCTGTTGTATGAAGATTGAATAAATATCCACTGCCAGAAGCCTTGAGTGCGGCTCCATTTCTTCTCTATTTGATTGAATACGCTGTGACGCACCTGCTGGCAGCAAGCACCGAGACGAGGCAAGTGTTACAACAGGAAGCTCATCCTCCACCCCTCCAGGTCGTGAATTCATGATCAGCTAACGCTGCAGTGAGATCCCCAAAGAAAAAGGGGAACGCTGGAAAGGTTGGTGCTGGCCCAGACCTCTCTTCAAAACGTGAGTTCCGCTGTAACAGCACCTTACTTGACTCCACACTCCTGATCCCAGCACCCGGTGCGCCGGCAGCTTCTTCCTCCTTTGCTGCGGTCCCAGTCTCCCACTTGCTGCAGAGTCTGGCTGTTGGCAGTGTGAATGATGATCACACCGCCGACCTCTGCCATTTCAGCATTGCACATCGGGGGCAGGAAGCCAAATGGAGCTTCCCTGACCCTGGAAGTGCCAAGGCGTTCAGATCACACATTCCCTTGTAACTGTGTCTTAAACGTGCGGTTACAAGTGAATGTGGCGACCCCCTCCCTCCTCCACAAACTTGACAGATTTCATGTAGAATTTAGAGGAGGGAGGAAAATTTAAAAAAAATCTTTTTTTTTTATTTTTTTATTTATTTTTTTTATCTTGCACCTAGTTCCGAGCCCTGACACCAGATTCCCTAGGCACATGCCCTCACATGCCCTCAAATATGGCTCTGGAAGGGACCCCTGTGAAGCTCACAATCTGACTGATAAATACATGAGCCAGGTTTTGGAAGTCAGAAGAGCAGATAAGGCAATCTTGCTAAACTTCTCTATCACCACTGTTTTTCCAGTGGATGGGGAAGATTGGTAATAATATCCATAGACAGATGCATCAATGTTCTTCCTGAACGTCCAAAGACCCGGACAGGTTTACTACACTCTCGCATGGCCGCCTACATAATGTGGTGCTCTGCTCTTCTGCATGGCCAAACGTGTGCCTCAGTCATCTTCACTCCTGCATGACCATTCTCATGCTGTGGACGTTTGGATCTCTTTCCTTCTTTGTTGCTTCCCCACATGTAGTTCAGACTCCAGATTTCCTATTACTTGTCCATGTATGTTTTGGCCAACGGCTCCTGCAGCGGTCCCCATCCCTCAGGCACTGCACATGCTGTGTGTGGTTTTCTGGTTCCCAGCCTAGGGTGTGCACAAGCATTACCTGCCTTTTAAAGGGGAACCATGAATATGTGTATCCAGCCATTTGCTGGGTGGAACCAGGTATTTAAGGTTCCCTCCCCTGTAGAGCTCGGTCCAAGCAATTCATTAGGTTCCTAATCTACGGTAGTTCTGTTGTGTTGGCCCAGCCTGTTTCTCTGCTCTGCCTGTACCCAGCACCAGCCCTGCCCAATATCAGTTCTTTGTCTGCAGACCAGGTCTAGTTCACCATCTTGCTGTAGCAAAGCTTCCCACCACACCCATACACTTAGGTTTTAATTGCACTCAGAGGTACATATCCTCATATGCATTTGTACCACTGACAGAAGCACAAGGTCAGGGACCCAATAGATATGAGAGCACCTTGATGATGGATGTCGGGCTCACATGCAATGACCAATGCATCAGCTAAGTTTCTCATTTTTTCATTTATTATTATTCATCTATTATGTCATCTACTTTAGTCACAGGTGGAGGGGAAATATGCTGAGAGCTGGTCTGACTATTAAGGGTTGGAAGAGGCTTTTTTTTTCTCTTTTTAATTTTGCCTTATATACAAGTCATTATACACGAAAGAGTATTTCCTAACATTTTTCTTGTACAATCCATTTTATCTTCAGTTTTGTATGTTTATCAGTCCGTAAAGGTGGAGTAAATAACCCTGCCTATATGCCTCTAATCTCAAACTATTACCGCTCCACCAGATAACCATACACTAAATTCAGGTATCAGCAGTTTCACTAGAAAAAAAGGAAAGCATTTAGCCATCAAAAGGACTTTTGTTTTTTGGTTGCAGCAGAAGTACACCTATAAGGAGAACTGTAAGACAATAAACCCTGCCTATATACCTGCTCTATTCTAAAGGGCCTGTCACACGCGTCAATGTCGTCAGTGAGATGATCGCTGACGACATTGACGGCTGATCGCTGGTGAGCTGTCACACAGGCAGACTCACCAGCGATCAATTGACCAGAAACATCGTGGAAACGATTTAAATATCGTTTCCATGATGTCCTGCTCCCGCTGCCAGCCTGCTGGAAACGGGAGCAGGCTGGTCTCCAAGGTAAACTGCGTCCCTAGTTACCCGCTGTGTACCTTAGATACCAGCCGGTGAGCGGAGGAGGCTGGTAACTAAGGTACACGTCGGGTATCTAGGCAGCGCGCGCTGCCTAGATACCCGCAGTTTACCTTAGTTACCAGCTCCCAGCGCTTGTGAGAGGCGCTGGGAGCTGGAATATCGCTACTCACGGTGTCCACACGCAGCGATGCTGCGTGTCCACCGGGCGATCATCGCCAGGTTTTAGAGCAGGTTCTAAAACCTGGCGATCATCATCCAGCGATTTATCGCTGGTTGATTCAGTATGTCACACGCGTCAATATCGCTGCAACGTCACTCGCAGCCGAGATCGTGCAGGCGATATTGACGCGTGTGACAGGCCCTTAAGATCTCCTTCCTAGAACAACTTTCGCTGAACTACAGTGTGATGATCATCACATCACTGGGTCCTGATGATGTGATGCGGTCAGCAATCATGGTAATGTCAGTAACCAACATGGCTTTGGCATTACTGGGTATGCCTGACAATCCCCGAATGTTGATTAGCTTTCTCAAAGCCATAAAACATTCGGGGTGTGGTCTCAAGTATCCCAGGGCGCGATCTAGTATAAAGCAGTGGTGAGCATAATCATATATCGCTAATATTTTGATATTGAATAGTGTGGTTTACTATACAATTTCATAGAAATTCCATAACAAAACGTATTCCAATCAATGTAAGCTCTACATACTTGTACAGAGTTTTAAAACCATCTCTGTTTGAATTTTTCTAAAAAAAAAAAAAAAAAAGCTACACTAAAGAGTTTGGCCGGCACTTTAATATACAGTAGATGGCGTGTACTTAGAATAGGCCATAAATAGGGTCGAGCGAGTGTAATAGTTTACTATTCGTTACTCGCACGGATAGTACAGTATTCACAATACTCGTTACTCGGTGAGTATCGCAGATGCCCGTGAGTGATGTGTCGATCGTTACCAACATGACACAAATTGACAGCTCCTTCAGTACACAATGGGAGCTGGCTCCCCACTGAGAGCAGAAGGTGTTTTATGCAGTGACAACCCTCCCGCCCTGTCCCGGAAAGACTAATTTTATGGCCGGATAACACTGGACTCGCTATTCAGACGAATATGCGATTATTAACATCTACTCATTACGGGTATAGAGAGTGTGAATGTTTAGCTACTCACTCATCACTAGTCAATAATATCAGATCAGTGGTGGTCTAACACACGGCACCCACAAGGTCAGCCGCCAGCATTTCTTGTTAGAGTACATTCAAAGAGTACCAAAGCTTCACACACACCTTGGGATGCTCACATAGATTTTACAGCACAGTTAACCTAAGATATGTGATTATTTAAAGCAAACTGACACCCCTGATGAACCTTTTCCTGGGGAAACACGTTGAGCGTAAATGATTGAATCAATGCAGAGTATAAATGACTGTATATTTGAGTATAAACCACCGCATATTTGAGATAGATGAATTACTGTCTGTTTACCTTACTCTCAATCTCTTTGATATGCACCAGGAATAGAGAATCATTGTTTATCTATCTAGTGTTCAAGTTATTAAGAACACCAAGAGGGTAAAATCTCTGTGATGCATATGAATGTGAAATCACTATCTGCTTGACTTGCATCCAAATGTCAAACAACTGCTGAGAATATGACAACAATATTCAGTTGTTTTGCATAATAACTGCACCATCAACATCTGGCCTCCCTATACCATCTGAATGCAAATCATGAATTAGTAACACCTGATCACCTAGCATACTAATTTGGCACCTATCTATACTATGTAAAAACTGCCTTTAAACTCCCACCGAATAGAACGATGATATACCTTGCACATAAATAAAGTAATGTACATAGTTACGGAATTGATCTCTTAACACTTAGTATCCAATGTTTGATGCTTAATCACTACTGGGGAAATAGAAAATCAGCTGTGAACTTGTCTGCTTGTGTAACTATACCCTCCTATGTCTCCATTGTGTTATCATAGACCATAATCATTATAGATTTTGATAATAGAGAAACATGACCAAGTATACAGTAGTTTGACAGATATAGTCGACCTGTTGTGTGTACTTTAACCCAACATAGGGACAATTAGGGGATAGCTGACGTTGAGTGAGGCCATCGCTTGCAAATTTTAGGGTGACAACCGCCGCGGCAAGTAAGGGTCTACTAAGGATATAATAGTAGGAGGTTGCAATAAAGTAGAAATAATAAAACTTATCCTTTACTGAGATAATAATTAAATTGCAATTGTTTGCAAAAGACAGACACAACACAACACATATAAATATAGATAGGTACTAGTGAGTAGACTTCATATGAGAGAAAACATTTTCACCAAAAAACCTCCCTAAGCCTATTCACCAGATTAGAGATCAATAAGGGGGCATCAGAGGAGTTGATCTATGTAAATCAGCATACTGGTACGGCCTTAGGGGGTTTTCCCTGCATCGGCAGTAACAGGAGTCTGATTTAGCACATTGTCATAAGATGTAACTGTATGGGGTATTGTGAGACTAATGGCCCCTTTACAGGGTGACAGGTTATCCACAGGTAACTTACTGGTTGCAGCAGTAGTGTAGCTAGCGGGGGGGCAGGGGGGGCGATCGCCCCGGGCCCCCCAGGCTTGAGGGGCCCACTGGCCGCCTCCGGGGGGCCCCGCACTCCCTGGGGGGGCCCCGCACTCCCTGGGGGGGCCCCGCACTCCCTTGGGGGGTCCCGTGCTGGCAGCCGGCAGCCGCGCAGCCGGAGAGGAGGGAGGACGGGGCTTTCTGCTGTGTGCAGATTTGCCCGCCCCTCCTCCCCCTCCTACAGCAGACGCACGCAGGCGGCCGGCCGCGGTGAGTGCTGGTCCCCCGGTCCGGTCCTCCTCACACCTCTCCACCTCCACCTCCACCAGTAAGTTACCTGTGGACAACCTGTCACCTGTAGCTGCGTGTAAAGGGGCCATAAAGGTTCATTGCCCGTCCTCTTTCATCATTACAGCAGCCAGATGTAAAAACATTGACATTCCCAGAATTCATAATGGTGAGATCATTCCAATATCATTTAAGTGAGTTATTATGGTATATATAGAGCATTATAATCTATGTGCTAGTATTTATTTTATCAATTGCTTGTGCAAATGTTATCTCTCATTTATATATGTTGTGTCTGTCTTTTGTCTACAATGACATTTTAATTATTCTAGTAAAGATTAAGTTTTATTGTTTCCACCTTGCTGCTATTTCTTGATGCATTTAGTAGACTCATCACAATCTGGGCCGTTAGCTACTATTATTGGATAGAAAAGTAGAAATCAGGTTTACTCATATATCTTTAGTAACTTTTCAGCCACATATATTGCTTCACCTTGATATATGTATAACATCAGCAAAGAGGTAAAGTGCATCTGTCTTTAGGGTCATAAACTGTGCCCAGCACCTTAACTCCTTAAGGACCTCGCCACTTTACAGCTTAATGACCAGATAGTTTTTTATAATTCTGACCATTGTCCCTTTATGAGGTAATACCTCTGGAACGCTTCAAGGGATCCTAGCGATTCTGAGATTGCTTTTTTGTGACATACTGGGCTTCATGTTAGTATTAAGTTTAGGTCGATAATTTTTGTGATTATTTGTGAAAAAATCAAAAATTTGGCAAAAACTTTGAAAATGTTGCAATTTTCAAATTATGAATTTTTATTCTGCTAAACCAGAGAGGTATGTGACACAAAATAGTTAATAAATAACATTTCCCACATGTCTACTTTACAACAGTACAATTTTGGGAAAAACATTTTTTTCGTTCGGACGTTATAAGGGTTCAAACTTCATCAGCAATTTTTCATTTTTCCAGCAAAATTTACAAAACCATTTTTTTTGTGGCCACATCACATTTGAAGTCCCTTTGAGGGGTTTACATGACAGAAAACACCCAAAAGTGACACCATTCCAAAAACTGCACCCCTCAAGCTACTCAAAATTACATACAAGAAGATTATTAACCCTTCAGGTGCTTCACGGGAACTAAAGCAAAGTGGAAGGAAAAAATGGTCATTTTAATTTTTCCAACAAAAATGTTCTTTTCCTATCGCCATGACAGCACCCACCAAGAGAGGGGATCTGCCCACAAGGACAGGAAACCTACAGATAAAAAGGGGCGGTCCCCCTCGCCTCCTCAGTTGGTTTCCTGTCCTTTTGGGAGGAACCTACAGAGTGAAGCTTACCTAGGGTCTGAGGCTGCCATGGAGGTCTGGGAGAAGTCTGTGGCATCCAGGTCCTGGCTGCAGCGTCTGGGAGACCTGTTCCACCAGTCTCCCTCGTCGCCTTGTCATGATGGCACGATCCCAGAGTCTGGGTGGTGCCGCTCTGGGTCGTGCACAGCGCTGCCTGGGGCTATCCCCAGTGCTCTTCCTCGGCGCAGGGCGGTGGGAGCGCGGAAGCGCTCTTTGACCCGGAGGTGCGCGTCACTTCTGGGGGCAGTCCGGAGGAGGGCGCGTCTCGGTGTGAGGAGACGCGCGGTGCCAGTGCGGTGCTGGGGCCTCGTAGAGCAGGATGTCTTACCCCCAGGCCGCGGAGGGGCATCGGGAGGGCATCCGCCAGTCGGTGCCGAAAACCAGCAGTGGGGGCAAGCAGGCGTCCAGGTCCGCTTCTGCATTCAGGGAGCGGTCTACTGATTCCAAAGGCTCCAAACCCAAGGCTGGGTCTTCACCTCCTGAACCGGTACCAGCAGGGCAATAGGGGTGAGTTGGTTTGTGCATTCCACTCTGCTTATTGCCTTTCCTCTCTGTCTCCTCTTTCTCTGTTCACCAGCCTAAAAAGCGCTCTGACAAAAAGAAGCATAAGTGCTGTGTATTGTGCGACCAACCCATGTCTGATGACTACGACAAGCGGTTGTGCAGGCCCTGTATCACTCAGACCCTTGACGAGGAAGCCCCTATTCGGACGGCGGACATTAAGACTTTTATACGGGACGAGATCCGATCTTCCCTGTCCCAGCTGCAGCAACCCTGTGGGCCTGCCCCTCTCCACCAGTCTCCCTGTCGGTCCGATGCTGAGTCGCAGGTGGAGGGTCTGGTGCATTCATCCCCTTCCAGCTCCTCCTCGGAGGATGAAGGGGGGTCGTGTTTTGCTATCCAGGACATGGATGGTCTAGTTAAGTCTGTGCGGGCCACCATGGGGATTGTAGACACTAAAGAGGCACGGTCAGCTCAGGACGTCATGTTTGCCGGATTGTCTCAGAAGAAGAGACGTGTGTTTCCTGTCATTGAGGCTGTCAAGTCTGTGATCCGGTCTGAGTGGGAGAAGCAGGACTCTAAGGGGTTTTTACCCTCCTCTTCCAAACGGAAATACCCTTTTGATGATTCTGATTTGCTGACCTGGTCTAAGGTCCCTAAGGTGGATGCGGCAGTGGCTTCCTCTTCCAGGCGAAATGTTTTACCTTTGGAGGACGGGGGCTTGTTACGTAACCCCTCTGATAGAAAAGCTGATACCCTATTGAAAAAATCCTGGGAAGCGGGTATTGGGGCTCTTCGGCCAGCTATTGCTTCCACGTGTGTGGCCCGTTCCCAGTTAGTCTGGTTAGATCAGTTGGAGGACCAGATTCGGTCTGGGGTTCCCAGAGACAGGCTGTTGGCTTCGCTTCCTCTGATTCGGAGTGGCTCAGCATACCTGGCAGATGCCTCAGCTGATTCTCCCATCTGGCGGCTAGATCGGCTGGAATGTCTAATTCCGTCCATAGGTCCTTGTGGCTTAAGGACTGGAAGGGGGACGCCCATGCAAAGGCTAAGTTGTGTGCGATCCCGTGCGGGGGTGAGCACCTCTTTGGCTCGGTGCTGGATGGTATTCTGTCTAAAGCTGGGGAAGTGAGAAAGGGCCTCCCTAACCCTTCTGTCCCTAACTACAGGAGGGCCTTCCAGAAGCGTCAGTTTTCCAGGCAGCAGTCCAACCCCAAGTGGCAGCCGCCTAGAAAGAGGCAAAGAGGTGCTTATTACGGTGGTTCCTCATCCTCCAAGCCCCCGCCTAAGCGTACTTTATTTTGATCCACCCGTTGGTGGTCGATTAGCTTATTTTTTTCCGCAATGGTCCCAGATTTCCAATAGTCGATGGATCCTGGACCTCATTTCTGCTGGCCTTACCCTAGAATTTTTACGGGTCCCGGGTGACTCTTTTTTGTTGACTACCCTTTGCATTGCTTGCCAGCAGCGGGCGCTGGAATCGGAGGTTAAGGACTTATTACAGAAACGGGTGTTGGTTCCGGTTCCGGGGGACCAGGAGGGACGGGGATTTTATTCCCCTTTATTCCTGGTCTCCAAGCCGGATGGTTCCTTTCGCACCATTATTAATCTTCAGAAATTAAACTCCTTCCTCCACTTCCAGTCCTTTAAGATGGAGTCCATCCAATCGGCTATCCGCCTTTTGTTCCCTAGGTGTTTTATGGCGGTGCTCGATTTAAAAGACGCCTATTATCATCTCCCCATTCATCCTTCTTGCCAGATGTTCCTCTGCGTGGTGGTGGTCTTGGAGGGTCAGGTTCACCATCTACAGTTTGCGGCCATGCCGTTCGGTCTTTCCAGTGTTCCTCGGGTGTTTACCAAGGTGATGGCGGAGGTTATGGCGTTTGTACGGCATCAGAACGTGCTCATTGTGCCGTATTTGGATGATTTTTTGGTGGTGGGGGACTCAGTGGGGCAGTATGCTTCCCGTCTGACCCATGTCATGTCCTCCCTACAGGCCTTGGGGTGGCTCATCAATGTTCCGAAGTCGCGGCTCCAGCCGGTTCAGGTCCAGACTTTTTTAGGTCTTCAGTTGGACTCGGTTGCCCAGAAGTGTTTCCTTCCAGCGGCCAAGGTCTCGGCTGTCCGGGGCAAGGTGGCTGGGGCCTTGCACAATCCGTCACTGTCTCTGCGTCAGGCCATGTCTCTGCTGGGGACTCTGTCGTCCTGCATTCCAGCGGTTCCGTGGGCGCAGTTCCATTCTCGCTGTCTCCAGCAGGACGTACTCAGGGCCGGAGACTCTCTGCAGGGGCGGTTGGAGGGTCGTCTCTGTCTGTCCCCGACGGCCTTGGCCTCTCTGTCCTGGTGGATGGATTCACGTCACCTGACTCTGGGGGTTCCATGGGTAGTTTCTCCGGACTTTGTAGTGATAACCGATGCCAGCCCCTTGGGGTGGGGGACTCATGTCGGACCTCGCCTGGCTCAGGGTCGGTGGTCCACAGAGGAAGTCTGGCACTCTTCCAATTGGAAGGAGTTGCGTGCGGTTCTGTATGCGCTCCTCAGGTTTTTGCCCCCCCTCCGCTCCTCCCATGTCCGCATTCAGTCGGACAACACCTCCGTCGTGGCTTACCTGAATCTCCAGGGGGGAACCCTGTCTCCTTCCCTTCTGGCAACGGCCACCTCAATATTTCGTCTGGCGGAGGTTCATTTTCTCTCCCTGACGGCCCTTCATATCAGAGGGATCGACAATGTCAGGGCCGACTTTCTCAGCCGCCTCTCTCTCAGGCAGGGGGAGAGGGTTTTGAACAGGGGCGTCTTTCTGGCAATTGTACGTCTCTGGGGTTGTCCGGTGATAGATCTCTTTGCGACCAGGGAGAACAGACAGGTTCGGCGCTTTGCTTCCCTGTACCCCTCGGATCAGCCAGAGGTGGTGGATGCTCTGCGAGTGCCTTGGGATTATCCTCTGGCTTATGCTTTTCCTTCGTTCTGTCTGCTTCCTCTGGTTCTGCGCAAAGTCAGGGAGGAGGGAGCGAGAGTCATTTTGATCGCCCCCTTTTGGCCCCGGAGGCCATGGTTTTTCTGGCTTCAGGCGATGTCGGTCTCAGATCCTTGGGTTCTCCCGGCGGGTCGGGGGCTGCTGTCTCAGGGTCCGTTTTTTCACCCTCAAGCAGACGGCCTTCATCTAACGGCCTGGAATTTGAGAGGCAGCTTCTGAGGCAGCGGGGGTTCTCTGAGGCTTTGGTTACTACCCTCCTTGGCAGTAGAAAGGCGGTCACCACTAACCTATATTGTAGGGTTTGGCGTAGGTTTTTTTATTTTTACCCGGGGGGAGTCACTGACCATGCCCCGATTCCTGCTATTTTGGAATTTTTACAGAAGGGTCGGGAGTTGGGTCTTGCTGTCAGTACTCTGCGCGTTCAGGTTTCTGCTCTGGGGGCCCTGTTTAGTCAGAATATCGCAGGTGACAGGTGGATTGCCCGTTTCCTTCAGGCTTGTGACCGTGCTGTGCTGGTGCCTGTCCCTAGGCTTGCTCCCTGGGATTTGAATTTAGTTTTGGACGCCTTGACCGGACCTCCCTTAGAACCCTTGACCTCGGCCTCCCTCCGACACTTGACTTGGAAGACGGCGTTAATGGTAGCCTTGACCTCTGCTAGACGGGTGGGGGACCTGCAGGCCCTGTCCATTGACCCCCCGTTCCTGTTGGTGTTCCCTGACAAATTGATCCTGAAGACGGACCCCTCCTACCTTCCTAAGGTTTCCTCAAAGTTCCATAGAAGCCAGGAGATCGTTCTGCCCTCCTTCTGTGACAATCCCACTTCCCCGGAGGAATTGACTTATCAGACCTTAGATGTTAGGAGGACTGTGCTGGAGTATCTGGCTAGGACCCAACCCTGGAGGCAGTGTAGGGCCTTGTTTGTTTCTTTCCAGGGGGTTCATAAGGGCTTTCGTTCCACTAAAAGCACCATCTCCCGATGGATCCGGGACGCTATCTGCTCGGCCTATTCTGCGAAAGGTGAGCAGCCTCCACCCGGTATTCATGCCCATTCTACGAGTGCCATGTCAGCCTCCTGGGCTGAACGGGCGAATGTGTCTATTGAGTCTATTTGTAGGGCGGCTACTTGGGCGTCACCCTCTACCTTTTTTCGGCACTATCGGCTGAACCTTTCCTCTTCATCTGACCTCGACTTCGGGAGAGCAGTTCTTAATACTGTGGTCCCTGCCAGGTGATTGTCTCTGCAAGTCTCTCGGTGGGTGCTGTCATGGCGATAGGAAAATCTATGATTACTTACCGGTAATCGTATTTTACGGAGTCCATGACAGCACCCACTCACTTCCCTCCCTTCTTTTTCTTTGCATGTTATTTGCATAAGTTTTGTTTGATGTGTTGTCACTTGCCACAGGTGTCCACTGCTTGCCTGCGGGTTTTGTGTGCCCCTTTTTTTGCACATCTTAACGGTCGTGGTCTTCTTGTGTTTACTGTTCTTTTATGTGTGTATTTATACGATGGGCGGTTCCTCCACTTTCTCTGTAACCCAACTGAGGAGGCGAGGGGGACCGCCCCTTTTTATCTGTAGGCTTCCTGTCTTGTGGGCGGATCCCCTCTCTCGGTGGGTGCTGTCATGGACTCCGTAAAATACGATTACCGGTAAGTAATCTCAGATTTTAGCCTCAATTGTTTCATTTTCAAATGGGCAACAGGATAAAATGGATCCTAAAAATTGTTGGGCAATTTCTCCTGAGTACTTCGATATCTCATATGTGATCATAAACCACTGTTTGGGCATACAGCAGGGCTCAGAAGGGAATGAGCGCAATTTGACTTTTGGAGCTAATTTTCCATTCAAAAAGTCAAATGGCGCTCCTTCCCTTCTGAGCCCTGCTGTGTGCCCAAACAGTGGTTTATGACCACATATGCGATATCAGTGTACTCAGGAGAAATTGCCCAACAATTTTTAGGATCCATTTTATCCTGTTCCCTATGTAAAAATGAAAAAATCTAGGCTAAAAGAAAACTTTTGTGGAAAATAAAATACTTCTTCATTTTTACAGATGAATTTGTGAAGCACCTGGGGGTTCAAAATGCTCACCACCCATCTAGATAAGTTCCCTGGGGGCTCTAGTTTCCAAAATGGGGTCACTTGTGGGGAGCTCCAATGTGTAGGCACACAGGGGCTCTTCAAATGCGACATGGTGTCCGCTAACAATTTGAGCTGATTTTTTCAATCAAATTGTTAGCGGACACCATGTCACATTTGGAGAGCCCCTGTGTGCCTACACATTGGAGCTCCCCCACAAGTGACCCCATTTTGGAAACTAGACCCCCCAGGGAACTTATCTAGATGAGAGGTGAGCATTTTGAACGCCCCAGTGCTTCACAAATTCATCTGTAAAAATGAAAAAAGAAAATTTTTGTGGGAAAAAAAAGTACTTATTCAATTTTACAGATGAATTTGTGAAGCATCTGGGGGTTCAAAATGCTCACAACCCATCTAGATAAGTTCCCGGGGAGGTCTAGTTTCCAAAATAGGGTCACTTGTGGGGGAGCTCCAATGTTTAGGCACACAGGGGCTCTCCATACGCGACATGGTGTCCGCTAACTATTGGAATTGTTAGCGGACACCATGTCACGTATGGAGAGTCCATGTGTGCCTAAACATTGGAGCTCCCCCATAAGTGACCTCATTTTGGAAACTAGACCCCCCAAGGAATGCATCTAGATGCATAGTGAGCATATTGAACCCCCAGGTGCTTCACAAATTGATCCATAAGAAGGAAAAAGTACTTTTTTTTTCACACAAATTTTCTTTTTTCATTTTTACGGATCAATTTGTGAAGCACCTGGGGGTTCAAAGTGCTCACTATGCATCTAGATATGTTCCTTGGGGGGTCTAGTTTCCAAAATGGGGTCACTTGTGGGGGAGCTCCAATGTTTAGGCACACAGGGGCTCTCCATACGCGACATGGTGTCCTCTAACTATTGAAATTGTTAGCGGACACTATGTCGCTTATGGAGAGCCCATGTGTGCCTAAACATTGGAGCTCCCCCACAAGTGACCCCATTTTGGAAACTAGACCCCCCCAAAGAATGCATCTATATGCATAGTGAGCACTTTGAACCCCCAGGTGCTTCTCAAATTGATCCGTAGTAAAGAAAAAGTACTTTTTTTTCCACACAAATATTCTTTTTTCATTTTTACGGATCAATATGTGAAGCACCTGGGGGTTCAAAGTGCTCACTATGCATCTAAATACAGCAAAACCCATTTTTATTCTTTTTCTAGGACTAATTCTAGAAAAAAAATGGCGTGGGGCTCCGCCATATTTTTGGTCCAGTCAGGTACAACTTGGCAGCTACGGATTGCCACCAACCCCCAGCTGCCTCGTTGTACCTGGCTGGCAACCAAAAATACAGCAAAGCCCTTTTTTTTTTTTTCTAGAACTAATTCTAGAAGAAAAAAAATGACGTGGGGCTCCGCCATATTTTTGGTCCAGCCAGGTACGACTAGGCAGCTGGGGGCTGGAATCCGCAGCATGGAGAGGCCTCCCATGCTGCGAATTGCAACCCGCAGCCGCTCCAGAAAATGGCGCATTCATTGAAGCGCCATTTTCTGGCGCTGTACCCAGACTCTTCCAGTTGCCCTGGTGCCGGTGGCAAACTGGGCAATAAAGGGGTTAATGCCAGCTTTTTATTGGCAGCTGGCACTAAGCCCGAGATTCATAATATAGGGCCAATGTTATACCCGCCATTAGGAATCTCTGGTAAGTAGTCAGAAAATACACACATAGAAAAATATTTTTATTTGAAAAAAAAACACAAACAAAATTCAGACTCCATCTTTATTATAAAGATCCAACGTAGTCCACAACGAAGGTCCCACGACGCTCGATCGCCTCCGACGTAGTCCTCAACGAAGGTCCCACGACGCTCGATCGCCTCTGCTCAATCCAGAGACTGCAGCAAGGGATCAAGTGTCCTCTTCCTACAGTCTCAGGGGTCAGAGTTATGGTGCACTGTATGACAATGATCTGTTATACAGTGCACCATGACTATGATCCCAGAGACTATAACAAGAGGACACTTGATCCCTTGTTGCACCTATGCACCCATCATCCACGCACGCACACAACCACGCACGCACATCCAAGCATGCACATCCACACACGCACATCCACGCACGCACGCTGACATCCACGCACGCACATCCACGCAATCTGACATCCCCGCACGCACACATCCACGCACACATCCACGCACGCACACATCCATGCACGCATGCTGACATCCACGCACATCCACGCACACATCCAGGCACGCACACATCCATGCACGCACATCTATGCACGCACATCCACGCATGCACATCCATGCACGCTGACATTCACGCACGCTGACATCCACGCACGCATGTTGACATCCACGCACATATCCACGCACATCCACGCACGCACACATCCACGCACGCACACATCCACGCACGCACATCCACGCACGCTGACATTCACGCACGCTGACATCCACGCACGCATGCTGACATCCACGCACATCCACATTCACGCACATCCACACACACATCCACGTACGCACACATCCACGTACGCACACATCCACGCATGCACATCCACTCACGCTGACATTCACGCATGCTGACATTCACGCACGCTGACATCCACGCACGCATGCTGACATCCACGCACGCACATCCACGCACATCCACACACACATCCACACACGCACATCCACACACGCACTTCCACACACGCACACATCCACGCACGCTGACATTCACGCACGCTGACATCCACGCACGCATGCTGACATCCACGCACATCCACGCACGCACACATCCACGCACGCACATTCACATCCACGCACACATCCACGTACGCACACATCTACGCACGCACATTCACACACGCACATCCACGCACATTCACCCACACACGCACGCTGACATTCATGCACGCTGACATTCATGCACGCTGACATCCACGCACGCACACATCCATCCATCCATTCACCCATCCATCCATCCACCCATCCATCCATTCATTCATTCATTCATTCTTACCCACCGATGAGGAGGAGCCCCTTAGAAGAGGAAGGGCCACACCGGACTGCAGAGGAGACTGACGGTGCGGGCGGGTACACCGCGCGTGCAGCTCGCCGGAATAGGTGAGCGGGGCTGGGGGTTGGGGACGAGCAGGGAGGAGGGGACCCAGCAGCTTTACCGGAGAGCACATGAGCCCGCCGGCAGAAAAACTATGTAAGGTGGAGGGCGGGTGAATAGCGGGGACTGGGGGGTGCAGGCCGGACACAGGGGGGGATTGACAGGACACAGGGGGGGCTGCACAGGGGTCTCTGGACACAGGGCGCATGGACAGGAGACAGGGGGAGCTGGAGCATCAGTTCATGGCCGGCGGGTGCGGTGCAGCCCGCCGGCAGATAAGTATGATCCCGGGGTATGTTGGGGGGGGTGACCCTCAGCTGTCACTGACAGCAGTTAGATTTGAGCTGTTACTGTTTGTTTACAAGCAGTGACAGTTCAAAGCCATGACGAGTTTAGTCGTCATGATGCGGGAACTGACATCTTTTCATGACGGCTAAACTCGTCATTGGTCATAATGGGGTTAAACATACTGTAATGGGGGTTCCGGTAACCCCTTTATTTACCTAGACGTGCTCCTAAATACCTCATAAATCAACTTTTAATGTGTCATGTGCGGTATGTAAATGAGTTCCTAAGGATCTGACGGGGTTTAGCAGCCTTCAGTCAGAGCCGCCTCGCTGTCTGGAAAACTCGCCCCTCCTATGTATGTGAATGATATACGTCATTTATAACTCTCGTGCCTGCGCAGTAGCATGGGTTACTGCGCTCTATTGAAGTTGCACAATCCCCGAAGTCTGGCAAGATTCCACTGCACAGGAGCGAGACTTCACAAATCTTATAAGAGTTTGAGCACTATGCGGCTTCACTAGAGCACAGTGACCCGCACCACACACATACACAGGAGGGCGCAACATTTTCAATGGCGCGGGATGGGTTTTCAAGGCAGCAAGGCAGCTCTGACAGGAGTGTGCCGCACCCCATCAGACCCTTAAGAATTAATTTATTTACGAGGTATGCAGGAGCCAGTCTTGGGATATAAAGGGATTACCAGAGCCCTAATTACAGCCTGTTAAAGGTGGTGGCAGAGTTTATAAAGCCCAAAAGGATGACAGGTTCACTTTAAGGAGTTTGTATGTTCTCACCGTTAGTTTCTTCCAGGCTTTCCAGTTTCCTCCCACACTCCAAACATACTGAAAGAATGTTTAGATTGTGCGCCCCAATGGTGACAGTATTGATGGTGTGAGTAAAGTGCTGTTGAATTAATGGAGCTATATAATTAAATAAATTATATATTATACACACACACACACTTTTTCTTATACAGTGTTGTGCAAATTAATTAGGACAAAGCAAGTCTTTACTTGTTTTTCTTGCATTAATTTTACTATTTCTGCTAAGTGTTTTATCAGTTCTTGGTGTTGTTTTCCTTTTTCTTCCACATTTCCCTTTTCATTTTGGAGAAAATTATCCAATTTCATTGTGTGCGCGAATTATTCTTGAAACGGTAAATTTGCCAATACCAATGGTGGAAGCGATTTCTCTTACAGTCAGACTTGTATGTTCATTAAGAGTAATAATTCGAGACCTCTTCCGTGGAGTAACATCCATTTTTACAGGCACGAATCACACAGAAAAAAAGTACACTAAACCACTCCTCACAGAAACAAGCTCTCAACTGAAGCTGAGGGGCAGCTAGCTGTTATTTTCTGACTAAAACCAGTCAAACCACATTTTGCTACTCAAGGTTGTACACTCACACATGTTCAGTGCAGTTAAAACTGGTTTGAATCACTGACTGGTAACCGCAAATTACGATTTTACTTAAAAAATGCTTTGTCCCAATTAACTTGCACAACACTGTAAATTATTTTAATGAAATGCCTATTAAAAGTTGTATTTTAAAAAGTAAGTTTTTTAAGTGAACCAGTACTTCTTTAAGAATATCCATAAAAAGTCTCGTTTGCAGTTTGCCACAAGCTACGTGGGAGACACAACAAAGATGTGGAATAAGGTGCTCTGGTCAGATGAAACCAAAATCAAACTTTTTGGCCAAAATGCAAAATGATATGTTTGGCATAAAAGCAACACAGCTCATCACCCTCAAAACATCATCCCCACAGTCAAACATGGTGGTGGCAGCATCATGGTTTGGGCCTGCTTTTCTTCAGCAGGGACAGGGAAGATGGTTAAAATTGATGGGAAGAGAGACAGAGCCAAATACATGACCATCCTGGCAGAAAACCTTTTGGAGTCTGCAAAAGACCTGAGACTGGGATGAAGATTTATCTTCCAACAAGAAAATGATCCCAAACATAAAGCAAAATCTGCAATGGAATTGTTCAAAAATAAACATATCCAGGTGTTAGAATGGCCAAGTCACAGTCCAGACCTGAATCCAATCGAGAATCCATGGAAAGAGCTGAAAACTGCTGTTCACAAACGCTCTCCATCCAACCTCACTGAGCTCCAGCTGTTTTGCAAGGAAGAATGGGCAAGAATTTCAGTATCTCAATGTGCAAAACTGATGGAGACATATCCCAAGCGACTTGCAGCTGTAATCGCAGCAAAAGGTGCTGCCACAAAGAATTAACTCAAGGGGGTCGAAAAATATTGCACGCCCCACTTTTCAGTTTTTTATTTCTTAAAAAAGTTTAAAATATGTGACTCACCGTTGCTGGGTTCTCAGGTCTCAGGCACTGGCTGCGGTCATGGTTCTGTGCCTGAGGTTGTAAGGGCCCGGTGGTCAATGCACAATTAGATAGAAAATAAAGTTTGTTTCGTGACGCCACCTGTAGGTGTCCGGTGATGGCACTGGCGCTGCTCAGACCTCTGGGGTGATGTGCGGCAGCTAGATGGAACCGCTCCCTACAGGGCAAGCGGGGGTTCCCCGGGGCAGTTAGTAGAGTTGGAGGGAATAGGGTAGCGCGGTCGGTGTAGTGCGACTAGAAGGAGGGACACGCACACAAAGTCTTTTGGTACCTGTACTGGTGTTGACCGGTACACTCGACCGGAGATGAGGTAAACACTTCTGGATTTTCCACAGCAAGCAGGGTTGTAGGCTTCCTAGTATACGCTGTCCTGCTGGAAGCTGGCAGGCATGAAACCCGACCAAACCGTTACTGCACTTTCTGTGTGTCTCTTCACACCCGGATTTGTTGCACTGAGGACACTTCTATAGGATTCCTGCCAGAGCTCTTGACTCCAGGCCCTCATTTGGTGGTGCTTCGCGTGTCCGGGGAGCTAAACCCCCTATTTTGGTGCTGGTTTCTCTACAAAGTCTGTATTGCGTCCTTGTAGCTCGGACCCAGTGCCCGGAACTCTGTTAGGGTGAGTCGGGATGACTCCTCTGCCCCCATTTAGTACTTGCTTCTCTCCTGTTCCTGTGACCCTTACTCTGAGGATCTACCACTTTCCAGGTGTCTCTGGTATGGGCATAGCGTGGCTCCAGTACCAGGTCAGCTCTCCCAGCTGCTTACAGTTCTCTAGTGACTGCACACTCTGGTGTTTCTCCCTCCAGGACCCGTATTTATAGGGGGAACTGGCTTAAGGCAACCAGTGGAGCTCCCCCTACAGGTCTGGGGTGAAAGGTGTTGTTTGTTAGTGGGGTCTGCTTGCTGTGTACTTTCCATCCATGTCCCAAGAGATCCTGTGGTGCCCTACACAGGGTGCCACATATGCTATAAATTTCATTCTACTTCACGATTGTGTCCCACTTATTGTTGATTCTTCACAAAAAAAATTTGAATTTATCTTTATGTTTGAAAGGGAACCTGACCCCTCCAAATCACCCCCAACCCTATTAATACCTGTCCCTGCACCCTAACATATTAGTATTAGTGCTCCTTTTCTATAAAAAATATGTGCTCTGTAACATTGGAATAATCAACAATATACACTTATAAGTCTCACAGGGCGTCCCCTGTGAGACTCTAAGCCCTCCCTAGGTGCTCATTTTCACGCCCCGAATGATCCAGCCTCTCTCTGTCTGTGCTGCTGTGATGTGGAGCTGAAGGCAGGACTAATGATTTGTATTCTGTGAGTGATAGAGAGGGGGGAGGGAAAAGCCTGCACAAGCAGAGCAAAACAGACAGAGAGAGGGTGGATCCTGGAGCCTGCAAAACAACACACATTTTATGCACTTTCACAGGATGCTTTTAGGAGACAAAAGAAGTGTGAGATTAGTAATAATATGCTGCAGAGACACGTTTTGGTAGAGGCGTTCTGGAGGTGACAGGATCCCTTGAAGCCTGAAATGTGGCAAAAGGTTGAAAAGTTCAAGGGGGGCATTGTAGTAGTGATGGGCAAGCAGTAAAATGCTTGGGTGCTCGACCCAATGTTAACCTATGGGAAACTCGAGCATTTTTCCGGCAGCACCCTCTGCAGTCTGCAGAAAGCCTAAAAATGTCACAAATATATAAGAACAGTGCTCAAATGACATGGTAACAGCATGGGGAAGACCTCTGTAATCGTTTCTGACTCCCAGGTCACTGCTGTGAACAATGTTGAACAAAACGAGAATGGATTTTCCTGGGGAAAATGTTAAGAGCTCATACTCACTTGCGAGACAGTGTTGGTGTATTTTTTTTTTTTATTATTACATTAAAGATTAAAAAAAAAAAAAAAATTGGGAGGCACTCCAATGCCCCTTGTAAGAGATTTGGAAGAGGGCCTCATTAAACAATGTTTCCATTATAAGGAAGTGCGTCTCCCATATTGTTGCCCTATGCAGGGCTGCCAAAAATTGGGAGGCACTCCAATGCCCCTTGGAAGAGACATGGAGGAGGGCCTCATAAAAACAATGTTCCCATTACAAAGGAGCGGGTCTCCTATACTTGTAATGCCCATGCCCTAAGTATGGACTGACAAACATTTACCCCTATCTAGAAATATGAGACAAAATTGGGCATAGGGTCTTATCTCTTAGCAGAGAGGGGCATATGCCCTATGAAAATTGCTCACCTGGTATGGTTGTGTAAACCCACAACCAGTATATGCGTTCATACAGCTGCTGCTGGTTCCACACCTCCACGTGCACTGTGGCAACAGGAAAACAGGAGGAAGTGTCGGTGATCCGCGCTGCTGGAAAGAAAACCAGAACCCGAGAAGTCAGGTGCAACGGTGTTTTTATCCAACGCGTTTTGGAGCAGCCTCTGCTCCTTCCTCAGGGATTAACTGATAATCCCTGAGGAAGGAGCAGAGACTGCTCCGAAACGCGTCAGAATAAAAACTCCATTGCACCAGACTTCTCGGGTTCTGGTTTTCTTTCCAGCAGCGTGGATCACAGACACTTCGTCCTGTTTTCCAAACATTTATCCCTGGGGGGGTATACATGAATATACTGTATAATTTTTTTTTTTTTTTCTTACGAACATCATAAACAGACTTTAAAAATATTATGTGGGTGTTGCATTATGGACCATGGTCACCCTGGTGATATGGTGGTGGAGGATGAGAAGGAGGAGGACTAGAGCAAATAGCCAAAATCAGGAAGCGTATACCCATGTGTGGGGGTAAAGAGGAGCATGGGAATATGCATCCCCAAAAAAAGACACTGGCTTTGAGTTTATATTACACTGCTATCGTTTGGTGGTGCTGAGAAGTCTGGCCCAATCCAGTTCTTTTTATTTTGATAGGAGTCAGCCTGTCAGCATTTTTAGTTGACAGGCGGGTGCGCTTATCAGTAATAATTCCCCCTGCGGCACTAAAAGCCCACTCTGACAAAATACTAGCGGCAGGGCAGGCCAGGACTTCTAAGGTGTAAAGAGCCAGTTCATGCCACGTGTCCAGCTTGGATACCCAATAATTATAAGGCATAGAGGAATCGCAGAGGACTTTGGTATGCTCGGCAAGGTACTCCTTCAGCATCTTCCCAAAGTTTGCACTTCTTGTGAGAGTACCCTGTGCCTCAGGGCCTGTGCCATGAGAGGGGCTGAGAAATCTCTCCCAGAACTTTGACATTGTTCTCCTGCCTTTGCTGGATTGGACTTGTGTCTCTCTCGCCTGTACTCCTTGGTTGTTCACCGAACTGTGACCTCTGCCGCCAGCGTTTTCAGATGGGAATGTTTTTAATAATTCCGCAACAAGGGCCTTCTGGTACTGCCCCATTATTGTAGACCTCTTCACCTCGGGAATAAAAGATATAAAGTTCTCCTTGTAGCATGAGTCTAAAAGTGTCACCAACCAGTAATGAGTGTCACCCAAAATTTTAAGAACGCGAGGGTCACAGGAAAGACAGTGTAACAAACTCAGCCATGTGCGCCAGACTGTTAACAGGCAGGATTTCCATGTCATTACCAAGTGGACGACTGACCATGCTCTCCTCCTCCTCCTTCCTGTCTGGACATTCACGCTGAACAGACAGTATGACAGTTGTGCAGGTAGTACTGTTTATAGTGCATGAAACTAGATCCTGTGCTCCTTCCTCCTCTTCATTGTCCTCCAATCCACATTGGGATGACACGAGACTGGGCTGTGTGTAATCACCATGTATGGTTCCTTGCTCCATCTCATCGTGCTCTGGTTGCAATGCATCCTCTTTGATTTTGAGCAGAGAGTGTTTCAGAAGACAGAGAAGCGGGATGGTTATGCTAATGATGGAATCATTGCTTCTCACCATCTTTGTGGAGTCCTCAAAGTTTTGGAGGAAGGTACATATGTTGAACATCAATGTCCACTTCTGAGGTCTTTTGTGTGGAGTCTGAACCGAATACCGACAGCCTTGTTGATGCTAGTAGTCAACAACTGCCCTCTTCTGCTCACAAATCCTGACCAACATCTACAGTGTTGAATTTCAACGCGTGGGGACATCACACCAGTCTGTGAGCCGGAAGCTGCAAATGCTGCTGAAACCCAGCAAGGGCAGCAGAAGCAGTAGGTGACTTTCTAAAATGGGCAATCAGGTGGCATACTTTTACAAGCAGATCTGACAATCCCAGGTAGGATTTAACAAGCCCCTGAACCACGAGGTTGAGCACATGGACCTGGCATGGTATATGTGTGAACTTGACTCGCCTCAGAGCCAACACTACGTTACGGCCATTGTAACACACAACCATGCCTGGCTGTAGGCTCAGCGGTCTGAGCCACAGATCTGCCTTCTCTTTCAGAGCTGTCCACAACTCTTCAGCATTGTGTGGTTTGTCACCTACACATATTAGCTTTAGCACAGCCTGTTACCTCTTGCCCGAGGCAGTGCTTCCAGCTTCTGACTGATGTGGAGCCTGAAGAAGACGCTGAGGAGTATGACATGCAGGAGCTGTAGACTGTTGGGGCAACTCTGATTGAGTTAGGACCCGCAATCCTTGTCGTCGGGAGGATGTATTCTGTTCCAAGGTCCGACTGGGTCCCGGCTTCCACTATGTTAACCCAGTTTGCTGTCAGTGAGATGCACCGTCCTTGCCCACAAGCACTTGTCCACCTGTCCGTGGTTAGATGCACTTTCCCGGCAACTGCGTTAAGGGCACGGCTAATGTTTTGGGGCACTTGCTTGTGTAATGCGGTGATGGCATACCAGGAGAAATAGTGGCGGCTGGGGACCAAGTAATGAGGGATGGCCGCCGCCATCAGGTTGCGGAATGCTTCCATCTCCACTAGCCTAAAAAGCAACATTTCGAGCGCAAGCAGTCGTGAAATGTGGAAATTCAGTAGTGTGCCCCTTTGGGCGTTGGCTGTGTATTTGCGCTTGCGATCCAAGGACTGGGGTATGGACAACTGAACGCTGCACTGGGACAAGGACATGGACATGGTTGCTGATGGTGGTATTTCAGATTGTGCAACAACAGGTTCAGGACAGGAGGCATCTTCGCATGCACTATGGACAGGGGATTGGCTTGCACGCACAACAGTGGAAGAAGCAGTGGTGTCACCCGCAGACATTGCTCCTGGACCCTGGGGTTCGGCCACAAAGGCGGGTGCTTTGCTGCCATGTGGCTGATCATGCTGGTGGTGGGTCAGGCTGGTAGTTTTGCTACCTCTGCTGATATTGGCATGGCAGGTGGTGCAAATTGCCTTTTTGGAATTCTCGGCAGAGTCCTTAAAAAACAGTCAGACTCGGGAAGAACTAACAGTTGTACTGGCAACTTCCATCATGCTGGTGTTGCAGGAAATGGTTGCATGCCTTCTGTCTGTGGCCACCACACTGCTTCTTCCTGCCTGTTTGGGTGCTATGCCTCCCTCCCCCTGTGCACTGCTGTCCTAGCTGCGCATGTCCTCCTGCCAGGTTGGGTCAGTTACTATATCATCCACTACGTCGTCTTCCACTTTCACACCCTGGTCCTCCTCCTGACTTTCTGATAATTGTGTCTCATCATCATCCACCTCTTGTGACACTTTCCTACCATTGCCTTCGTATGACCATGGCTGCTCAAATATTTGGGCATCGCTAAATGTGATCTCGTCTTGCTCCCCTTCAAGTGGAGTGGGTGATAAGCCTGAAACTATAAATGGAAAAGTGAACAGCTCTTCAAAGTGTCCAAGTGTGGGATCAGTTTTGTCCGGACATTCGGCATGGTGGGAGGAAGGAGGATCAGGGTGAGGAATATGCGGTCCAGACTCACGGCTACTGAGACTTGACTGTGTGGAAGACAGGGAGGCTGTGGTGGTATCAAACTGACTGGAAGCATTATCCGCTATCCAACCAACAACCTTTTTACACTGCTCTAGGTTTAATAATGGTGTGCTGCGGAATTGGGACAGGAAGCTCGGGCGTGAAGATGTCGGTGTTTGTTGTGGCACAATTGTAGCTTGCCCATGGCCTCGGCCTCTACATGCACCATCACATCCAGTTCCTCGTCCCTTGCCACGCACCTTGCCCATTTTCAATGCTGGACAATACCTTCCACGCTCAATAGAACTGGCTGAATTTAGAGCGGAGTTATATGTGATCCATTCGACAAACAAACCACAGTTTTAGATAGCTTTGTTTTTAGAGATGGATAATATATATGTAACAGGCTACACCAGCCCCAGACGTGATTGGAATGGAGCCTCCTGTGCTATACACAACACACTCTGCTATATACCCTGCCTATATATACTGCCTGTATACATTTGGATTAATCCTGAAAAGGACTATTTTTTTTTTAGAGATGGATAATATGCGTAACAGGCTAGAGCCTCCCGTGCTTTACGCACTGCACTCTGCATATATATGTGGCACCCCTGCGGACCAGTCGCCACTAGAAGGCACAGCAACCGGGATCGGTAAATTCAGTCACCCCAAAGACACACCCAACACACTCCAATCCAAAGACTAGGGACTCTATGGCAAGCAACGGGATGGTGGGAGAGACAAGTGGAGGGTGGGAAAGTTAGACAGGACACGGTCCATAGGAAGGAAAGAAAACCAGAAAACACCACAGGTAGTGAGGTTAGTTGGTGGGGAGCAGTCAAGCAGTCAAGTTCATAAGCAGAAGAAAAGGAATTGACAAACCGCGGCACACCACAAAGTCTAGTACAAATAAATCATTTTACTAAGGTCAACAAGTACACACAGATTAAAAACAATTAAAACCAATACAAAACCACAAAAAGCCCAAATGGGAAAGGCGCCTGCTGATGACAATATGGAATCAATAACTTTTACACATGTAATAATAAGTTGAACAATGGCAGGGGGTACATTTACGCGTGGGTACTTACGCGTCACCTCCTCATATTTGGCTACCTTTCTTTGGCACCTAGCCTGCTGTCCTCCACCATCTCCATCTTCCCCTCTGTTACATTTCGTGGTTCCCCTGAGCAATTCCCAATAGGAAGTTCCATGTCAGATGGGTGAGATCAGGTTTACATTGCTTAACATTGTAGGTCAGGTACTGTATTGCTTGCCTTAGATTGTTAGATTGTTGCCTTTATGTTACTTCACATGTATTGGTCATCACATGGCAATAATACGGTCTTTGATTTTCAGAGCTTTCCTTTCAACAAAGTTATGTCATCTTCCGGACTGTCGTTTGTACTTTGAATGGTTAAATTTTGTATTAACCACGTTGGATTGGTGAACACTGTTGTCAGGATTATGTTTCCCTGCCATTGTTCAACTTATTATTACTTGTGTTGTAAAAGTTATTGATTCCATATTGTCATCAGCAGGGGCCCTTCCCATTTGGGCTTTTTGTGGTTTTATATTGGTTTTAATTGTTTTTAATCTATGTGTACATGTTGACCTTAATAAAATGATTTTTTTGTACTATACTTATTGTTTATTGCAACTTTATTCGAGCAGTGCACCCACTGTTTGCAAAGCAGTCAAGATTAGTCAGGAGCAGAGGAGAGAGCACAATCAATACTCGAGACTGAGAGGACACGAACCCAGCAGCCTGTATCACCATGAGGCTTGTCCGGGTCCCGGGCTGCAGACTGTAAAGAGAGACAGAAGGAGTCCCATGGACACGTATAGTGAGTAATCCATCTGTGTACTCGAATTGGCAGGAAAAGCTGAAGGACTGGGGCGGAAACCAGGGTGCCAGCTCTGAGGTGGCCAGGAAGCTTCACGCTCCAACCACGAAACCCGGCGGCGTGCAGGGTCTTTATGTCCTGCGACCCAACCTCCGTTGCAGCGAAGAGAAGGCCATCGTACTAGGGCTTGGGGACCAGGCAGGTCGCCCACCAAAAGCCCGTAGCCGCTGGATCGTAGCTTTGTGTGCAGAACAGACAGACAGAGAGGTCCATGAAAGGAACACGAAAGGGGGTGATTTGGACTAGTCATCCCGGCTGCTAATAGACTACCGGAGCTGCCACTGTACTGTGTTGTAAATTGACCATCTGCCAAGAAAGTGAAGTAAACCAAGTTGAAGCTCAGCACTCTGTGAGACTGTCTTTTCTGCACCTGAAGAGAGGTAGATTGATTCGCCGAGCTGGCAGCAGCAGCCTGCCTTTGTGTGACTTTGAACCCTGTCAGCAGCGCGGCCCCGTTGGCCTACCATCCCCCTTTTATCACATCCACAGACTCTACGGTTGCCCTGGGGTCCCACTCTTCCCGTGGAGAGCTGAACCATGCACGCTGCTACTCCCACATCATCCCCAGAGGTCCCGACTGTAGCAGCGGCTATACCGGCCACATTCCACAGGTGGTGTGACGACAAAACAATTTTATTTTATCTTAATATTTTTCTTTTGTCCCTTTTTCAATTTTCCCCTATTTAGTGATCACCCGACGAAGAGATCACGGACCAGGTCACGAAACTGTGACATCCCGCAGCCCAGATAATGACGAGAGGGCTCGGTTCCGAGTTCCCCACAGGCCCCGCCCGAGGAGAGTCATATACACTGCCTGTATACACCTGGATTAATCCTGAAAAGGACTGTATTTTTAGAGATGGATAATAAGTGTAACAGGGTACATCAGCTCCAGACGTGACTGGAATGGAGCCTTCTGTGCTATACGCACCGCACTCTGCTATATACCCTGCCTGCCTATATACACTGCCTGTTTACAGCTGGATTAGTCCTGGACTGTTTGTTTAGATGGATTGTGTACCCTACCGAGTACCTACAGTCATGGCCAAAAGTTTTGAGAATGATACAAATAATAATTTTTACAAAGTCTACTGCTTCAGTTTTTCTAATGGCAATTTGCATATACTCCAGAATGTCATAAAGAGTGATCAGCTTAACAGCAATTACTTGCAAAGTCATATATTTGCCTAGAAAATGAACTTTAACCCCCAAAACACATTTCAACATCATTGCAGTCCTGCCTTAAAAGGAGCAGCTAACATAGTTTTAGTGATTGTTCCATTAACACAGGTGTGTGTGTTGATGAGGACAGGGCTGGCGATCAATCAGTCATGATAAAGTAAGAGTGACACCACTGGACACTTTAAAAGGAGGCTGGTGCTTGGTATCATTGTTTCTCTTCAGTTAACCATGGTTATCTCTAAAGAAACACGTGCAGCCATCATTGCACTGCACAAAAATGGCCTAACAGGGAAGAGTATCACAGCTACAAAGATTGCAACTCAGTCAACAATCTATCGCATCATCAAGAACTTCAAGGAGAGAGCTTCCATTGTTGTCAAAAAGGCTCCAGGGTGCCCAAGAAAGACCAGCAAGCGCCAGGACCGTATCTTAAAACTGTTTCAGCTGCGGGATCGGACTACCAGCAGTGCCGAGCTTGCTCAGGAATGGCAGAAGGCTGGTGTGAGTGCTTCTGCACGCACTGTGAGGCGGAGACTCTTTGAGCAAGGCCTGGTTTCAAGGAGGGCAGCAAAGAAGCCACTTCTCTCCAGAAAAAACATCAGGGACCGACTGATATTCTGCAAAAGGTACAGGGAGTGGACTGCTGAGGACTGGGGTAAAGTCATTTTCTCTGATGAATCCCTTTTTCGATTGTTTGGGACATCTGGAAAACAGCTTATTCGGAGAAGAAGAGGTGAACGCTACCACCAGTCTTGTCTCATGCCAACTGTAAAGCATCCTGAAACCATTCATGTGTGGGGTTGCTTCTCAGCCAAGGGAATCGGCTCACTCACAGTCTTGCCTAAAAACACAGCCATGAATAAAGAATGGTACCAGAATGTCCTCCAAGAGCAACTTCTCCCAACCGTCCAAGAGCAGTTTGGCGCCCAACAATGCCTTTTCCAGCATGATGGAGTACCTTGCCATAAAGCAAAGGTGATAACTAAATGGCTCAGGGAACAAAACAGAGATTTTGGGTGCATGGCCTGGAAACTCCCCAGATCTTAATCCCATTGAGAACTTGTGGTCAATCATCAAGAGACGGGTGGACCAACAAATTCTGCCAAAATGCAAGCATTGATTATGCAAGAATGGACTGCTATCAGTCAGGATTTGGTCCAGAAATTGATTGAGAGCATACCAGGGAGAATTGCAGAGGTCCTGAAGAAGAAGGGTCAACACTGCAAATATTGACTTGCTGCATTAACTCATTCTGTCAATATAACCTTTTGGTACTCATAATATGATTTCAATTATGTTTCTGTATGTGATATAAACATCAGACAAACACAAATAAAAACCAGAGGGCAGCAGATCATGTGAAAATATAATTTTGGTGTCATTCTCAAAACTTTTGGCCATGAATGTAAACTACCTAAAGGTACCGTCACACACAGCAATTTTGCTAGGCAATTTCACTGGCAATTTGCTGGTTGCAGTGAAATCATTGACACATTGTTACATTTGTACACAGCAACAAAATAGAACAATGTGTCCATGATTTCACTGCAACCAGCAAATTGCCAGTGAAATTGCCTAGCAAAATTGCTGTGCGTGAAGGTACCTTCAGACACACACTAGGTAGTGTAGGGCTCAGCTGTGCAGCTCTCCCTACACTAGCTGTGGATCGGTGTGACTAGCACAGCGCTGTCAGGTCTTATGTAGACCTGATGATGCTGTGCAGCCAGCAAATCACTGTAATGTCACAAGCAACATGGCTGAGGCATTACAGTGTGTGTCAGCCAATCCCTGCATGTGGGCTGGCTCTGTAAACAGCACCAACATGCAGGGAGGGGGAGCAAAGCATGTGCCTGAGCATCTTGCCGGTACCCAGCGAGCACTGAGCATCTCGAGTAATGAGATGCTTGGATGATCACGGAGTATTGGCGAGTATGCTTGCCCATCCCTAATATATACATACATATATATTATATATACATATACACACACACATACACAGGGTGGGCCATTTATATGGATACACCTAAATAAAATGGGAATGTTTGGAAATATCAACTTTCTGTTTGTGGCACATTAGTATATGGGAGGGGAAAAACTTTTCCAGATGGATGGTGACCATAGCAGCCATTTTGAAGCTGGCCATTTTGGATCCAATGTTATTTTTTTCAATGGGAAGAGGGTCATGTGACACATTAAACTAAAGGTACCGTCACATGCGGCAATTTTGCTAGCTATTTCACTGGCAATTTGCTGGTTGCAGTGAAATCATGGACACATTGTTCTATTTTGTTGCCGTGTACAAATGTAACGATGTCTCCATGATTTCACTGCAACCAGCAAATTACCAGTGAAATTGCTAGTAAAATTGCCGCGTGTGACGGTACCTTTAGACAATTTCATAAGAAAAACAATGGTGTCCTTGGTTTTAATGTAACTTTATTCTTTCATGAGTTATTTTCAAGTTTCTCTTTGTTTACAGCCATTGACATGTCGCAGAGGTTAACACATGAGCAGTGGATAGAAATTGTGTTGATGTCTGGTGAATGCATTTCCCGCGTCATTGCAGCAGATTTCAATGCAAGACACTTTACGAGACCACCCATCTCCCATGCTACAGTTAGCAAACTGCTTGCCAAAGTTTGTGAAACAGGTTCAGTGTTGGATTTGCCAAAACGTGGACACAAGAAAACTGTCACTAATGAAGAAACATCAGTGGCTGTTCCAGCTTCATTCAGCAAGAGCCCACAGTGTAGCACTCGCTGCATGTCACTGGAGAGTGGCAACAGTCAAACATCCCTTTGACAGATATTAGCTACTCACAAATGGCACCATTACAAAATCCAATTGCTGCAGCATCTCAACGAGGATGACCCAGTCGGGCACACTGAATTTGCAGAATGGGCAAAACAAAAATTGGAACAGCACTCAGTTTGCACAGAACATTATGTTCAGCAATGAGGCAAATTGTTTTGTGAATGGTGAATTTAACAAACAAAACCATCGCTATTGTTTAACACTAACTCACACTGGATAGATCCCTCCAAGACTGTGGGAACATAAAAATTGATGGTATGGTGTGGTATATGGGGTACAAAGATAGTGGGGCCATTCTTCATCAATGGAAACCTCAATGCCACTGGATATCTGAAAATGCTACATGATGATGTGTTGCCCTCTTTATGCACTGAAGATTCTGGTAAAAGGAAAGGAATGGAAGAAAGCGCACCGATCTAATTGTAAATGTATAATTAGATCGTAGGTGGATGTAGATGGCACTCACTTTTTTTAGGTCTTGTTAACTTGCGTATCGGTCACTAGGGACCTTTAAGTATCCAGGCGTAGATTTCCTCAGTAGTCGGTATGCTGCAAATCCCTGTTAGCTAGTATGTAGCTCAGACTGAGTTACCATAGGAGTATATATCCAATAGAGTTTTTACCAGGCTATTTGCGCTCCCAGAGGTCTATGATCCAAAACTTCTTGTAATTCATAAAGGGTTTTTATTATTTCTTAAGAAAAGCACATACAACGCATACAATATACCTGAGGAAGACAATTTTTACTGTCGAAACGCATTGTATGTGCTTTTCTTAAGAAATAATAAAAACAAGAAGTTTTGGATCATAGACCTCTGGGAGCGCAAATAGCCTGGTAAAAACTCTATTGGATCTATGCACTGAAGATAACACGTTCCCTGAGTTTTTTCAACAAGATAGTGCACCACCACATTATGGGTGTCAGGTCCGAGCATTCCTACACGAACAGTTTTCCTTAGACTTTTACCTTTGGGGTCATCTGAAGGCAATTGTCTATGCTGTGAAGATACGAGATGTGCAGCTTCTGAAACAACAGATACTGGAAGTCTGTGCTAGCATTTCTTCTGTGGTGTTGCTATCAGTGTGTCAAGAGTGGGAGAAGAGTGTTGCATTGACAATCCAACACAATGGGCAGCACTTTAAAACACATTTCAGAAGTGGTCATAAACTTGTAAATAACTCATGAAAGAATAAAGTTATGTTAAAACCAAGCACACTATTGATTTTCTTATGAAATTTTCAATAAGTTTAATGTGTCACATGACCCTCTTCGCATTAAAAAAAATAAAGTTGGATCCCAAATGGCCAAATTCAAATGGCCGCCATGATCACCACCCATCTGGATAAATGTATCCCCTCCCATATACTAATGTGCCACAAACAGGAAGTTGATATCACCAACCATTCCCATTTTACTTAGGTGTATCCATATAAATAAAGGAAAAAAGGTAGTTTCCAGCGAGTGTTGAAGGAACAGTGATAGCTTAATAAATGCATCTGCCGAAACGCGTGAGGGGTGAGGGGTAGATTTCTTTTTGATACACATGTAACATGTTTGGATTCATTAAATATTGAAGAGTTTTTGCAAAAAAAAGTCTATCACTGTTCCTTCAACGCTCGTTGGAAACTACCTTTTTTCCTTTATTTGGATATAGCTGTGCTTAGCCTGGATGGGGCTACATCCGTGCTGGAGCGTCTGAAACGGCCGTCAAGGTGGTGAGCTGAAATTTTTTCTTTATCCATTTTATCCATATAAATGGCCCACCCTGTACATATACATTGAACTGGATAGTGCATTAGAGAGGGGACTGCATCGCTACCTCATGGTGTGCGGTAGACAAAGTTTTTTCCTTTACCATGTATTCACCCTACCTCGGATTTTCGTGCCACCACAATCATGTTTAGCAAATACTAATTCTATCTGGATACATATGTATATTTTTTTTCCTTCTTCATTTTTTGGGGAGTTTATATTCACTCATTATGAATATAAATATGGACTTAACTGCACAATTTTTATCCTTTAATATGGAGGATAGACAACACAAGGCTGACTCACTTTTTTTGTTCAGAGATCAAGATCAAACGGCTAACAAACTGAAGATTGACACATGATTCATGATCTGGAAGAAACAATGCTACAAAAACAAAGAACGTGGTGGGATTCTACAACACTAAAAAAATTTATAGACAAAAGTCTGATCCAGAGAGAACTAAGAATGAGGAAAATATCCATGTTTACATTTGGTGATTAATTTCTTAATTAATGGAACCAAACATTAAGGGCCGCTTTACACACACCAACTTCTGTGTCCAACTTCTGAACAGATCTCTGGTTGCAGTGAAATCATGGACACATAGTTCCATTGTACACAGCCACAAAATGGAGCAATGTGTCCATGATTTCACTGCAACCAGAGATCTATTCAGAAGTTGGACACAGAAGTTGGTGTGTGTAAAGCGGCCCTCACAAATTGTTCACTTCAACTTATGAAGTTAATTGTCAAGGAAGAATCAAAGAGGTTAAGTGACTTGGTAAGTAAAATTAATACATTACAAGACTCCCTGAAACAATATACCAATTTGTCCAATTTTTAAAAATGGAATAAGAATTTACAGAGTAAATTAGAGAAAACTGAGGGGAGTATAATGAAGACTAAACAGTCAAAATTCCTAAGTGACTACAAGGTAAATCAAGTTTTCTTATGGAAATCCTCTATTATGAGAAAATCGATCCTTAAGGGTGCGTTCACACGGGAGAATAGTGGTGCCAATTTTTAGAAACAAAAATATGCATCTTCACAGAACCAAAAAAGATGTCATGCGAATGATGTGTTTTTTGGTGCTGGAAAAGTGCAGATTTGTGTCCTGCGTGTGTCTTTTCATGTTAGTGACACCTCAGAAAGAGGGTTTATGCCCTCTGGTAATGTGTGTAAATGTGAATAAAATGTATTGGGTGAAGGGGTTAAAAAGAACCTGTCATCACATTTTAATATGTTAAAGTAAAGACATAGACATAATGGGGCTATTATATTGGTTTAATAGACAGCTATAGTGTAGAAATCTGCAGTCTGGTTCTTGTTTGATCATAGAAGTTTTGGTGCAATCATCTTTTTCTGAATTGGGGTAGGACTGGGGGGGTTGAACCGTAAATTGGGCCTTTGGCTTTTCCGTGATTCCTCCATGTTTGTATGAGCTTCTTATTTAAATTTTGCATTGGCAACGCCCACAGCAAGGGCAGCGCTTGCACACATTCATCTCCCAGAAGTCTTCAGCACACTACTGAAGACTGTGAGATGCCAAAGTGGCACCGCTGGCAGCACATGTATACGCAGTCCTCAGCTCAATGACGAGCCAAGATCTAAATTTGGGCATGCAACACCATTGCGGCCATTATTTGAAGATCGGCAGATGTCATTGTGTGCATGTGCCGCTCATGGCACTATTTTGCTGAAGACGCCTTGAGGATGAATGTATGCAAATACCACCCTTGCAGCAGGGGGTGTAGCACAACATTTACAAAAGAGGCTCATACAAACACGGGGTGCCATGGTAGAGCTAAGAGCCTTTGCCAAAGCTCTGCCTTGATGGCCAAAAAGGATATTGCTCCAAAATTTCTATAATGAATTATACATGAAACCAGCTACGAATTTCTACACTACATTAAATCAGTATAAAAGCCCCAGTATGACCATATCATTACTTTTAACATGTTAAATAGTGAGGACAGGTTCCCTTTACGTCAAATACAAAGTGTATATGGGATATCAACTGATCCAGAAGACACCATGATATTAAATCACCCAAATATGTTTTTAAATCTTTTTCATCCAATATATGCTATGGTTATGAACATGTACATTTATCTTTTCTTTTCAGAATTATGTTTTTTGATAAGCTGTAACACTGGGGAATGTTGTTACGAAATGATCTCCTTGGAAACTTAACTTTTCCATTGCTATTCTTTACTGCCCTCTCATGTCTGAATGTGGTTTATATTTTCCTTTCCATCTGTTGCATTCCTTCTTAATGGATCAGTCGCTGACTTAATTCTCCCTCTAGTCACCATGTAACTGGTTGAATTGGAATCAACAATACATCTCTTGTCTTTTGTAAATTTCTCCTGAAAATATACTGGACATATACAGTACATTTATTCAAGTAACTGATTCATGATTCATATACACAGCAGGTGAAATAAGTATTAAACACATCACCAATTTTCTAAGTAAATATATTTGTAAAGATGCTATTGACATGAATTTCGCAACGGATGTTGGTAGCAACCCATCCAATCCACAAAATCAACAAAAAGAAAGCAAACCATAGATGTCCACAAATTTTATGATGTGTAATAATGAAAAATAACAGGGAAAACACGCTTGAACATGCCTAATGAAATTTAAATACCAGTACAAACGCCTTTGTAGGTGAAGACAGCTTTAAGATACTTCATGTATGAAGAAACTAGTCACATATATTGCTCAGGTGTGATTTTGGGCCATTCGTGCACACAAACTATTCAAATCTTGAAGGTTTTGTGAGTTTCTTTTATAAACTCTGAGCTTCAGTCCCTTTCATAAATTTGTTTTATTGTATTCAGGACAGATGCATGGCTGGGCAAATGTAGCTGCTTTATTTTCTTTCTTTGAAACCAATTGAGAGTTTACTTGGTTGGGGATCATTGTCTTGCTGAAATGTCTACCCTCATTTCATCTTCATCATCCTAGTGGATGGCAGCAGGCTTTTAGCAAGAATATCTTGGAACATTTGTCCATTCATCCTTCCATTAAATCATATGAAGTTTACCAGTGCCATATGATGAAAAACAGCCCCACACCATGATGTGTCCCTCCTCCAAACTTCACTGTTAGTATGTTGCTAAAGGTCTCCAGACATGGTGTGTATTAGTGTACCTTTACACCTTTACAGCGAGGAATCTGACTGGCGACATGTCGCCCTGGCACCATCGCCCTGAAATTGCCTCCCAGGCATATTGTGATCATAATGTTGTTGAGAGATCTTTTTTAACATAAAAGGGATAGGGGAAACAGCCTATATAGGAGTGAGAAGGTGTGAACATGTGGTTAACTATTTCACACTTGCGTGCTGATGGTTCTAGTGAGTACTTATCCCCAAAATGGTCCAATGAATAACAACTAGTAAACCAGTAACAGGAAAATCAGAGACCAAAGAGTCTACAAAGGGAACTCATCTGGTCTAATCACAGAAAAAAATGATACTGTAGCATAAATTGCTGAAAATGTCATCCTATAGATCAGTGATGGCGAACTCCAGGCCTCGAGTGCAGCACACAGTGCAGGTTTTCAGGATTTCCTTAGAGTTTGACAGTTGGTAATTTGATTGCCAACTGTCAAATGCAATGGAAATCCTGAAAACCTTGACTGTGTGTGGCACTCGAGGCCTGGAGTTCGCCATCACTGCTATAGATGATGGAATGGTTTCAGGACATGCAGAGCATCACGGCATCTTACTATGTTATGCGCTGAGTAGCTGCAGACCAGTTAGTGTCCATGGTAATACTGAAAATGTGAGCATTAGAACTAGACCATGGAACAATGAAATGTGACCTGGTTTTAGGGTGCTTTCACATCTGCGTTTTTCGTAATTCGCGGCAGATGCGGTGAAAAAACCGCATCTGCCGCGTTTGCCGCATAACGGTTCCACTTGCGGCACGGTTGCGGTTTTTTCCATAGGAAGTATAGGGGGACTTGCGGCAGATGCGGCAAGTGCGGTATTGCACTTGCGGCAGGTGCGGCAGAGAAAAAAACCGCAGTAAGCCGCGGTTTTTTTCGCTGCCGCACCTGCCGCAAGTGCAATACCGCACTTGCCGCATCTGCCGCAAGTCCCCCTATACTTCCTATGGAAAAAACCGCAACCGTGCCGCAAGTGGAACCGTTATGCGGCAAACGCGGCAGATGCGGTTTTTTCACCGCATCTGCTGCGAATTACGAAAAACGCTGATGTGAAAGGGCCCTTATACAGTCGTGTTCAAAATAATTACAGTCCAATATGAATAACCAGATTATTGACTGTTTTGGTATAAAAAAAAAAAAAAAAAAAAACTTTTTAACTTCTTTTCCTTTCCCTATCACCATGTCCTTTACTTCAATATCTATTGTTCTATGCGCTCTTGCTCTTTACCTTCACCGCCCCATCCCCCCTCCATCACCACTCATCCACATCAGCCCCTCTCTCCTGCCTTACCCTATGTACAGCACCCATGCCATCTTCAGTTTACTGAAGACTCTCAGCCCACCATATTCTAACATTTGTCGTCATAAACAAAGTCCAAAATCCAAAAACTATCTGCTCTTCCTCTTTTTGCTGCTGCTCCTCTCAGGTGATATCTCCCCCAACCCTGGTCCACCCTCTAACTTCAACCCCTCTCCCACCACACATAGAAACCCCACTAACCTCATTACCATCACTTGCACTCCTTCATCTCCCTCTTTCAACTGCGCTCTCTGGAATCCACGATCTGTATGCAACAAACTTCCCTTCATCCACAATTACTTCCTTTCCAACTCTCTAAACCTGCTGGCCCTCACAGAAACCTGGATCCAGGATTCAGACACTGCTTCCCCGGCCGCTATTTCTCACGGCGGCCTACATTTCTCTCATTGCCCTAGACCTGGGAACAGACGTGGCGGTGGAGTTGGCCTCCTCCTGTCCCCACAATGTACTTTCCAGGTCATTCCTCCAGCCCCATCACTCTCATTCCCTTCTTTTGAGGTCCATACCATTAGGCTATTCCATCCCCTCCCCCTCAAAGTAGCAGTGGTATACCGCCCCCCAGGGTCACCCACCCAGTTCCTCGACCATTTCTCCGCTTGGCTCCCGCATTTCATGTCCTCAGATTTACCAACCCTTATTCTGGGAGACTTTAACATTCCTATAAACAGCCCCATCTCCCCATCTGCATCCCAGCTCCTATCTCTAACTACCTCTCTTGGCCTATCACAGCTCTCAACCTCTAAGACATACGAAAATGGTAACACCCTTGACCTGGTCTTTACCCGGCTCTGCTCATCCTCCCTCTTGGATAACTCACCTCTACTCTCTGACCACAACATTCTCTCCTTCTCACTCACTAACCCTCGGCCAACACAGCCCAATCCTCCCTATCACACATCCAGAAATCTACAGGCCATTAACCCTCAAGCTCTCACAGACTCCCTCATCTCATCTCTGTAGCCAATCTCTTCAATCTCCTGTCCAGATCAGGCAGTAAATCACTACAATGACTCTCTCAGAAGCTCCCTGGACCAAGTAGCCCCTCACCCTCAGAACCTCCAAACAGAGAACAAAACAGCCCTGGCTCACACCACAAACTCGATTCCTCCAGCGATGCTCTAGGAGTGGTGAACGTTTATGGAGGAAAACTCGCTCACCAGGAGACTTTATCCACTATAAATTCATGCTCAAAACCTACAACTCCGCCCTTCACCTTGCCAAACAGACCTACTTCACCACCTGGTCTCCTCACTATCCAACAATCCAAAAAAACTCTTTGACACCTTTCACTCTCTCCTCAGTCCGAAAGTGCAGGCCCCATCACTGACCTCTGTGCTGATGACCTAGCTTCCTATTTCATGGAGAAAATAGACAACATCCGCCAGGAAATCAGCTCTCAGCCTCCAAGCACTGCCACCCCCATTCTTCCCACATCTCCTCCGGCTCACTCTCCACATTTGACCCAGTCACAGAAGAAGAAGTCTCCAGGCTCCTTTCTTCCTCTCGTCCCACCACATGCACTACTGACCCCATTCCCTCACACCTGCTCCAGTCCCTCTCTTCAGTCGTCACCACTCACTTAGCCACAATCTTCAATCTCTCCCTCTCTTCTGGCATCTTCCCCTCCTCCTTCAAACACTCGATCATTACTCCATTATTAAAGAAAACCACTCTCGACCCATCATGCACAAATAACTACAGACCAGTCTCCAATCTCCCCTTCATCTCTAAACTCCTGGAGCGCCTGGTCTATTCCCGCCTCACCCGTTACCTCTCCGCTCACTCTCTGCTAGACCCATTACAGTCTGGTTTCCGCCCCCTTCACTCTACAGAAACCGCCCTCATCAAAGTGACCAATGACCTTCTGACAGCAAAACGTAATGGGGACCACTCTCTGCTTATTCTCCTTGATCTCTCTGCAGCTTTTGACACTGTCGACCATCAGTTCCTACTCTCTATGCTGCACTCCATTGGCATAAAGGACACTGCTCTCTCCTGGCTCTCCTCCTATCTTTCTGACCGCTCTTTCAGTGTATCTTTTGCTGGCTCCACTTCTTCCCCTCTTCCCCTCACTATTGGGGTCCCTCAGGGTTCAGTCCTTGGCCCTCTCCTCTTCTCTCTCTACACAGCCCCGATTGGACAGACCATCAGCAGATTTGGCTTCCAGTACCATCTTTATGCTGATGACACACAACTATACACTTCAGACCCTGACCTTACCCCTGCGGTATTAAAGAACACCAATGACTGTCTAGCTGCAGTTTCCAATATCATGTCCACTCTCTATTTGAAACTAAACCTTTCCAAAACTGAACTTCTTCTGCTCCCCCCATCCACTAACCTCCCTAAATCGGACATCTCTCTCTCAGTTTGTGGCACCACGATAACGCCTAGGCAGCAGGCTCGCTGTCTGGGTGTTATGTTTGACACCGATCTCTCCTTCTCCTCCAACACACAATGTCTCGTCCGCTCCTGTCGCTTACACCTGAAGAATATCTCTAGAGTCCGCCCCTTTCTCACCCTGGAAACAACAAAAACCCTCACCGTGGCCCTCATCCATTCCCGCCTTGACTATTGCAATTCTCTATTAAGCGGCCTTCCCCTCACCAGACTTTCTCCTATCCAGTCCATCCTTAATGCAGCAGCCACGATCACCCATCTGGCCAATCGTTACTCAGATGCCTCTGCTCTTTGCCAGTCATTGCACTGGCTGCCCGTATACTACAGGATCAAATTCAAATTGCTTGTTCTCACCCACAAAGCTCTTCACAATGCAGCACCCCCCTACCTCTCCTCTCTCATCTCTGTCTATCACCCTACCCATTCTCTACGTTCCTCAAATGACCTTCGACTGACATCTGTACTAATCCGATCCTCCCACTCCCGGCTCCAAGACTTCTCTAGAGCTGCACCAAAACTCTGGAATGCTTTACCCCAAGAAATCAGGACTATCCACAACTTGCATGGCTTCAGACGATCCCTAAAAACTTATCTTTTTAAGGCGGCCTATCATACTCCCTAATAGAAGTCCTTTGTACTGTAGACAGTGAAGGGGCTATCCCTCTGGATATTACTCTTCTATAAACTCCACCAAACCAAAAAAGGTCTACACAGATTGTACAATGACCATCCATGTAAGCTTATCTCTATGCCCCATTTCCTCAAGATGCCTGGACCATCAGTGCAATAAGCCCCTGTACCTTGTGCAACCCCTATCCTATTGTAGATTGTAAGCTCTTTTGAGCAGGGTCACCTTCATTTCTTGCTTTATTTATTGTATTTTCTTTTTACATTGATTCTATGCCTATTGTTTTGTATCCAATTATTGTACTGTTTTTGTTCTCTACTGTAATTACTTACTGTATTATATTTTCTGCACTCTAACCCTACATTGCAAAGCGCTGCGGAATATGTTGGCGCTATATAAATAAAGCTTTATTATTATTATTATTATAAATTATATTACCACGTCAAACAATTTTCTAGTTGTTGCAGTAGATTCATAAAAAACAGACTCAGCCTTCATGATCTGCATATTTTTGAGTCTGTATATTTGAATAATTACAGTAATTGAAAGGGTGGGTGTTCAAAATAATAGCAGTGTTGAGTTTAATTGATGCGGTCAATCATTCTATGAGAAAACAGATGTGAAACCAGCACGTTTCAGGGTGAAGCCAGCACGTTGTACATGAGTAAGCATGAGAAATATGGTTCATTGGAGACAATGTTCAGAAAACCAGTGTACTTTGACAAAAAAAAAGTTGATTGGAGAAGGTAAAACTTATAAAGAAGTGGAGACAATGATAGGCTGTTCAGCTAATATTATCTCAAATGCTTTAAAATTGAAAGCAGTCTGTACTGTATGCATGGGTGTATTCTGAAAGATGAGGGAGGTGGTAGTCACAGTTGCAATAAACACTTTGGCCACAACACTGAAATCCCTCCCTGAGTATTTACATCAAACATGGCTTCGAACCCCATTGTCTGCCAGAATACACCCATTGGTACAGTACATTCTGAAAGATTAAGGGGCTTGAGTTCCCATTCAATGTGTTTGCTCACATATCCCAAGGATCTCGGACTAGTGTAAAATAAGAAGTGCTACAGCATACCTTGTGTAGGGATAGATATCTGATTGGTGGAGGCAGCTCAGCAGCAGTTCCCTCCACCAATCATCCAACCCTGCAGAGCAAAAGGAGAATCACTCTTCTCTCCTTTCTCTGCATTAGATTTCCGTGTGCAGCGGAGCCTTGAATTCAGCCTGCCGTCCGCGATTTGCCAAGAACTACTACAGCGCATGTGCAGATTGAGAGCCCAGTGACAGAGCTCCATCTGCCCATGCACCGGCCATTTTCTTGAAGCCCTGTGCGGCAGACACAGGCGCTGATGCAGATCTTTGCTCTCTTAACTGTACACTCACAGCCTGATCCCAGAAGTGCAATGGCGCTGACCACATTCCGCCAGCACACTGCTGATCACCACACCGACAACCCCAGCTCCAGGCCTGCTGTATTGCCCACCGACGACCCTGCCTCCTAGCAGCCTACTCCACAGCCACCGCCAGCCCCTCAATAAGAAAGATTTTTTTCACTAATCGAATTGTAAGATGCACCCCCCCTTTCCTCCCCAATTTGAGGGGAAATGACAGTATATCTTATCTGAAAGATACAGTAAATAAAAAAAAGGTAAGACCAAAACAAATGAGTCAACCATAAAATTTCCATTTTATTAAAAAAAATAAAAATAAAAGTGGGGTCAACTTACATTTGTTGGTGGTGGTGGGGTTGCTGATTGGAGAAGGGGTGCTGGTGGGATATATTATTGGACTACTTTGTGTAACCATTGGTAATGACTTTGTCTTGCGATTTTTCTGAGTCACCTCTGTGAGTGTGGAAGGCAAAGTAAACACTTTAGTATGGAGCTAGATGTATCCTGTAGCAATTGCTCCCTAAATTCTGACAGAAAACTTGATGAAGATTCAAGACGGGCAGAGGTGGTACGGCGCTAGGTTTGTGGTGGTTGAGGGGTGTTATGTGGAAAGGCGTGGGTTATGATAGCCGAAGGGGTTGAACTGAAGAGGCAGGATGTAGTAGAGGACTATAATGGTACCTTTACACGCCGCCACAACAGGATGGATACAACCCGCTACAGGCTACAAATGTAGCTTGTCGCGCCAATATCGCCCGTAGTAGCGGCGTCTGAAGACGGGACGACACAGCCGGCAACAGATACATCTGTATCCGTGCACTGCCCATAAACAGATGGCAACAAAGCCGATTGTAGCGAGCTGTATCGGCGTGTAAAGAAGGAACAGAAGGGTTGTTTCTACACCATGCTATGTAGCTGGGGCGTGACACAGGGTCCGGGTTTCTGCGCCCCCTTCAGCGATCATTGGAGGAAGCTCCTGCGTTGCGATTGGTTGTCGCCGCACAGGGCGGCATATTTAAGGAGCTGACGAGTCACACTACACAATTGCTCGAGCGTCATGTATTAATCAGCCTCCTGCGATGCCTGTCCAATCATGGTATTTTTGCTTTCTCCTATCAGCGTACGGACGTCTCGTAATCCACGAATGGAGCACGCCTGCTGAATGCTGCACCAGGTACGCCCATAGTAGCTGGTTGTAGCGGTGTGTAAATGAGCTACAGATGGCTACTTGAGACACCCGGCGATGTATCTAGCTGTAGATGTAGCGTAGCGTAGCGCACCTTGTGGCGGCGTGTAAAGAGGGTGCTTTTCCCGTTTGTAACCGTTTGGGCGTGCTCGTGCACGTGAAGTAGTGGTTGGTATCCATCCTGTTGTGGCGGCGTGTAAAGGTACCATAATTGTCCTGGCTGCTTCCGAGACTGCTGCCAATGTCTCAGTTGCGGTGTTTGCTGGGCAGGAGCCGGTTGTTGCGAGTCTGTGCCAGAGTGGTTCTAACCAGTGACTGAAAATTGCTGCATGACATGCGCTAGTGCATTCTCACATGCCTGTATTATATACAGCTGACCGGGTCCATTCAGGTTTTCAATCTACTGGAGGACATAACTGAAATAAACATTTTTCACTGACTGCCATCTAGATGGAGTTTTTGAAATTGCTTGTTCATGTCTGCAAAGCCACTTGACATGGTTTGATTTATGAGGCACATAGACTCCTCAAAAACTCCACACAGATGAACATACACCGAAACAGAATTCCTATCCGAAGGTCTCTGGTGCTACCGAACTGAATGGGAACTGGTTGCAGGGTTTCGGTAGTGACATAGGCATGGGTTAGTGGAAAACCAGATTGTGGGACATTGGTGTCAAAGGCCTGGAAAAAAGCACCAGCGGTGTCCGAGGTACTACCGGTTGCATTGTCTTCAGGGACTACCACAGGAAGGATGTAGGACTCAATGGTGGTTCTTGGTTCAGGAATATTCCCAGTGGTGCTGTAGACAAAACAAAAAAAATAATGCAACCACCCACAATTTGTAGTCCCTGTAGGAGGAAAAAAAAAAAAAGATAAACATGACAAAACTTTTTTCCTGTAGGATTAAAGGAAAGTGAACATAATATATATTGATCTTACCTGTGGCATGTGAACGATGGTCTTATAAATGATAAAGTGTAGTAGTTTTTGTATTTTTTCATTTGTGCAGCAGAACCACTTTGGGCACTCATCTCTGCATTGAAATCCTTCCTGTAGTGATCAACAATAACCAAAATTTCCAGCAAAACATCATCATAATATGTTCTCAACCATAAACCATTTAATTCAAGAGAAACGTTGATTTGCACATAAATCTACATTTTATTACATCAAGTTTAAAACCGGCAATACAAAAACACAATGGATTCAAAGTTACATATCACATGGGTGTTTCGTTTAAAGTAAAACGTTGCATGACACACAGGAATTTATAGTATACATCCTTCGGCATAAATGAGCCTCACAATACAATTGAGAATGAACACAGAAGGTGCATGAATTAGTTAAAGTCTCCATAGCCCAGCTCTATTTTCCTGGAGACATGTGCTTAAACAGAGATAATAATCCTTACATTAAACATTACGCAGTATTCACAAACCGATAATATCATTATCCTCACTGAGGTTACCATATATTCCCACTGTTAATAACCACAAGTATTGCACATGTTCCCCATTGTTGATAAAGTGTCAGTGCTATGTTGCCCACAATCTCATCAATGATGAAGTAATCTAACACAACTCAATTGATATTAGACTCGCCCATTGCCATGGCGATTTGCCAATAAACGAGGGTGAAAGTTACCAGTATAAATCCTGGTGCCACGCCAGCCCCTACACACGCATCGCGTAGGCTTCCTCAGGGGCATAGCTACAGTACATCGGGACCACTTGCACCTTTTATACGCCTCCTACCTAGTCATGTGTTGGCCGCTGTCCAGTTACCGGTGCTGTAGTGGCGCATGCGCACTCCACCGCGCCTCCCTCACTAGTGCCAGCGGAAGCTCGTCATGGGAAATGAGCTTGGTCATGTAACCGCAGAATGTTAAACTCGTAACCCATAGAGCTATGCCCTGACGCGGTGATCCGGAATAGTCAGTGAGCGAGCATGCGCACCACAGTGTCCCTGCTTTCGTCAGTGCTCAGATCCCTGATTGTTAAATATCATTAGGTAGGTTTTAGATCCTGAACAAAAACATACAAATATATCATATACAACAAGGATGTAATTACAATCATACAGGTGAATTGACTCTTGATAGGAGCCAATCTATCTCTTGCAATGTATCACATGTTCTTTGTCCGAGTCAGTGTGGAGGATAGTCGTTGCGAGTAGCTCCATGCAGCCCATGTTCTATCCGATATGTAAAAAAAAATATAAAAATTAAAATATTACAAACAATTTTAAAGAAGTAAGAAGGAGACAAATGTATAGCGATAAGTTCCCGCATTTGAATCACTGCTGTAAGGCGACAACTAGTAGGGTCACAAGAATGGCGCAAAACTATTGGTTTCATTTACGGCCAATGGTGCTAGGGTCCCCAATATCGTAACCCAATTGCACTCACGTTACAACAGACGCTTCTTTATGTCACCACCTCTAACTCCTAAATTTACCCTCTCGATCCCATGGACCTTAAATGAAGAAGGGTCACTTTTATGGAATAGTTTAAAATGGCGAGGGATACTTTTAATTTATTCAAATCAGTGACCCCTTTTGATACTATAATATCCTGAACATGTTCCCTAGTTCTTCCTTTAAACTGTCTGGTCGTCATCCCTATATATATTTTTTGGCAGCTACATCTCGCATAGTAGATGACATGACTAGCTTGGCACGAAATATATGATCTTATATCATATTCCCTTGTTCCGTCCGAAGAACTGAATCCCCGTGCCCTTTCTATGTTTGGGTAAGAGACACAGTCCCCACACGGAAACGACCCACAAACTCGTCACTTCCCAAAGGGATACGTCTTTTCTGGAAGATAAGGACTACTAACTAGCATGTCCTTATTCATGCTGCGCCTAGGTGTCATCAAGGGAATGTCCGCCAGATACTTGGATAAAGTCCGGTCATTTGTCAGGATTGGCCAACTGACCGCCACTGTTTCATGATTTTGGTCCCTGTAATAATATGAAAAAGTTTGAGTCATAAAATGCTTTACATCCAGTCGCTGAAAAGAAAAATGTGTGCTATTAATGAAAATACCTTTCAATAACAATCATGAACAATACTTACGGCATTCATGACGTCTACTTTTTTCAAGGTCCTTCAAGCCGTATACTAGTACGGCATACACCTGATTCCAAGATCGTTGGGTGAAATTTTTATTCCCAGGGCGGTTGTCTTCGGGTCCCACAATGCAGACCTTTTTTGCACTAGGTGGATTAGGTGGTCTCCATGTATAGCAAAGTCCACATCCTCTTCTTGATGCGAAGGCCTGATGGAGCGTTGTGAAACCAACAACAAAATTTAATGTTATTGAAAGACAAATGCAAAATAAAAAGTAGCAGGAAAAAAAGTACATCTTAAAGCAACATTACAAATGTTAGAATGTAAAGTACCGTATATACTCGTGTATAAGCCGACTTTTTCAGCCCAAAAATTGGGCTGAAAAGTACCCCCCTCGGCTTATACACAAGTCATATACTTTTGTACGAGGTGGGGGCTGTGTCCGGGAGCAGGAGGTGGGGGAAGGCTATAATATGAGCGGCTCGTGACGTGGAGCCGCTCATAACTTATTCATGATATGCACTGCATCCCCCGCCCATCTGCAGGGGGAGCAGTGCATATCCCATTACAGGCTCCCCATAACAATATGGCGCCCCCACCACAGTAAAGCCTCCCCATGCTGCCGCTGCTCAGTGTACAATAAATAGTGTTATTAGCTCTTACCCTCTCTCAGGGCTCAGTGCATTCTCCCTCCTCCCTGCGTGTCATGTGACCGGCCGGTGACATCATCACGGTGAGCCCCGGTCACAGGACAAGCAGGAAGGAGGGAAGATGCACAGCCAGGACCGAGGGTGAGAGCTAATAACACATGGGGAGCCCTTACTGTGAGGAGGGGGGGGCGGCAGCCTGTGTAACCCCTGTGCTGCTGGGGGCAGCCTGTGTAACCCCTGTGCTGCTGGGGGCAGCCTGTGTAACCCCTGTGCTGCTGGGGGCAGCCTGTGTAACCCCTGCGCTGCTGGGGGCAGCCTATGTAACCCCTGCGCTGCTGGGGGCAGCCTGTGTAACCCCTGCGCTGCTGGGGGCTGCCTGTGTAACCCCTGCGCTGCTGGGGGCAGCCTATGTAACCCCTGCGCTGCTGGGGGCAGCCTGTGTAACCCCTGCGCTGCTGGGGGCAGCCTGTGTAACCCCTGCGGCACTGGGGGCAGCCTGTGTAACCCCTGCGGCGCTGGGGGGAGCCTGTATACACTGTGCTGGAGTCCACCCTCGGCTTATACGCGAGTCAATAAGTTTTCCCAGTTTTTGGGGGCAAAAGTAGGGGGGTCGGCTTATACACGGGTCGGCTTATACACGAGTATATACGGTACTTACACCGAGTCGACCCAACGACCCTGGGAGAAGATTCCGGAAGACCCTCTAGGATGGACATCAGGAACATTAGGTTCCACTGGTTGGGTGATGGTGTTAAGAGCATTCTGGGCATGCTGAGTAGGCGTTCCAGTTTGGAAGAATACGGTTCCTGACAAATCAGGCAAAAATAGATTTGCCACCCATTGCAGTGTGTGCCGTATTATTATGGATCTTGACTAAATATGTTTTTTTCTGGAGTAAAACACCGCTGCTACTTGTGGTTTGAAAAATGTTGGAAGTGACGGACTTGCCAAGATCCGGCAGAAAAAAGATGCAACCGCAATCAACGCACATTTCCAGAACTCCATTCAAAACTCATTGGTCAGTAACGTAATGTTGCCGGAAATGTTTATTTTGTTTTTTTTTTTTATTTAAAAAAAGGCAGAATTCGTCCGGATTTGAAAAATGTAGATAGCAAGTACCCTTAGAAAACCAAGAGAATCAGCATTCATGATGGAGTCTGTGTTTTTGAAGAACTGTTTGAAAGACGTTGTGTTCAAATAATATCAGTGTAGAGTTCAATTAGTGAGGTCAATCATTCCGTGAAGAAACAGGTGTGAATCAGGTGGCCCTTATTTAAGGGTGAAGACAGTACATGTTGTACATACATTTCTCCTTGAAAGCCTGAGAAATCTGGGTCATTCGAGACATTGTTCAGAAAATAGAGAATTTTGTTTACGTACCGTAAATTCTTTTTTCTTGAATCATCAATGGGAGACCCAGACAATGGGGTTTAGGGCACTGCCCTCCGGAGGCCACACTAGGTACTACAAGTTTGTAGACACCGCCCCCTCCGCATATAAACCCCTACCGCAGGGAAGACCCTCAGTTTGGTTCATAAGCTGCGAGGAGACAAAAATAAACCACACCCGATACCTCGGGAAAGAAACCGTACACAGACGGTCTAACAACCCGGAATAAACTGTCCCAACAGGGAACAGATCAAATGCAAACATGCAACGGAACAACTGGGTGGGTGCTGGGTCTCCCATTGATGATTCAAGAAAAAAGAATTTACGGTACGTAAACAAAATTCTCTTTTTTCTGATCATCATAATGGGAGACCCAGACAATGGGGATGTCCTAAAGCAAAACCCCAGGGCGGGAAGAGTTCCTCAAAGACGTGTAAAGATACGGTCCCCCTCAAAGGTGGGCAACCGCCGCCTGGAGGACCCGCCTGCCCAAACTTGCATCCGCAGAGGCATGGGCATGCACCATATAGTGCTTAGAGAAAGTGTGCAGGCTGGACCAAGTGGCCGCCTGACACACCTGCAGAGCTGAAGCACGATGTCGCAAAGGCCAAGAAGCACCGACGGCTCTGGTCGAGTGCGCCTTCAAGCCCACCGGAAGAGGCTGACCCGCAGAACGGTAAGCCTCCTGAATGGGTGCCTTGATCCATCTGGCCAAGGTCGATTTTGATGCCGCGGACCCCTTACAGCGACCCGCCGTAAGGATGAACAAGGAGTCAGAGCTCCGGAAGGAGGCAGTCCTGGACACATAAATGCGTACAGCCCTCACTAGATCCAGAGTGTGGAGGTCGCGCTCAACCTGATGAACAGGAGCGGGACAAAATGATGGAAGAACAATCTCCTGGTTCAAGTGGAAAGTGGAAACCACTTTCGGCAAAAATTCCGCCCGCGGGCGCAACACCACCTTGTCTTGGTGGACTACCAGAAAGGGTGACCTGCACGAAAGTGCAGCCAATTCTGAAACCCGTCTCAGAGATGTAATTGCCACCAGAAAAACCACTTTCTGGGACAGAAGAGAGAGGGAGACGTCCCTCAAAGGCTCGAACGGCGGTTTCTGCAGAGCCGTCAGGACCATGTTAAGGTCCCAAGGATCCAGAGGTCGCCTATATGGCGGGACCACCCGAGACACCCCTTGCAGAAACTGACGGACCTTAGGAAGGAGCGCCAAACGCCTGTCAAACAGCACTGAAAGAGCTGATACTTGACCCTTCAGGGAGCTGAGGGATAAGCCCACTTCCAAACCCGACTGTAGGAAAGCCAACAATGTCGGGATGGACAAGGGCCACGGTGCCCGTCCAGCAGAGGCACACCAGGAGAAAAAGATTTTCCACGTTCTGTGGTATATTTTCCTGGATACGGGCTTCCTGGCCCGATTCATAGTGGCAACCACTGTAGGGGAGAAGCCCCTGGATGTTAGCAGCCAGGCCTCAAGAGCCATGCAGTCAATCTGAGGGCCCTGGAATTGAGGTGGAAGAATGGGCCTTGCGCGAGAAGATCTGCGCGTTCTGGAAGAGCCCATCGGAGTCCGCCTGACAGTTGCCACAGATCCGGATACCAGGACCTCCTGGGCCAATCCGGAGCCACTAGAATGGCTATGTTGCACTCCGTCCTGATTTTCCACAAAACCTTGGGAATCAGAGCTAGAGGAGGGAACACATATGGTCGATGGAAGCTGGACCAACTCAGGATCAGGGCGTCCGCAACCAGAGACTGAGGATCCCATGATCTCGCCATGTATTGCGGCACCTGATGATTCAGCCGCGAGGCCATCAGATCCACGTCCGGAGTGCCCCATCTGCTGCAGTCCCGGAAGACGTCTGGATGAAGAGACCACTCTCCGGCGTCCATCCCCTGCCGGCTCAGGTAGTCGGCCTCCCAGTTCTCGACCCCTGGGATGTGAACTGCGGAGATCAGGCAGTCGTTGTCCTCCACCCAGGATAGAATGCGGTGGACTTCGGCGAGGGCCTGAGCACTTCTGGTCCCTCCCTGATGATTTATATAAGCGACTGCCGTCACATTGTCGGACTGCACCCGAATGGGCTGTCCTGACAGGAATTTCTGAAACGCCAAGAGCGCCAGATAGACCGCCTTGATCTCCAGCACGTTGATCTGCAACGCCGACTCTGACTGAGTCCAGAGGCCTTGAGCTCTGTGGTGTAAGAACACCGCTCCCCAGCCCTTCAGACTGGCGTCGGTGGTTACCACTAACCACGACGGTTTGAGGAAGGACCGGCCCCGTGACAAGTGACGTGGCTGGAGCCACCACTGCAGGGAATCCCTGGTCGGTTGGGAAAGTGCCACCAGCCGATTCAGAGAGATCGTCCTCTTGTCCCATCGGCGGAGAATCTCCAGCTGGAGAGGACGGAGGCGAAACTGTGCGAAAGGCACCGCCTCTATCGCAGCTACCATGCGCCCCACCAGCTTCATCAATACCCGTAGGGATGATTGTGGTGACAGGAGGACATTCTGCACTCCTGAGTGGATAGCCAGCTGCTTGGCTTGTGGCAGAGACACCAGGGCTGAGTCCGTGTGGAAGTCCATGCCCAGATATGTCAATGACTGGGTCGGAACCAGGGTCGACTTCTGGATATTGAGAAGCCACCCGAACTGTTCCAGAGACTTCATGGTCACCTCCAGGCTTCGCCGACAAAGGTGTTCCGATGGCGCCCTGACCAGTAGGTCGTCCAGATAGGGTATGACGGCATGCCCCTGCACGTGTAGGAGAGCCATCATAGAGGCCATCACTTTTGTGAACACCCGCGGTGCCGAGGCCAGCCCGAAAGGCAGCGCCACAAATTGGAAGTGTTCTTCCCCCACTGCAAATCTCAACCAGCGCTGATGGGCCGATGCAATGGGCACGTGAAGGTAAGCGTCTCGGATATCTATCGACGCTAGGAAGTCCCCCTGTGACACAGCCGCGATCACGGAGCGCAGGGATTCCATACGGAACTTCCGAACCAACACGTGACGGTTGAACAATTTTAGGTCCAGAACCGGGCGGAAGGAGCCATCCTTTTTTGGGACAATGAAGAGGTTGGAGTAAAAACCCCGAAACCTCTCCCCGGAAGGCACTGGGACCACCACTCCGTCTCTGCGGAGTCCCTCCAACACCAGATGAAAAGCCTGAGCCTTTTCTGGAGATGGAACAGACCGATGGAATCGGTGTATTGGCCGCGACGTCAGCTCTATCCTGTAGCCGCGTGAGACTACGTCTCGGACCCACTGATCTTGAACGTGGAGCAACCATCTGTCCTGAAAACGGGACAGGCGGCCCCCCACCTGTGGGGCGGCAGGACTGGAGAGCGAGTCATGCGGAAGTGGGTTTGGGGGTGGCAGCTACTGCCCCCGTTGACTTCTTCTGACGACCTTTGGGGCGCCACTGAGTAGCGGGCTTGCCCCCTCTGTCCGTGCGAGCGGACGAAGCTGAGGACTGCGAGCTGGACCGAAAGGACCACTGTTTTGGGTTCCTTTTGACGGTATACCGTGGCTTAGGCTTATTCTGTGGGATCTTAGACTCCGCAGAATCCTTGATTAGCTTATCCAGCTCGGTGCCAAAAAGTCTGTCGCCAGAGAATGGAAGATTCTGCAGAATCTTCTTAGACGTGGCATCTGAGTCCCATAGACGCAGCCACAACAACCTGCGAATCGCTATAGCATTGGCCGAAGCCACAGCAGAGCGGGTGGCAGTTTCTAGGGTCGCAGTCCTGGCGTAATCTGCATAGGCCCTTGCCCTATCAGTAAGCGCCAGGACCTCTGTATTGGACCCCGCCAGGTCAGTGATACCATCTAAGCAGGACGTGATCGCCTGCAGAGTCCAGACCGTGGCAAAATTAGGGGCAAATGAAGACCCCACAGCCTCATAGGAAGACTTGGCGAGTTGCTCAACCTGTCCATCCGTCGCGTCCTTCAATGAGGAGCTATCAGAGGCAGAGAACAGGGAGCGTGCAGCAATCCTGGTCATGGAAGCGTCCACCTTCGGGGACTGCGACCATTCCTGAAGCACCTCCTGTGGGAAGGGGAAGCGATTGTCCTTAGATTTGCGGACATAACGCCGCCCAGGATGAATCCTGGGTGCTCTAATCACCCTTCCAAAATTAGTGTGGTCCATAAAGGAGCCACATGGGCGAGCCTCCGGCTGCAGCCACTGATACACCTCCTTAGGGTGCAGTTCCACCTCCTCAGGGGGTGCCACGAGATGTAGAGTCTCGTTGATAGAGGACACCAGATCCTCTACCCCGTCAGGTGGTTCTGACATAGATTCAAGCATTGAACCCCCATCATCCTCGTCACCATCAGAGTGACGCTCCTCCTCAGAGAGGTTCTGGATCTCGGGTGAGTCATCCCGGCGAGCCCGCTTAAGGGGTCTAGCAGCAGAAAGAGATGACACCCGGGGGTAACTTGAAGGAGCAGCTGGGCTTCCCAGTCTCCTAGTCAGTGCCTCCAGGGATTGCGACATGGAGGACAGCTTGGACAACACAGATTCATTAATCTTATTCTGTGTTTCCCATTGCCCTGGGATCACCTGGACCTCAGGGTACAGCACCGGAGCTGCAGTCTCTGCAGAATCAGTCCGGGCTTCTGGGCGTCCGCAATTATTGCAGGACCCCTCAACCAGCGTCCCGGTGCATGTAGCACAGGTAGTGGTAGAATTGTCTGCGTTCACAGCACTTTTCTTTGCTGGGGCCATGCCGACAGCAGAGGAAAAGAATAAGCCAAGTAGGAAACCGGAACACCGGCGGCTTACCGACCGCTTCAATGCGGTGGAGGGGAGCGGTGTGTGTGTGGCCTCCGCGAGGGTAATGACCGGTCTCCTCCGGGAGCGCAGCAGTGCACTCATCCAGACCCAGTAGGGAAGTGAGGAGAAAATGGCCGCCGCCAGTAAAGACGTGGGCGGAGCTAAAAACACGCGGGAAGCACACACACACATGCCCAGGGATGACATCATCCTATGGGCTGCTCCACATCTCTCCAAGCAGCCATCTTAAGAAATCTGGTGCTGGAGCCCGCAGCGCGGGAGATATAGTATCAACACTATACCCAGGGCTACATGCAACATCTGTAGCCCGCAGCCGCAGCCCCTGTGACACACAGGGCGGTCAGCTATGGTGACCCCAGCACAGGGTACACCGCCAGAACCGCGGACCCGAGGGTGCGCGCGGTCTGAGTGTCATGAAACACATAAAGTGCCAGACACTACCCCCAGGCACACCGGAGACACACAAGGTGCCTCAGTGCCAGTCCGGTCTGTAAGCACCATTTAGGGAGGCCTCGGACGGGGGTTCAGCACCAGTCCGGTCTGTAAGCACCATTTAGGGAGGCCTCGGACTGGGCTGGCTCCAGTCCGGTCTGTAAGCACCATTTAGGGAGGCCTCGGACGGAGCGGAGCTGTGCAAGGCTCCTGTCTCCCACTTCTCAGAGCCCTCCCAAGAGGGATGGGAAGGAGCGCGGCAGCGTACCGGGAGAACACCATGTGCCCAGGCTCTAGGCCCTCCGGTACCTCAACCTGTGTGTTCCCCCCGAGCACACTAAGTTTAAAACTGAGGGTCTTCCCTGCGGTAGGGGTTTATATGCGGAGGGGGCGGTGTCTACAAACTTGTAGTACCTAGTGTGGCCTCTGGAGGGCAGTGCCCTAAACCCCATTGTCTGGGTCTCCCATTATGATGATCAGAAAAACAGAGTATTTTCACAAAAAAGTTGATTGGTGAGGGTAAAACTTATAAAGAAGTGCAGGCAATGATAGGCTGGTCAGCTAAAATTATCTCCAATGATTTAAAATGGAAAGCAAAACCAAAGAGACATGGAATAAAACAGAAGACTACCATTCCAATGGATTAAAAAATAGCCAGAATGGCAATGGTCAAGCCATTGAACAGCTCCAGTATTATTAAGGACAGTCTCATATTACTTGTGAGTACTGTAACAGTTAGAGGATGCCTGTGTAAAGCTAATCTATTAGCAAGAGGACCCCACATAGTCTCACCGTTAACCCATTATCTACCATTGTCCTTTTTTTTGGGACGCATAATCTTTTGCTTCTAGCAACTAAGATTTTATAATTAGGTCCAATTTTTTGTGTTGTGTTTGTAAAATTAATGTTTTCAAAACAGGAAATCATGTCATTGTCATTTTTTATTGAATATCCTTCCACCCAGAGAGCTTTCAAACACATATTTTCGAAAAGGAAAATTGCTAATTTGGCAAGTAATGGGTTAAAAAAGAAAAGACATGTACTGAAGCAAATACAATTTGCCGAAGAGCTCATCAACTGGCCTAATGAGAAACGAAGAAAGATTTTATGGTCTAATGAAAGTAATACTGTACTTTTTGGGTCCAAAGGCCACAGGCAGTTCATGAGACGACCCACAAGCTCTTAATTCAAACCACGGTACATTTTGAAGACAGTGAAGTATGGTGATGCAAGCATCAAGATATAGGCATGTTTCTCTTACCATGGTGCCAGGCCTATTTATTGTATACCAGGGAATAGTTTGCATATATGCATCTAGCCACCCTGCCGCCTGAGCCGATTGGAGGCCGGGTGGGGGGGGGGGGGCAGCGGACCTCAGCCCCGCCGCCCCTGCAGCCTTAGTTGTGGTCCGGGGGATGGGGGTGCTAGCAGATCTCGGCCCTTCCGCCCCTGCAGCCCACAGTGCCACAGCGCAGGGCAGCCGCCCTCTTACCACTATTACCGGGGAGAGCGTCCGTCTCTCCTGAGGCCGGCCGCTGATGTTGGTGGCGGCGCCACCTTCTCTGATGCCGCCGCTCTGGACTCAGGGCTCACACTGTCCAATGGACGGTGCGGCCCTGCATATATGAAAATACTTGGAGGTCATGTTGCCTTATGCTGAAGAGGAAATACCCTTGAAATGGGTGTTTCAACAAGACAACAGACTCGAAACACACCAGTAAATGAGCTAAATCTTGGTTCCAGGTTATGGAGTGGCCAGCTCAATCCCCAGACCACGATCAGATAAATATTTGTGGGGTCACATCAAAAATGCTATTTTTGAAGCAAAGTCAACAAATGCAAATAAATTGTGGGATGTAGCCAAAGCATCCTGTGGCTGGAAGTACAGTCAGAAGGACAGGTGCCAGAAGTTGGTTGACTCAATGCAACATAGATGTGAAGCAGTTATAAAAAAAAGCTGTAGTTATACAACTAAGTACTAGGTTAGCAAATCACAGGAATAGCAAATCTAGAATAAAAAAAAAAAAAAGGACATACCGTATTTTGCATTTGTAAAAACTAATGCAGACACCGTTATTTTTTTTTTGAACAGCCAAATGTTCATTGTGTATTATTTTCTGCAAAGTAGTTAAAATCATATACATTTCTCTGAGTTTTGATTTAGAAAACAATGTGCAATGTTCCTAGTGCATGGAAGTGAAAACTAATACAATGATTTTGGGGTTAACTTATGTTTTTGAACACACTGCTATTATATTGAACACAACTGTTGATATGATTTTGTAAAACATTGGGCACTTGTGTCTCTAACTCTGGGGATGTGCTGCTGCAGGAGGTAGATTGATCTGATAAGCACAAGACTTAAGGTAAGTGCCCACGATCAGGATTAGCAGTGTTTTTTAAGCGCTATATCTTTGCTGCGTCCAAAATGCTGCGTTGTGCAGTACAAGCCCAGTGGATGATTTATAGAAATCTTATGCCCTCTATGCTCCTTTTTAATGCTGTCCAAACTGACATGCGGCACAGCTTTTCGAGCCACAGCATGTCAATTTAGAGACACGAGTGTTCTCAGCGGGAGAACACAGCGAAAATACACTGTGCCCAGAATCCTGATTGTGGGCATTGACTGCACATTCTCCCACACAGGACACTAGAGTCTCCACAACTAAAAACATGCTGTGTCCAGAACACTGGGAATTTCTTATTGTGGGCACTCACCCTTAGAAGAATGAAGACAAATTACCTAATAATTTGATTTGCATATTTTCATTGCATTCCAAGCTGAGTAATAAAATATATCAAAATTGGACTAATGTTGTCTAATGGTGGCAAAAGACCCTAAAATATTATTTCCCATCCCAAAATATTTATGCTTATTTAAACTGGATGGATGTGGTCAGATAAGACACAAATTGGCTCCATTTCTCACAAGAACCAGGAACTGGTAAAAAAAAAAATGTAAGCAAAACTGGGAATCTGGAAACATATCTAATTGTGAGATATCAAATATTATTCTTTAACCTCCCTGGCGGTATGATTATGTCAGGAATTTTGTGCTAAAAGCGGTACCATTTTTTTGCATGGAAATTTGGTGTTATGTACTGTCGGCCTGCAATTCTTAGTAATTACCTGATCAAAGAAGACTCTAGTAGACCTCTCAGATGTGATAAAGTTTGAAACATAAAATCATGAATTATAATTAAATAAATAATATAATTTTATTCAATAATCAATAATCTTATACCTGGCGGTATGATTATGTCTGGAATTTTGTACTAAGGTTACTTTCACACTAGCGGCAGATGCTGTGAAAAAAAACAATCGGCCGCGATTACCGCATAATCGCGACACCTGCGGCACAGTTGCGGCAAGCCCCATGCAATGTCTATGGGGCTTGCGGTAAGGGTGCGGCAGGTGCGGCAAGTGCGGTTTCAGCACTTGCGGCAGGTGCGGCCGTGAAAAAAACCGCATCTGCCGCGATTGCCGCCGCATAACCGCTGCACTTGCGGCGCGGTTGTGGTAATCCCATAGTAAGTATAGGGGGACTTGCGGCAGGTGCGGCAAGTGCGGTTTTGCACTTGCGGCAGGTGCGGCTGCGAAAAAAAACGCGGTCAGCCGCGTTTTTTTTTCGCGGCCGCACCTGCTGCAAGTTCAAAACCGCACTTGCCGCACCTGCCGCAAGTCCCCCTATACTTACTATGGCGATTACCGCAACCGCGCCGCAAGTGCGGCGGCTATGCGGCAATCGCGGCAGATGGGGTTTTTTTCATGGCCGCACCTGCCGCAAGTGCAAAACCGCACTTGCCGCACCTGCCGCAAGTCCCCCTATACTTACTATGGCGATTACCGCAACCGCGCCGCAAGTGCGGCGGCTATGCGGCAATCGCGGCAGATGCAGTTTTTTCACCGCATCTGCCGCGACCGCGGGTAAGCCCGAGCTTGACTCGGGGTTACCGCTTCTGGCAGTGAATGTTAACCCCGAGTCAGGCTCGGGAATACCGCTAGGAAGGTTAATTGTGGGGAAGACACGGCAGCTCAGTGGGACGGTTTATACAGCATCGATAGAATAGTTACCTTCACAAGGACTAGGGCTTGAAAGGGTCTTAAAGTGAACTGGTCATGTCCCCAAGCTGAAGTTATGCAGTTAATCAGCATGTTAATAACGTTCTGAAGCTGTCTGGCCACCGTACTGAAAGACTGGGAAGAAATTAACATTATTCCTCCTAGCAGCCTCTAGCTTTCAGCCATAAAGGAATGCCAGAATGAAACCAGTCACTACTCCGTACATAGTGGCTGTAAACACACCCCACTGACCGCCTTTCTCCAGCATATCAGTTCAACGCATCTTCATGACTAAAAGCCGGAGGCTGCCAGGAGGAATAAAGTTAATTTCCTCCAGGGAGCCGAGTTTCCTTGCAGTGGCAAGGCAGCTTTAGAACACTTTTAACCTGCAAGTTAATCCCAATACCTTGCGGTTAATAGCATTAGGAGACAGGAGAGAGTTCTTTTAATGGCAAATTAATTAGTTTCTTGTTTTTGCCTCTCCCCTTTTAGGCGGACATAAGGTTTATACTTTTTACACTTCCAATAGGACAAAGTACCTCATGGTCTGAGCTGCTGTGTTCGTATGATGTAAAAACCAGATACAGCGGTATGTCTGGGTATAGTAGTAGCTGTTTATTTTCCAACGCGTTTCAGAGTCATATCCCAAACTCCTTCCTCAAGGAACGTTCCCTGAGGAAGGAGTTTGGGATAGGACTCTGAAACGCGTCGGAAAATAAACAGCTACTACTATACCCAGACATACCGCTGTATCTGGTTTTTACATCATACGAACACAGCAGCTCGGACCACGAGGTACTTTGTCCTATTGGAAGCTTATCGAGACCACAGTGACCTGTGGAAGAACGGTCTTGGCAGCAGCTGTATTGTTCTGAGCAATCACGCTGGTTGTGTGCTACACAACCCTATCAGGTGAGCAGTTTCTAAGTTACACCATTTCAAAACCTGTCTCCTAAGGATAAGACCCTATTTTGCGCATTCTCACCTCCTTTTTTTAGATACTTTTTACACTGACATGGTTGAGTCTTCATTTTATGCAACACAAATGAAATAAAAAATGTGGTGCTTCTTTTGGCATACATATAAAAATACAGGGAAACTTATAAACCTTTTTTTATAACATTAATACAGGAAGAAAAAAAAAGCGATTTTTGCTTTAGTTTTTTCTTTTTTTTATAATATTTATTGTTCATGTTTCACAACAAATAACCCGTGAAATAGATTCTCCAGATTGTTATGGTCATGTGGATATCTACATAAGCATGTAATATGAAGTATAAAAAAAATAAAAAACAAATTGAATTTTCTTTGCTGGGGCGACTGATTATTTTTTGCAAATGTTTTATGTAATGTGTATTTGTGTCACATTTTTTCTTACATAATTTGCCCACCAAAAAATCATAAAATATTTTATTGTTCAATTTTTCCACTGTGACGATGGCATCCACAAAGACTACATTTCCAATACTCATCCAATTGAAACAGATCTAGCAGCCCTCAGATATCTAAGGCTGGCTTCACACCATGTCTTTTTCCTGTCATGTTCTGTCTGGTGTTATGCAGAATGCACCGGACAGAACCTGATAGCCCTGGACAAACAGAACCGGAGGGCATATTTGCCCTTCGATCCTGTTTTGTGCTGGAATCGTCTGTGCTGCTGCCCAGTGCTGAAATATCACCACAGCGGCTTGCAGGGGAGCTGGCCGCAGTGATGATATCTCAGCCGTGGATCTCTCCACTCTTTGCTTTTAACAGCCGCCACAATTTCAGCAGCCCCGCGTCCGGGAACCGGCACAATTTTCTGCTGGATCCGGCAAACATAGACTCCTAATGTTATGTTATTGGTGCCGGATCCGGGAGGATCTGGTTTTGTTCGATTTTTACCCTGGACACAAAAAATGCTGCATGCTCCGATTTTGTGTCCAGGGCAAAAAACTAAATAAACCAGATACAGCCGGACAGACACCAAACTGGATGGCGAATAACTGCCATCTGGCCCCATAGGGATACAAAAGGGGCAAAATCGTATCTGGGGCTGTCCGGTTCACACCGGACACAGCTCTGGAACCACAAAATCATGGTGTAAAGCCAGCCTTAGCAGAACAAATACGGTAAGTTGTGCAGACAACTTTTTTTTCTGGTTAAAAAAACTGACTGCAGGTGGATCTATCTTAAGATTCAAGACTATGGAAAACCAATCTGTTAAATAGCTATCAATTTTTCCTCCGATTTTTTGCCTATTGGATCACTTACAGACGATTACTGGATATGTTATTTGCCAATTATCTATTTGAAACTGATACAGTAAGCAAAAAATAGATCAGTCAAAAAAAGGGATCCAGTTGCAATCAGTTTTCTTAGCTAGACAAACTTCTCTTATGCATCTGTTCAACTTATTTGTCCTGCTAAGATAAGGTTACTGGACATGTAAACTTACACTTGGAGCTGATTGTGGTTAGTTAGGAGGCATTCAGCCCGGTTATGCAGGCAGACGCCCAGAGGCAGTGATGATGCCTCTGTACATTGCATAGTGCTCATTAAATTAACGTGAAGATGCAGTAAGAATACATTCTGCCCTCTATTGTACAAATGTTATCAGCGCTCCTGGATCCCTCACAGATAACTCATCATGTATCTGCTATTTCTGCACCAGACAAACAAATTCTGCATCATCAGCATGTCAAGTGAATACCGCTGGGCTGCTAAGACAGACACATAATGCCATTGGTTAACCACTACAATGAAGCAATCAAGCATAGAGAACCAGACATAAATAAAGAAAAGATGAAAAGGAAGCTACATAGTGCACATATATGCACTCACAGAGCGCACATTACATAGACATATTTATTATGATGCTGTTCATTTGCTTAGTCATCTAAAATTATAGATGAGGAAACATTACTTTTTTTTTATGTTTGTTCGCCAAATTTTCCTTATTGTATCTATTGAAATGTAACTAAGTGTAAATGCAAACATTTTCCTGCAAGGTAAATAGTCTACCTGGAAAAGACTAAGGCACTCTTGGAAAAACATTTTTTAGAACTATATTGGATTAGCAGTAATATTTTAGTCAAAACGTACAACCTTTAATGGGCATCCAAAGATTGACATAAAAGCCAGCTAGTGGAGAGTAACACGGTAACCACCACATGTATGAGAACACCAGCTGGCAAAGTTGGCAGAAAATTCAATAAATATAAGTGGCCGCACCCTCGCCTTTATTTTAATGTATTTAGAGGGGTTGCTCATTTTATTTTTACAGATGGGTTGTGGACAAGATTTTGTGGCACTTTTTTTAAATTCAGAAGTACTATATTTGTTAGTTCAGACTTCCTCACAGCCTGCACGGCTCCCATGTTTCCAAAATGGCTGCTGATGAGGAAGCACATGACCAGCCTTGTGCATCAAGCTCCTCCAATCAGAAAAGCTTTTTTAGGCAGTGTTTTTATTGGATGAGGCTGGAGGTCCAGTCTGGTCACATGCTCCCCCGTAAGCAGGCATTTTGGAAACAAGAGAGCTATTAATTCTGTGAGTAAGGCTAAACTAGCAACTGTTGGAGGAGAGCTTGCCATATTTACAACGTTGAACATGCAAAAGTCATGTCCACAACAGATTTGTCAAAATAAAGATGCTAACCTCTTTAAGGAAAGTGTTAAAATCTGCTTGGTCCCTTAGCTAACATTCTCCCAATACATGAAGGACAAAGAGATGAGACTTGAAGGAATCTAAGCCCCTTTAAGATCATGTTCAAACTGTCAATGCACTGTCACCATAGACTCAAGATTACACCTCCGAAAGCACCCTCAGTCCTGAACAGTTAGACTCAGCGGCGCTAAATAGCTGCAGGGACTAGATCAAAAGACGACCCCTAGTGACTAAAATTTAGGGAAGGGGGATTGACAAGGAAGTAATGCTACCCAATTCCACTATTTTTATAGAATATCCATCCCAAATAAATATTATTCACCCTGTGCAAACCCCTGTATTTTTTCCATAAAAATAATTATTTTAGCAAAGAGAAAAAAAAAAAAGTGTCCATATTTGTAACCAATCTCCAAGATACAGTACGCCTTGATATAGCTACAGTACATCTGTAAATTTGGTCCACAATTTTTCTTTTTCAGTCTGTGCTACCAAACGTTAAAAAATGTCTTCATCAGTCTCGGAGTCGTCACTGGCTCTGGTTAATTTTTCAAGCTCGTCACCATCCTACAGATTAAAAAGAAAAAAATAAAACATTACAGAAGAAAACCATGGAGTTTCAACGGGTAGATCAACCCAAAAATGGGTATTATTACTGGCCATAAACATGATTTGGCATCTGTCAGATTGGTCTTCCATCTCCACCATAGTTCAAGTGGACATTTTTAATTGTAACAGGCCGAGTGGAATAAGCTGCTGCTACTCATCTAGGAGTTGTAAAGGCTTGGGCCGGATACCTTTTTTCCCCCCGGTATTTATTGTCAATATGTCCCTATACATGATGGACTGTTTATTAGAAAAATGTTCCAATTGAACCCATAGATACATAGATATATTATTAGTTTATTATTACGATTTCTCACTGACCACCAAAAATTTTAAAATGTTAAGCTAGTCTGCATGTAATTCTGCAAGAACGGTTTGGAAAATTGTTGCAGAGAAAGCAGCTGCACGTATCCTGCTAGCCACTATAGACATGGAAGTGCTGTATAGCTGGATTCCGCATAAAGATGGCTGTCGAGCAGACATGTATTTAAGCACAAGGGGTACACATCTTTGGAAACATATTACCTTTGTAATGGACTTGATGAAATTCGTTGTCATGGAATTATTTTTTATTCAATGGCAGATTCTTCTACCAGCTCCCACAAATGCATATCTATCCCTGGACTCATGGGAGGAAGCCATTGTTTTTAGGGACAAGAATGCTAAATGGAGTTTATGCATAGCAATGTGGCTATGCTACGCTGATGACGCCATAATTTGATTTATTTTTATCCTCCCTGAATGCGAGCAATATTGGCCTAAAGTTACCATCAATCATTGACAAATGAGATTTCATCCCTAGACATTGTCATCTGCTTGATTTGAAGGGTAGTCTTGAAACAACCATCTACAGGAAAATCCACCTCCACTAATAGCCTGCCTCAATGGAATAGCAACCGTCTATTACCAATGAAGAAAGAAATTCCCAAGGGGCAATTCCTCAAGCTTAGACAGAATTGTTCGACATTTGTGGAATAAGAAAACAGAGCTGAAAAACAAGTAGAGAGATTTAGGAAGAATAGCCTGGGAAAGTCATTGATGCAGCATACCATCATGTAAAAGCAGTGAATAGATCTCCCCTCCACATTCCTAGGACGAAAGATGAGAGTGGCGGGATGATTCAGTTTATTGGAACCTTTGATGATAGGTAGGGAAAGAGGCATCCAGGATCATACATTCGCATTGGGAAATTCTGAGGATGGATCTGGAGATGTTTGACACTGAATGCATCCATCAATTATCGATGGGGGATGGAATGTGAGAGATTGTCTGGTTCACAGACATCTGGCGGAAAATGTCCCCTGGCTGAATAAGAGCCAAAATGTTGAAACTTTCAAATGCGGATCTTGCAATGCCTGTAGCTAGGTTAAGAAAACCAACATCTTTGAAAGCGAGTCCATGGGTCGGAAAGATCTTAATCAGGAGTCCTTAAATTGTAATACCTCTGGGATAGTCTATATGACCAAATGTCCATGCACCCAAAAGTTATGAGGGCAAAACTATTTGACAAATTAAACAGATAGTAATGGAGAACATTGGAGATACCAAAAGAAAGGATACTCCCATTGCCAGACATATTTGGCTGATGCATGGAGGGGATCTGAAATCAATTACTTTCCAAACCAGAGAGAAAATAAGAGCTTCACCTAAACAGGGGGATTTAGATAACACAATTCTAAAGAAGGATACCCTGTGGATCTATAGGCTTATACCAGTTGCTGAACATGGGTTAAATTAATTAATTTCATATACACCCTTTTTTTGTATCGTTATGAATACTTGATGAATTTAGCATTATTCCTTGTTTGACAAGGAAGAGGAGAGCTTACCAATGATTGCTCTCTTTATTATAGCCCTCTCTTAGCTAATGATTCTCCACTAAAGCCAAAATATTCAACTGGTCTATTTCTTCAGTTGCATTATAATTTTCAGCTTAAACCCCTCGTCTTATCTGTATGTAATTGGACATTAAGGCGGTTATCAACAGTTGCATGCTGTAGGCTATATTCTGCTATTTCTTTCATGTACCCTTTGTAGTATTGTTGCTGATAGTGTTCTTCCTTTAAACCTCAGTTCCTGCTGGTTGTAATATGACTTTATGTAGTTATAGATTCATCTAATTCATCAATTTACATCTGTCCTTGGCAGATGTATATATACTTACCTGATGTCCGCGGAAGGGGACAATGTCTGTCTCCTAGTTTCGCTAATGATGCATCAAAACTTGGGAGTGACGTGGTAATTTGCAATTAGTCTAGGTCAAGCCCGACCTTGCGATGGGCGCATCAGGAATCAGCGTCACTTCTCTATTTATACCTAGCGCATACAATCAGCATACAATTTAACAAACTAAAGTGTAACCAAGTAAGGCTATGTGCACACGGTGCGTTTTTCATGCATTTCTGCTACGTTTTTTACTTGTGTTTTTACCATGGTTTTATGCAAATGTATGCTAATCTATACCTGCATTTTAACTTTCCAGCAAAACCTATGTGTTTTAAGAAAAAGCTGTCCACACACATTGGTTTTGTCTCTGCAAAAAGTGTCAAATATCACAGGTTTTGCTGCATTTTGAAAAGAATGAGCATATCAATTCTTTCTGTGTTTTTGCTGCAGTCAATGGCAAAATTGCAGAAAAACGCAGCCCCTAAAACGCAGCAAAAACACAACACAAACATGCAAAAAAAACATGCAAAAAATGCAGCCAAATAAGCAGCAAACCTCCTGCTAATAAATCTAGAGATCCTAGAAACCCGTACAGGTTTTACTGAGTTTTTGGCCACAGCAAAAAAAGCCCTGTGTGCACACACCCTTACACAACATACATTCCCAATAACAACACATAAGCCTCCTGATGTTTTCCCACGTTAACTTGGGGGATGAAACGTGTAGCGGCAACCTGAGTGAGATCATCATACAGTCATATGAAAAAGTTTGGGCACCTTTCTTAATCTTACTCACTTTTTTTGTTTAAAATTGGGTTTTTACAACAGCTATTTTAGTGTGATATACGTAATAACTGATGGACACAGTAATATTTCAGGATTGGAATGAGGTTTATTGCACTAACCAAAAATGTGAAATATGCATTATTTCGAAATTTGACAGGTGCAAAAGTATGGGCACCCTTCTGATTTTCATGATTTGAATACTCCCAACTACTTTTTACTGACTTACTGAAGCACTAAATTGGTTTGGTAACCTCATTGAGCTTTGTACTTCATAGCCAGGTGTATCGAATCATGAGAAGAGCTATTTCAGGTGTTCACTTGCAAGTTGTTCTCCTGCTTGCGTCTTCCCTGAGGAGTGGCATCATGGGCTCCTCAAAACAGCTCTCAAATGATCTTAAAAAAAAGATTGTTCAACATAGTTGTTCAGGGGAAGGATACAAAAAGTTGTCTCAGAGATTTAACCTGTCAGTTTCCACTGTGAGGAACATAGTAAGGAAATGGAAGACCACAGGGACAGTTCTTGTAAAGGCCAGAAGTGGCAGGCCAACAAAAATATCAGAAAGACAGAAGAATGGTGAGAACAATCCACAGACCACCTCCAAAGACCTGCAGCATCATCTTGCTGCAGATGGTGTCACTGTGCATCGGTCAACAATACAGCGCACACTGCACAAAGAGAAGCTGTATGGGAGAGTGATGCGAAAGAAGCCGTTTCTGCATGCACGCCACAAACAGTCGCCTGAGGTATGCAAAAGCACATTTGGACAAACCAGTTTCATTTTGGAAGAAGGTCCTGTGGACTGATGAAACAAAGATTGAGTTGTTTGGTCATACAACAAGGCGTTATGCATGGCGCCACAAAAACACAGCATTGCAAGAAAAACACTTGCTACCCACTGTCAAATTTGGGGGAGGGTCCATCATGCTTTGGGGCTGTGTGGCCAATGATGGTACCGGGAATCTTGTTAAAGTTGAGGGTCGCATGGATTCCACTCAGTATCAGCAGATTCTTGAGAATAATGTTCAAGAATCAGTGTCAAAGTTGAAGTTACGTCGGGGATGGATCTTTCAGCAAGACAATGATCCAAAACACCGCTCCAAATCTACTCAGGCATTCATGCAGAGGAACAATTGCAATGTTTTGGAATGGCCATCCCAGTCCCCAGACCTGAATATCATTGAACATCTGTGGGATGTTTTGAAGTGGGCTGTCCATGTTCGGCGACCATCAAACTTAACTGAACTGGAATTGTTTTGTAAAGAGGAATGGTCAAAAATACCTTCACCCAGGATCCAGGAACTCATTAACAGCTACAGGAAGCGACTAGAGGCTGTTATTTTTGCAAAAGGTGGATCTACTAAATATTGTCACTTTTCTGTTGAGGTGCCCATACTTTGGCACCTGTCAAATTTTGAAATAATGCATATTTCACATTTTTGGTAAGTGCAATAAACCTCATTTCAATCCTGAAATATTACTGTGTCCATCAGTTATTACAGTGCCTACAAGTAGTATTCAACTCCCTGCAGATTTAGCTGGTTGACACATGCGGAATTAACTTGGCATTGTGACATTTGGACTGTAGATCAGCCTGGAAGTGGGAAATGCAGTGCCACAACATTTTTTTTTTTTTTTTTTTTTAAAGCGTTAAAAGTTAATTCAGAGGGTCATTTATTATTCAACCCCTCAAACCACCAGAATTCTGTTTGGTCCCACTAAAGTATTAAGAAGTAGTTCAGGCACAAATAACAATGAGCTTCACGTGTGGATTAATTATCTGTTTTGCCAGCCTTTTCTGGCTATTTAAGACCCTCCCCAAACTTGTGAACAGCACTCATACATGGTCAACATGGGAAAGACAAAGGAGCATTCCAAGGCCATCAGAGACAAGATCGTGGAGGGTCACAAGGCTGGCAAGGGGTACAAAACCCTTTCCAAGGAGTTGGGCCTACCTGTCTCCACTGTTGGGAGCATCATCCGGAAGTGCAAGGCTTATGGAACTACTGTTAGCCTTCCACGGCCTGGACAGCCTTTGAAAGTTTCCTCCCGTGCCGAGGCCAGGCTTGTCCGAAGAGTCAAGGCTAACCCAGGGACAACAAGGAAGGAGCTCCGGGAAGATCTCATGGCAGTGGGGACATTGGTTTCAGTCAATACCATAAGTAACGTACTCCACCGCAATGGTCTCCGTTCCAGACGAGCCCGTAAGGTTCCTTTACTTTCAAAGCGTCATGTCAAGGCTCGCCTACATTTTGCTCATGATCACTTGGAGGACTCTGAGACAGACTGATTCAAGGTTCTGTGGTCTGATGAGATCAAGATAAAGATCTTTGGTGCCAACCACACACATGACATTTGGAGACTGGATGGCACTGCATACGACCCCAAGAATACCATCCCTACAGTCAAGCATGGTGGTGGCAGCATCATGCTGTGGGGCTGTTTCTCAGCCAAGGAGCCTGGCCATCTGGTCCGCATCCATGGGAAGATGGATAGCACGGCCTACCTGGAGATTTTGGCCAAGAACCTCCGCTCCTCCATCAAGGATCTTAAGATGGGTCGTAATTTCATCTTCCAACAAGACAACGACCCAAAGAACACATCCAAGAAAACCAAGGCCTGGTTCAAGAGGGAAAAAATCAAGGTGTTGGGAGTGGCCTAGTCAGTCTCCTGACCTTAACCCAATTGAAAACTTGTGGAAGGAGCTCAAGATTAAAGTCCACATGAGACACCCAAAGAACCTAGATAACTTGGAGAAGATCTGCATGGAGGAGTGGGCCAAGATAACTCCAGAGACATGTGCCGGCCTGATCAGGTCTTATAAAAGACGATTATTAGCTGTAATTGCAAACAAGGGTTATTCCACAAAATATTAAACATAGGGGTTGGATAATAATTGACCCACGCTTTTATGTTTAAAATTTATAAAAATTCAACTGAGCAACATAACTTTTTGGTTTGTAAGATTTATGCTTCTGTTAATAAATCCTACTCTCGTTTGCAGTTTGAAGGCTCTAACTTATTGGCATCTTATCAAACCAGCTAAATCTGCAGGGGGTTGAATACTACTTGTAGGCACTGTACATATATCACACTGAAATAGCTGTTGCAAAAACCCAATTTTAAACAAATAAAAATGAGTAAGATTAAGAGGGATGCCCAAACTTTTTCATATGACTGTATATGGCTCATGCATTGAAGCCAATATTGCTGCATGAATATGAAGCGGCATAGATACTAGATTGTACAAAGAATGGACTGGATTTAAATAGATCTTTGTACACTGTGTTCCATTACAGCTAGCTGGTTGGTGATAGCCGATAACGAAAGTGCGGGTACGGCATCGTGAGACTTAGCCGTTTCTCAACACCACCACAACAATTAAGCTGCCAATAAAGGAGACACAGCCTAATACACACTGTCGGTACATCCTCTACGCTCGAATCCACAGTGCAATAGTAGTCTGTAATTTGTGTTCCATCTCCTTGAATACTTTATTTAAGGAGTAAGATGATGATATATGGTTCCAGAAAACTAGTTCACTATCAGATATTGATTTGCGCATACTTGTAGAATCTATGGAGGTGGCTCTCCATTCAGGATGCCTAATAACTCAATGGTTGCTATCTGTGAGAGATCAATATTGATAATGGGGAGTAATTAAATGATATCTTAAACCTCTTGGGGAATCTAATACAGGGCTTGATAATATAGAGTTTGCACTACTTACTTTTTGTTGGGGATTTATGTGCACAAAATACAGGGTCTTATATTTATTTTACACTATTCACTTTATTTTGGGGTCCTAAGTGCATCTAACCTGGTGCTACCTGGCAGGAATGTAACATATCCATTCCACAATACTGCTGTGGCATTGATCTAGTTATCACTGAGTCCTGTCTCAATAGCCCACTTGTTTGGTTGGATATTTTAACCTAACTATGGATATCTCTGGATACTATTTATTTCATTATTAGTGTCTGAGCCACCCTTCATTAGGGCTGGCTTTAGTTCACATGGTGGATTTGACTATGCGCTATTTAGTTTATTAAACTATTAAAAGTTATGTTTTATGATTTGTCCACTAAAGCCAGTGAAATTGTAGTGTATAAGCTGGCAGAAATGTTTTAGTGAAGGAGTGTATGGATATTTATTATTTTGTCATGTAAAACAAATGCATGAACAAAAAAAAAAAAGGTAAAAAAAAAATCCATAGAAAATACTTACACCACGAGAGTGTTCCCAAACATCTCCATTTACTATTTTTAACTTCTCACGCTGTGAAGGGCCTTTGGAGTCTATTATTCGGCTTGCATTGTAAATATATATGGAGAGGAGAACCACAGGAGCTTGGAGAAAGAATTCCAGAGAGGGCTTAAAATTGAATACAAAAAATGACACAATTGTAATTATAACGGTTGTCACTTGTGCTGTGAGTACGTGAAACATATTGTCTCTGAATTTTAGTATAAAAGCCACTGACAACCCAACAAATGCAGTTACAAAAATGAGAGCAATTGAAAATCCATTATGGCCATAAAAAAATCCACAGGACTTTATTTTGTCGAAGTTCTCACTGTGAAGAGACAACGTGAGTCCATTGAACAACACACCAAACATGTAAAGTTTGCTATTTTGAATAAAAATGCTCTCAGAAATCTGGTCCCCTTCTTTTAAGATTTTCTCATTGTAGATGTTTGCCAGAGCAGATATAATACACTGCAGTAAAATCAGAAAGTGTCCAAATCCAAGGGGGAGAGATTTCAGGGTACTCTGGATTGCAGGATTACTGGGCTCAGCATCAGACTTTGCCACAAAAATGCAACTGTTGGATGGTTTGGAGTGGAAAATGTGGTGAACTTCGTGGACTGAGACTTCTTTGTGCGTGCCATTCTGGGACGTGAGACCCATTATGGACAGGAACAGTATTAGGAGAGATGCCCACTGAACATAAGAAAGGTGTCGTCTGAAGGGAAAAAAAGGGACAAAATATTAGTTTTTCAGAGGTTTTTTTTTTTTCGCTTCTTGTTTTTTTTAAAGAATAATATTTATTCACTTACTGTATTTTTCGGACTATAAGATTACCTTTTCCCCTAAACATTATAGGGGAAAGTGAGGGGTGCGTCTTATAGTCTGGATATACGGACTGTGGTGTCTGTCTGTGGGGAGCAGACGGGCGCAGGCTGTAGAGAGCCCATGATCATGTTGGCCCGCTCATTAGGCTCATATAATATTCACTGCATCCCCCTGTCCATCACCTCTCAGTGCTGAAGCTGGTGCGAAGAAGTGGGAAAGGGAGCGAAGCATACTATATGAGCCTAAGTGTACTCATCCCCCCATCCTGGTTGTGGCCCCCATCCTAGCGTGCACACAAAAATAATAAAACAATGTAACACACATATCTGTCACTCCCTGTTCCCAGTCCAGTGATGTCTTCCTGAGTCCCCGGCATCCGACCATGTGATCAGGGCGTGCAGCGATGACATCACAGTGCTGTGCCGGTCGCATGATCGAATGCCGGCACACAGGAGAATACTGGATGTGAAGCGCGGCAAGCTGGAAGCGACGGAGAGGTTAGTTACATTGTTTATTATTTTTGTACATTTTTGTACATTACCCCTCATCCAGGATGAGGGGTAATGTACCAAGTTGAGAGACCATGTACCAGGATGGGGTGGGGGGGGGGGGGGAAGGTGGGAGGACGACTATAAGCAGGATGGGGGGCGACTACCAGGATGGGGTGGTACCACATACCAGGATGGGGATGAGGGGGGGAGACTATATACCAGGATGGGGGTGGGGAAGACTATATACCAGGATGGGGGTGGGGAAGACTATATACCAGGATGGGGGGGGGGGAGACTATATACCAAGATGGGGGGGGTAGACTATATACCAAGATGGGGGGGAGAAACAATATACCAGGATGAGGGGGGAGATAATATACCAGGATGGGGGAAGGGAGATAATATACCAGGATGGGGGGGGGGGGAAGAGACTATATACCAGGATGGGGGGGGAAGGGGTGGGGAGACAAAATACCAGGATGGGAGGGGGCGCGATAATAAACCAGGATGGGGGGGTAAGATAATATACCAGGATTGGGTGGGGGGACTATATACCAAGATGGGGTGGGGGAGCTATATACCAGGATGGGGGGGGGGGGGCTATATACCAGGATGGGGATTATGAACCAGTATGGGGGTGGCCATATTAATGATGGGGAATATATATTACCTGGTAGGGGCCTAGAATGGGGACATTACTCCCAAAAGTATCAGCAGCAGATCCCCCCCCATTACAGTGCATTATAACCACATTTTTGGCTTAATTTTTTATTTTCCTCCTCTAAAACCTGGGTGCATCTTATAGTCCAAAAAATATGGTATATAGCGACATTAACACATCGCTTTACATATATCGGTAGCACTGTCCCCATTGGGGCTCACAAGCAAATGCCCTACCAGTATGTCTTCGGAGTGTGGGGATAAACCCATGAAAAGATGGGGAGTACAAACAAACTCCTTGCAGATGTTGGTTGAATTTACCACCCTAAAAAATAAATAATTTGTCCAAATAAAGATTCTCAAATGCAGATATAATTTAGGGGCTGATCCTTTAAGATTGATGTTGTGCACGCCAGCCTTCATATGAAGAAAAAGGTTTATAAGATTCCTGGGACTTTCACATGCTCCTCTTCCAATGTGGTATATTTAATTATGTGCACCATTTGCCCAGTAGGTTCTTTCTATGTTGGTGAGACTGGACAGCGTCTAAGAGCAAGGATGAGGTCTCATCGTCACACAATTACACACAAAAAAATCCATTTTCCAGTAGCGGAGCATTTTTCTGGCCAGGGACATAACATTGACAATATGAAGGTTTTAATTTTGAGAGGTAATTTCAAATCCCAAAAACACAGAAGAGTCTGTGAATCCAAGCTAATTAGAAGCTTCAATTGTATACAGAACGGGCTGAACATTGTTGATGGTTTTATGGCTCATTACCACATATAAACAATGTTGTTCAAAGACATGGAAATCTTGGACACCAGGTTTTCTTATAAATTAGTGTTCTAAACACTTTATGACCACTAGGCCTGTCTGTTTGAAGATCATCTCCGAGGCTGTTTGTTTATTTTGCCAAATGCCCAGTCCCTGTAATGTTTATTGAGTCAAATATCCAATCATTTTTAGTTGTGCATGTATATATTTTGAGTTTCATTCAATATCTTGTCATACCATGCCTGATGAAGAGACCTGAGTCGTCTCGAAAGCTCGCCTTATAACATCATTTATTTTATTTTTGTTAGCCATTAAAAGGTATCACAACTACAAGATTTGTATCTTGTTTCTCACACTGAGAGCAATCAACAGCCTTCATATGATTAACACATTTATTGCATCTTCTCACGGGCGTGTGCCTTGGAAGAAATGCCAGTACCGTTACTGATTTTGAAGGGCAGTTGTAGCCATGGCTCCATCCATTTTGGAAGAACAGATTCAAAATTGCTTGAAAACACTAAAAGCAGCAAAAATTTTGCAACCTTTTAAAGTAAACCTGTCAGATAATTGAGACCCCCAAATCTATCACTACATGTTCCTGCAGCTTCCTACTACATCTCTAACCCAAATGTGAAGTATCAATGTGGGAAAAAAAAGCAATTTTTACCTTACATTTCCCCCCCGTTCTGACGGTGTTCCTAGGCGTGTGGGCAACGGGTGGGCAGTACCTCGGGATTCATTCTCCCCCACCCCCAACTGCTGGTATCTGAGAAGCGCGGTCCCGATGTAAAATTCATGGCTCCTCCATCTAGGTATGACGTGCTGTCCGCACGTCATTTCCGGTACGGTGAATTGTGGGGGAATATTGGATGTACAGGACGCCTCCGAAGCATGCTCATTGCACATATCGAAGCTGGCCTGTACAGCCAATAATCCCCCACAATGCACTGGACCGGAAATAAGGTGCAGCCGATGCATACCTGGAAGGAAGAGCCATGAATTTTAAATCGGGACCGTACTTTAACTGAATTATCACGCCCACCCACCGAAGCATGATACCAGCAGAGATGGGGGAATGGACCTGGAAGGACTGCCCACCCATTGCCCACACGTCTAGCAACGCCCTCAGGACGGGGGGAAAATGTAAGCTATAAATTGCTTTTTTTTCCATGTTTATAATTCACATTTAGGTCAGACAGGGATGATTAGGAATGTAGTAGGAAGCTGCAGAGACAGGTATGATAGGTTTGGGGCATAAATTACCTGACAGGTTCCCTTAAAAGCTTATTATATAAATTTTCTCTGGTAAAAGATTTGATGAATTTGCCATCTAATGTGAGGAATGAAACAACGCAGTGAAAAGTAACCAAACAAATGACTGATTGCCAGTGATGATTTGTGAATGTCATCCAGTAATAGAAACATAAAATGGAATACATATGGACATTGAAGTTTACATACTTTAATATGATCCTGAAGAAGAAAGCAGTTGTGATGATAACAAAATTGGACAACAAGACAGCCATCGCCTAAAAAGAGAACACACAAACAAATATAGTAAAGAAAAAAATGAAAATCTAGTCATTTAAAGTGTAAATATCATTTCATTGAAGAAGAAGAAAAACCAAAACAATATTGCACTGGTTGTTAAAGTGAACCTGTCCCCCACTAGGGCTTTTTAAACTAAAGGGACACCTTCAGCAGGGCCTATGCTGCACTTTGTCAAGGTGGCTATAATCCCTGTAGACCCCCTGTACACCTAAATAATGAGTCATTCTGGATGTGGATACCCCAAATGTGTATACTTTTTTATATTTAGTTTTGTTATTGTATAAATAATTGTATTTATTGAGGTAATATTGTTTTCTTTTTTGTTCTTTATTTTGTGTTTTTTTTATATTTTTAAATTTTTAGTTTTTTTACATAGTCCCTTAATGAGACTTTAAAGTTTATTAGCTTGGTTGATGATGTAAGGCATCCCAATGTAAATACATTATACCGGTCAGTGTGACATTGGCAGCATAACTCTTAAGCTCCCGTCACACATAACGAGATCGTTAGCAAGATCGTTAAGTCCCAGGTTTTGTGACTTAACAGCGATCTCGCTATCGATCTCACTAAGTGTGACACTTAGCAGTGATCAGGCCCCTGCTGTGAGATCCCTGATTGTTACATACTGCTCTGGGTCATCTTTAGGTCGTGGGTCTCCTGCTGGGAACACTGCATCGCTGTGTTTGAAAGAAACAACGACCAACGATCTCAATACTACCGACAGAGTGACAATTCCCAACGACCTCCTATCATTCCGGATCGTTGCCGAGTCGCTCGTGAGATCTGACTGTTTGACATCTCACCAGCGATCCCTAAGGATCGTTGTCGGGATCGCTGTTGCATCGTTGTGTGTGACGGGAGCTTTAGACCACGCTCTTGGAAAGGGCGTCATTATTTGTTCTCCTGCTGTTATGTCAACCATTGGACCATGTGATCATGATGCGGGGGTCCCAATTGGGTGGGAAAGGGAGCCCTCTTACTCTCTCCAGCTTCTTAATGCCGCAGTCACTATTGACCGTGGCATTTAGAAGCCTAAACACCAAGAGAAGCTACAGGCACAGACCCTGGATGTGAAAGCTTGAGCTCAGCTATTACTTAAGCAGAGTACCCGGTGGCATATGTGTGTGTACAGTATCACCAGTAAGTCAATTTGCAGGGATGGAGTGCTAAATAGCACATCCCGGTACATCCAATGTTGGGAAAGAGTTAAAGCACCACTCCAGAGGTTTTTTTTTTTTTTCTCAGCACGGGAGTGTGGCTTTTAACCGAAGTCACCTGTCCTGTTTCTTAGACTTGCCCACCAGTGTCTTCATCTTGTAGCGACACTGCCCAAGTTACACTACAACCTTAAAATAAAAAAAAAAATGGAATAATACTTTAAATATTTCCCTAGAGAAATTGTCTTAAAAAGGGTATTCCTGTGCTGTCAAAAGAGGATTTATCACATATCCCATTACTTCATGACTGGTGAGAGTCTGAGTTCTGGGACACACACTAATGATGGGGCCATAACCATGTGTGAACATCACCATTCATCCGTCCACTGGTGAACCACGCTGTACAGTGTACTGAATGCCACTATTCATTCAGGGCAGCTGCAGTTCTTGGCACACTGGGTAGCAGTTTAATTTGTATGTGATATATAAATTTTAGGATAGATTTTGCACTTTTCATTTAAAAGAAAGAATAATTGCCTAATTTCATGGTCTTAGTACTTGTACTGATGCTCCAGGCATGGCTAAAGTGGCCTAACTAACCTTTGAAAAAACTGGAGGCGAAAATTAGAGAAGAAAGATACTTGACTCCAAAACCAGATCTCAGGGTGCTGATAAGCCCCCCTTTTTTCCTTTTTTTATTTTTAAATAAGCATTAGTAAGTTAAGCAACCTCTAATATACCCACTCAAAAAAGATTCAGGAGTTAAATAAGAAATTAAAGGTATAAAAAAAAAGTTTATATAATACTGCAACACATCACCATAAAAATATATTTAATCACTTACTGGCTGTAGATAGGTCAGGACATAGAAAATGATAAGATTGTCTAAAAAGTAGAGAAAGGCAGGCACAGCCCATTTCATGTAGCGGCAGAATTCCTTCAATGTAAAATAAGAGGAGCAGCGCAATGGTCGATTTTCTGCAAAACAAATACATAAAGAAGCACATACAAATCTAATACTGAAAAAATGAATGACAAAATGGAATAAAAAAAAAAAATCAAATTCCTATACAGTTCAGCAGTCCAGCTACCAGACAGCAGACCCTTACACTATGTGCACACAGTGCGTTTTTTACCATGGGTTTTTTTCCCCTATCCTTACTCCAAGAGCAGTCATCTTTTTTTATTTTTCCGTCAACATAATTGTATCTCATGGAGTTGGACACGTAGGTATTGACTGTGAAACATGCTTTATGTCTAATTGGCTGTTAACTGATTAACGGAAGCTGGTCCTCTTCGGTGAAATGCGCGTTGAGGGTGTTCCTGGAGTGGTGCTGCAATTTGCTGGTTGCAGTGAAATCATGGACACATTGTTACATTTGTACACGGCAACAAATTAGAACAATGTGTTCATGATTTTGCTACAACCAGAAAATTGCCAGTGAAATTGCAAGCAATATTGCCGCATGTAATGGTACCTTTATATTCTTATAATGGCTGAAGATAAGGTCTTTTGGTGAAAGCATTTGGCTTTTGTATAATTATTTACCTTCCATGCCTGTAACACTGGTGTTAGATTCAGCAGCCAACTCCAGGGATCGTATCTTTGCTTTTTTGACATCATGCAGGTTTTCTGCCAAGCACTTTGTCGCATACAAGCAGTCCCTTGCCAACTTCAAATCCACGTTCGCTGCCGCAAAACAAACTTACTTCTCATCTCTCATATCCTCCCTGTCTCACAATCCTGAACAGCTATTCAATACTTTCACTCCTCTCCTCCGTCCCCAGCACCACCTCCTTCTCCTCTCATTTCTGCTGAAGACTTTGCCTCTTCCTTTCAAGAGGACCTGTCACCAACCATCCATGGTGATCCAATTACAGCACTGAATGCAGCATGTCTGCTGCATTCAGGCAAGGGGTCCCCCATCCCTTGACCCCCCCGTCCACCAAGACAATAGTCTTTGAAAACTTACATACTGGAGCAAAATAGGGGGTGGCTAGTGGCTGGAGCCACTTCTCTCAAAGGGCAGTTTAACGGCCCCCACGGATCTTTAATCCGCCCACCACCGCCTCCCTCATGCCAATCATTCTCTCCCTCGCCTGCTGCATAACACAAAGCAAGGGACGCGGTGCTGGCAGAATTGTCCAGCCTCCTGTGGTGACATCACTGCTTATACCGGGTATAAGCGGTGAAGTCACAGCAGGAGGCAGGGCGGCCGGCCTCCTGCCGTGACATCACCGCCTTTCCCCGCCCTGCTCCATGGTTGACATGGAGCAGAGCGGGTATAAGCGGTGATGTCACCGCAGGAGGCAGAGCAATGCGGCGAGCACCGCATCCCTCATTTTGTGTTATGCAGCAGGCGAGGGAGAGAATGATTGGCATGAGGGAGGCGGCGGTGGGCGGATTAAAGATCCGGGGGGCATGAAACTGCCCTTTGAGAGAAATTGCTCCAGCCACTAGCCACCTCCTATTTGGCTCCAGTATGTAAGTTTTCAAAGTCTATTATCTCGGGATACAGGGGGGGGGGATGGGGGTCAAGGGATTGGGGACCCCTTGCCTGAATGCAGGCATGACATGCTGCATTCAGTGCCGTAATTAGATCACCATGGATGGTTGGTCACAGGTCCTCTTTAAGCAGAAGATTGATAACATCAGAGAAAGCTTTAACCCGCAGCCCCCTATGCCCTTCCTTATAACTGCTCAGCCCTGTTCTTCCAAAACCAGCTACTCCACAATGACAGAAGATCAGCTCTCCTCTCTTCTGTCAAGATCACATCTCACCACTTGTACGCTTGACCCTCTCCTGTCCCACCTCATCCCCAACCTCGCTACAGTCTTCATCCCAACCCTAACACATCTATTCAACCTTTCACTTGCAAATTGTGTCCTTTCCCTCATCCTTCAAACACGCCTCAATCACGCCCATCCTCAAAAAGTCCTCTCTCGACCTATCCTCTGTGTCTAACTATCGCCCGATATCACTTCTCCCTTATGCCTCAAAACTGCTGGAACAGCATGTCCATCTTGAACTGTCTTCCCACCTCTCCTTCTGCTCCCTCTTTGACCGGTTACTATCTGGCTTCAGACTGCATCACTCTACTTAAACGGCCTTAGCTAAAGTTACCAATGACCTACTAACTGCAAAGAGAAAGCGACACTACTCTGTCCTCCTCCTTCTAGACCTGTCTTCGGTCTTTGACACTGTAGACCATTTTCTCCTGTTAAAGATTCTCTCATCTCTTGGCATCACAGACTTGGCCCTGTCTTGGATCTTGTGGTATCTAACAGACCAGACATTCAGCATCTCCCTCTCCCACACCACCTCCTCACCTCGCCCCCTGTCAGTCAGTGTTCCCCATGGCTCAGTTCTAGGACCCCTACTCTTCTCCATCTACACCTTTGGCCTGGGTCGGCTCATAGAATCCCATGGTTTACAGCATTATCTCTACGCTGATGACACGCAGATCTACCTCTCTGGACCCAACATCACCTCCTTACTAATCAAAATACCACAATGTCTGTCCACTATCTCATCTTTCTTTTCTGCTTGATTTCTAAAACGGAACATGGACAAAACAGAATTTATCATCTTTCCCCCCATCTCACTCTCCTCCTCCACCAGACCTATCCATCAAAGTCAATGGCTGTTCACTTTCCCCAGTCCTGCATGCTCGGTGCCTCGGGGTGATCCTCGACTCTGCCCTCTTTTTAGAGCCACATATCCAAGCCCTTGTCACCTCCTGTCAACTCCAACTCAGTAATGTCACCAGGATTTGTACATTCCTTGACCAAGAAAAAGCAAAAACACTCGTGCATGCCCTATTCATCTTATGCCTCGACTATTGCAACCTCCTACTCTCTAGCCTACCCTCTAGCACTCTTGTACCACTCCAATCTATCCTAAATTCTGCTGCCCGACAAATCCAACTGTCTCCCCACTATTCCACCGCCTCTCCTCTCTGCCAAGCCCTTCACTGCCTTCCTTTCGTCCAGAGGCGCCAGTTCAGAAACCCAACTATGACATACAAAGCCATCCACAACCTGTCTCCTTCATACATCTGGACATTGTCTCCCGGTACTTACCTACATGCAACCTCCGATCCTCTCAAGATCTCATTCTCTACTCCCCCCCTCATCTCTTCTTCCTATAACCGCATACAAGATTTCTCCCGTGCTTCACCGATTCTCTGGAAGTCCCTGCCCCAACACATCAGACTCACGCCCACCATGGAAACCTTAAAAAGGAACCTGAAGACCCACCTCTTTCGAAAAGTCAACAACCTGCAACGATCCTCAGTCTACTAAACCGCCGAACGACCAGCTCAACCCTCTCCTAGAGTATCATCACCCATCCCTTGTAGACTGTGAGCCCTTGCAGGCAGGGTCCCTTTTCCTTCTGTACTTGTATGTGCCTTGTATTGCTCATGTTTATTGTACTTGTCTATGTATGCGCCTTTTCACATGTAAAGCACCATGGAATAAATGGCGCTATAATAATGAATAATAATGCAGGTTTTCTGCTGTTCCCTTAGATTCCCCTAATACCTTGGGCCTTTCGGCGAATGTGACTATAGAACATGTGGTGTATGGATTTATGTACTTCATTCCTTATATTGATGTAGTTTGGTATCGTTTTGGGGTGTTTTTTGTTAGTAAGGTATTGTATTTAACATGTCCAGAGGGTTATCATCATAATTGTAGAATACATTTATGTACCTTGCTTCTGGACAATAACTTTTTATTACCAAAAAAACCCGCCATTTTATACCTTATATGGGTTGAACCAAAAGGCCATTTTGGGGAAAGTGGGAATCAATTGTATAATTTTTCATTTTTCTGCTGTTTGTTCTCACTGCACTTTTTGAATCAATAAAAGCACTATGCAACTTCCTTTTGGGGTCTCCCGTTTTCCTTACCCTCATTTGGGCAGGTATTGAGGGGAAAGGTTTTTTTGGTTTACATAGTTGTAAGGCTGACCAACATATATAGATATTTTTTGTCTATCTGATTAAAGGGAACCTGTCACCAGTTTTGGGGTTCAAAACTCTGCCCACCCCCTTTAGCATGATGCATTTGGCATTCCTGTAGCCATAACCCCTTTGTATCCCTAGACGTCCCCTGTATACCTCAGAAAACAAGTTTCATTCTGTCCTGCGCCATAAGCTAATTTCTTGTTTGGGTCATATAGGAGATCTGCAGATTGCTGTCAGTGTCGCCCCGCTCCACGTCAACACTGTCCCTCCTGACTTCATGCAATGGATGATGTCGCTATGCAATCCACACAATTCCCATGTCTCGCAGTGGTGTTGCCTCACTGTGCCCTATTGAAGAGCCAGAGATTCCACTACATAGGCATGAAATTTCAGTCTCGAATCAGCCACACAGAGCCCGACATCTCAAGCCTGCGCAGTGAAATCACTGGCTCTTCAATAGGGCACAGTGAGGCGAGCCACTGCGCAGGTGCGAGACTTGAGAATTGTGTGGATGGCATAGCAACATCATCCACTTGCATACAGTCAGGATGGGTGGTGTTGGTATGGGGACGCAATCTGACTGCAATCTGCAGATCCCCCATATGACCCAAAAAAAGAAATTAGCATATGGCACGGGACAGAATAAAACTAGTTTTCTGAGGTATGCAGGAGGACGACGTCTGGGGATATAAAGGGGTTATAGGAACCCCAATAATATGTTAAAGGTGGTGGCCAATGTTTAGAAACCAGAAAACTGGTGACAGGTTCACTTTAAGTTCTGTCCTTTAATTGGCATAAGGTGGGCGATGGTGGGCAGAGGAGTAATAGGCCCATAGTAGGAAGGATTCATTTGTAGCCTGTATCTATGAAGCACTTACAGGTATAAAAGAGGAGCGATAAAGACAAAACCATAGGCTATTCTTTAAGGAGGGCTTTCCACCAGTTTGATCATGGTTGGATTTATCATAAATTATGACCTAACAATTACAAGCAATGGAGAGAAAAAAAAAGAAAATTACATTTTACTCTTCTCTGCAATCGCTATTCCATGGATGTGGCCAGTATAAGATGCTCAATATGGTGAATTATCCCGATTCCGAGACTCCCAAGATGTATTGGAACTCCATGAAAAGTTGATACACAATGTCATGCATGCAAAGGACTTAATGTCTTGGGAAATGTTTGACTAGATCAATTTATTTCAATCTGCTCAGGTTGGATCCAACTCATGAGATATGAAGTCTTTCCCTTTTGCATCTTTTTTTCTAAGTGTTCCATAAGATTATTCTCTAATTTCTCCCATTTGCTCCTGTCTTTTTTCTCTTTTTTCTTATACTTTTTTCTCTTTATTTCACAAGTTCCTTCCTCTGCTCCTTGATGTCAATATATTCTTATAATCATCCATAACTGTGTGATTTTTATTTTTCCCTCTTGCAGACAACGCAAAGTGGAATTTTTCAAGGTCTTTTATTCAGTTTTAACGTCTTCTGCTCTGCTGCATTGTGTTTGTCGCAACAACTTGTCACACTGAGAATACATGGCATTATTTTGCCATTTGATAGCTAAATAAAAATACCATAAATCTAAAACGTACACAACACAAAAAAAATAAAACCCATAGCTACAGCTTTAGGGCCCTGTCACACTGAGCAACACTCCAGCGATCCCGACCTGGCCGGGATCGCTGGAGCGTCACTACCTGGTCGCTGGGGAGCTGTCAAACAAGCAGATCTCCTCAGCGACCAGGGAGCCACCTCCTCCACATCGCTGGAAGCGGGAGGACACTAGTAACTATGATAAACAGCGGGTATCTAGGCAACGTGCGCTGCCTAGATACCCGGCGCTGTTTATAATATTAATAATAATAATAAAGCTTTATTTATATAGCGCCAACATATTCCGCAGTGCTTTACAATGTAGGGGTTACAGTACAGAAAATATAATACAGTAAGTAATTACAGTAGAGAACAAATACAGTACAATAATTGGATACAAAACAATAGGCATAGAATCAATGTAAAAAAGAAAATACAATAAATAAAGCAAGAAATGAAGGTGACCCTGCTCAAAAAGAGCTTACAATCTACAACGGGATAGGGGATGCACAAGGCACATGGGCTTATTGCACTGATGGTCCAGGCATCATAGTTACCAGCGTCCTCCCTGCTTAGTGCTGGTAACCATGATAAACAGCGGGTATCTAGGCAGCGCGCGCTGACTAGATACCCGGTGTTTACCATGGTTACCAGCCTGTGAGATCGCTGATCGTTGGTCTCTCGCTGTCACACGCAGCGATGCGTGCTGACCAGCGGGAGCGCAACGACCAAAAAATGACCCAGAGCACTTTGTAATGAAGAGCGATCTCACAGCAGAGGCTTGATCGCTGCTAAGTGTCACACGTAGCGAGATCGTTAGCGAGATAGCGGTTACGTCACAAAACCTGTGACGTTACAACGATCTCACTAACGATCTTGTTATGTGTGACGGGGGCTTTAGGTTACAACTGAGGTGTACACTATTGAAATGCACTATGCAGTCAACTTACCTTTCAAAATGACTCGTAAAGCCATTATCAGACAAAATATGAGTTTGACAGCTTCTGCGCATACATTAACTGTGGCCGGAACATAGTCATATGTATTATCTGCAAAAGACAAAACACAAGTCTGCATCAGCTTTACACAATTCTAGTGTCAAGGGCTCATGTTCCGCATGTATTCTAAAGTGAAAATGTATATCGAACACGTGGCTGCATTAATATAGTTTTTCGGTTTTGTTTAGTTTACTTTTAGTATACACCAAGAATTTTAAAGCATGACTGAACCTATAAAATAAGTAGCCTGCATGAAAAGGCAAGTCTGAATGACTGTTGGCAATACACCATCTGTCAAAGGAAAAGCTTTAAAGAAAGCTAAAAAAACATTGTAATTACCTGCCAAGCAATTCCGTGAACCAGCCACTACCTACACTTGTAGGAAAATTGCACCTTTTTCAATCCATTATATACTATGTGTAAAGTGCAGGAGAAATGACCATCTTACCATATGATAGACGATAGGTTCTAGATTGGTGAGAATCTGATTGCTGGAACAGGTCTTTTATCTTTGTTAGAATTGAGCAACAGCGCACATACTCGACCACCACTTCTATTCATTTTCCATATGACTACCAAAGTGCTGTTCTCTGCTTTATCTGGCATTCCCACAAGTGTAATAAACAAATGCCTTTCAAGCATATACACTGCAGTGAAAAGAAGGCCCAGTTCTTGTGGTCAGTAGAAATTACAGCAGTTAAACGCTCACTGATCCAGAACATCCAGCACCACCAGTGGAAATGCAATAATGTGTTCTAACAGGAATACCCTTTAAAAAGGAGGATTAACTGGTGCATGAATTTCGTATTCGGCTGTTCTAACTTAAAAAACTTTCAAAGTACAGCGAGGCGTCAGACAAGGCTGCATCCAGTCACCATTTCAATTCACATGAAGCAGTTATTTCCAGAAGGGCTGGACTTGCCGAAAAAGAAATAAAAACTGGTTGAAGAATCATCAACCATCTAATATATGCAGACGATACAACACCGATAGCAACAAGCATAGATGGAAGCAAAGACTTAATATGGACTATCAAAATGGAAATCTCAAACATGGGACTGTTACTCAACATAAAGAAGACAAGAATATAGACTACTGCCAGGTACGATCGGGACACTCGAGATGTATGGCAACAAACTGGAAGTTGTAAAGGACTTCAATCATCTTTGATCATTGGTCACTGAAGAAGCAGCGATGACATCAGAAGTCAATAGAATAGTTATGGGAAGATCAATAATGTAGTCACTTGACAAGGAACTGAAATCAAGGAATGTTTCCCTGGCAATGAAAACAAGGCTCATACATAGTCTGGTCTTTTCAGTATTAACATAGTGAAGTGAGACAGACTACAAAAGGAACAAGACAGAAGAATCAACGCCTTCGAAATGTGGTGCTGGATAAATAGGTTACCAATACCATGGAGGCATTGGCGAGAAGAACAAGATTCAATTTTGTAACAAATCAAACCAGACACGTCACTGGAACCAAGAATCACCTAGCTAAAACGTGCCTACTTTGAACACATCATACTGTCCCTGACAGAAGTTATGTCGCTTATACATGTTATGTAAATAAAAAGCTTATAACCGGACGTTAAATTCATCCATTGGTTGTATAAATTACTCTTTTGAAAGCTGAAACCCTCCGAAATTTGGATTAAATTAAGAAAATAAATTGGCATCAATGCTGAAATATTGATCATTTAATGAACACAGAATGGTCAGATTTTGGCAAGACTAAAGTTTTGTCGCCCACAGAAAGTAATGTGATATTCAAACAAATAATTTTTCATACAACTGATTAATTAAGTCATCAGAAATAGCAAAGAATGAAGTCATACATGCCTCCCAGAGTTCATCTAGATTGTTTGGTTTTGTCTTCCAAGCTTCCTCTTTTATCCTACCCCAAAAATTCTCAATGATGTTCATGTCTGGTGACTGGGCTGGCTAGTCCTTGAGCACCTTGATCTTTTTTGCCTGGAGGAACTTTGTTGTAGAGATGGATGTAGGAGATAAAGCACCATCCTGCTGCAGAATGTGACCCCTTTTATGATTTGGAATATAAGAGGTAGTTAATAATTCTTGATATTTTAGGCTATTAATATTGCCTTCCACCTTGCAAATGTTTCGCACACCCCCATACTGAATGTAACCCCAGACCATGATTTTTCCACCACCAAATTTAACTGTTTTCTGGGTGTATGTTGGATCCATATAGGCTCCAGTAGGTCTCCTGCAGTATTTGCGGTGGATGTGGTGTAATTCTACTGAAGATTCATCAGAGAAATCCACCTTCTGCCACCGTTCCAGCGTTTAGCATGCTGTGGGACTTTAACGTCACACATTCTTTTATTTGCCTTTAGTTTAGTGCTGGCTTCTAGGCACTGATTCGACCATGGAGGCCATTTCAAGACAGAATCCTACAAACTGTTCGAGTTGACACAGGGACTTGAGGTGACCAGGCCTGTTGGAGCTCAGCTGTAGTGGAAGAGGGGCTTGCTGTAGATTTTCTAACCAACATACATTCCATACATTAAGGTACCTTCACACACAGCAATATTGCTAGGCAATTTCACTGGCAATTTGCTGATTGCAATGAAATCATGGACACATTGTTCTATTTTGTTGTGGTGTACAAATGGAACAATTTGTCCATGATTTCACTGCAACCAGCAAATTGCCAGTGAAATTGCCTAGCAATATTGCTGTGTGTGAAGGTACCTTTAAAGGTGCCACCCACCTCTGCAGTGCTTCTGTTCTTCAGCCTCTTGATGATCAAGGCTTTGGTCGCAGGGTGGACTTTTGGCATGTTGTCAGAGCTCAAGTTGCAATTCAAGTGAAGATCTGGGGTGCTGGGTTTCTTTTTATACACACCCACTAATTAACCAATCATTTACTGAGCACAGGTGAGGCTGTAAGCTAGGATTGGGTGCATTATATGACCAGGTGACAAAACTTTTGTCTCGCCAAAATCTGACCATTCTGAGTTCATTAAATGATCAATATTTCAGCATTGATGCCAATTTATTTTCTTAACCTATACCACATTTCGGAGGGTTTCAGCTTTCAAAAGATTAATTTATACAACTAATGGATGGATTTAACGTCAGGTTATAAGCTATTATTTACATAGCATGGATAAGCGACATAACTTCTGTCAGGGACTATACAAAGAGAGCAATCACTGGAGAAGGAAATCATGCTAGGAAGAATAGCTGGATAAAAATCAAGATAATGGCGAAGGCCCTGGTCGACCTACAAGGCTCCCACAAAATTGATCTTCCTTCAGCGTTCATCCATTAAGTCAACATGGCTCAAGATCGAGCTGAAAACCAGCAAATAGTAACTTAAAAAAAAAAAAAAAAAAAAAAAAGAAAAAGGCATTCCCCTGCTCAAGACCTCCATATTAACTAGAACAGATACTGGCTACAGAGCACCCCTAATGTTGGCAGACATAGCACACTCACGTAGTACTTACACAGTCCCCTGATTTCAAAGTCTTCATACCAGGAAAACTCATAGTTCATTAGAAAAACTCTAAGAACCACTCCAGTGTTTGATTTTTTTTTTTTATTACACCACTTGAGTGATACTTCTAATTAAGTAATATGCACTTAGTCTTACACCTACCAAATGCCATCTTCACCCTCCATCGCCAACGCTCATGTCGACAGCTTGTGACTTGCCGTCTGCTCCAGTGCTTCATGGAGCATAACGGAGGTCACTCTTCAATACAAGTCTATTAAGGCCTCTTTCTGGATCTCAAACTTTCATTAAGAACCTGTGACTGTAACCTCTGACTTTCAGCAGTCAGACGTTACAGTAACAGGATAGCGTTACTGTTCTGGAACGGCACCGATAAAAAAGTGAAGATAGCAGCTAACGTGCATAAGATTAAAAGTACCACTCCATCACTGAGAAAAAAAACAAATCACTCAGATTTCAGAGCTTTGTATGTATATCAACTAATTAAGGGTAAGAGCTGGTATAAAAGTAAAGTAGTGTCCTACACTATACTCAAAGGGTCTGGGTGTGGGGAAATCCAAGATGCCCGATTCTCCTGTCCTGACACATCAGCAGTTATTAGTAGAAGATTCTATACACATTAAGTGACTGAGCCAAGAATATCTGAAGATAAATTTTTCAAAAGTTTTAAGGACTGAGTAGATGAAAGTGACTCTTGACAGACCAAATATATTTTTGAACATTTTGAGTTGTTTGGTTATTTTTCTCACTATAAACAGATTTTAAAAAAAATTTAGATGGGAAAATGTACATTTTTCTATATAGTTGCTTAATGATTCTGTGAACTAATTGTTGCCCATAATTTATGCACACATTCTCCCAAAAGAGACAAACCTTCACTTTTACTTTCTTAAATATTCAGTTTTAGTAACCCTTTGTGTATTGACAGACAGCACTACAGTTGTTCAATAATAAAACCTAATAATCAAAAAGAAAAATTGCATAATAATTCTAAACATAGTGAACCCTTTAAAGAAATAAAATTGTGCCACGAAGAAATTCAGATGCATAGGAAACAAAGTGCATCTCGGTGGCAAAAAATTGGGAGGGTCCAGGTGCTAAATGTACAGGGTACATGCATTTAGCACGGTCATGCACACAAATCAGAAGGATACAAAATGAGACAGGCTTGAAAGTGCAAGTGAATGCACACAAACCTGAAGAAACTAATAGGAAACCCATGAAGATTTCACTAATGGCATAGCAGAACCAATACCTAGTGGGTGAAGTTTCTTACAATAAAGAGTGTCTTAAAGGGAATTTGTCAGCAGGATTTCACTCCCCTCCCACCTCAAACCTATTTATGTGCATATGTAGCTCTTTTTGAAGACAAGTCCAGTAATTCCTTTATATGTTCCTCAATTAAAGAGAAATCAGGCTGAACGCCCATGGATGATTTGAGTCCTCTGTCACTCCAGCGCTATTCCCCACTCAGCACCATCTCCACCTGCTTCACTAACTGCCTCTATTCTGTGTGACTTCAGGCAAAGAAGCCATCAGTCAATTAGGTGGAAGGAGCACTGAGCAGAGAATAAAGCTGGAGTGAAAGGTTCTTCAAATCTTCCATAGTCGATCAGCCTCATTTACAAATCACATTAAGGGTCCCGTCACACTTGGCGACGTTCCAGCGATTCCGACAATGATACAACCTGGTAAGGATCGCTGGAACGTCGCTACATGGTCGCTGGTGAGATGTCAAACAGTCAGATCTACTCAACGAAGCAGCAACGATACGGCGACTCGTATAACAACCTCGGCGGTCATTGGGACCCTGTCACACAGCAGCTAGTCTGATGACTCAGACCTACGTGGCCGAGTTCTGAGTTGCCAACAAGGTCGTTTTTAAGGTGTCAAACACACCGATGCATGCTGCCCAGCGGGAACCCGACGATCAAAAAATGGTCCAGGCCATTCCGAGACGATCGGTGATCTCACAGGGCGGGCCCGGTCGCTGCTACATGTCAAACATAGCGAGATCGACGTTATGTCACATAATTTGTGATGTAACAGCGATCTCGCTATGTGTGATGGGGGCTTAAATGCTGATTCCTCAGTAATGGAGGAGCAGACGTCCCAAGTAAAGATATTGCTGGACTTATCTTTGAAAGAGCTAAATGTGCAAATAACTAGTTTTGAGGTGTAAGGGAAGAGAAATCATGGTGACAAATTTCCTTTAAAAGGGGCTGAACAATTTTTCACCATTGCACTTAAAGGGAACCTTTCAGGTCATTTATACCAACAAACCTATCACTACCTGTCCCTGCAGCTTCCTAATCATCGCTGTCTGACCTAAATGTGAAGCATAATGGTTGTAAAAACATTGTTTATAACTTACATTTTCCCCCATTGTGGAGACCTGTGTGTGACATGTGGGCATTCTTCTCTGGCTCCATGTCTCTCCTCACTCCGTGTTATCACACCCTGGTGGGCATGATAATATAATTCAGAAGTGGGGTCCCACGTTCCAAATCTGTGGGCAGCTTCTTCCTGGTATGGCGCCGCGGCACGTCATTTCCAGTCCGGTGCATTGTGGGGGGATTATTGGGGTCTACTGGCTGGCCTCGGAATGATAATAATAATAATAATAATAATAAATTCATTTATATAGCGCTATAAATTCTATAGCACTTTACATACATGAGTAATGCTGTCTCTCTTGGAGCTCACAATCTAAACATCCTATCCTATGTGTCTTTACAATGTGGGAGGAAACCGGAGTCCCCGGAGGAAACCCACACAAACAAGGGGAGAACATACAGACTTCTTGCAGATGTTGTCCTTAGTGGGAATTGAACCCAGGACTTCAAGACCCCAGTGCTGCTCAGGCTGCAGTGCTAACCACTTGAACCGCCGTGCTGCCCTAGGAATGTGCACTGCGCATGCTCCAGAGAAGGTCAGTATAACCAATACACCCTCACACTGCTCTGGACGTCCCGCAGCATCATACCAGGAAGAAGCCGCCCACAGATTTGGAACTTGGAACCGCACTTCTGAATTAGATTATCATGCCCACCGGGGTGTGATACCACAGAGTGAGGATAGACATGGAGCCTGAGAAGACCGCCCACAGGTCTCTACAATGGGGTAAAATGTAAGTTATAAACTGTTTTTTCAACCATTATCCTTTACATTTAGGTCAGACAGCAATGATTAGGGAAGTAGCAGGAAGCTGCAGGGACAGGTTGTGATAGGTTTGGGGGTATAAATGACCTGACTGGTTCCCTTTAAGTATTCACTGTTCTGTAATAACATCTTCGTGTAGCCTCAACTCAGAAACGGCACCCACCTGACATATTTCATTTGCACTCACTTATGTAGGGCAGAAGCAATATAATAATGTAACAGGGGTTCATACAAAGGATTGTCTGAGTCAGTAGATATGCTCTAGAATGCCAGTCATGGCACCGATGTTCCAGAGTATTAGACATAGGCATAACTGAATATTTATTGGTATGCCTGTACAGTTATATAAACTTCATATATTTCAAAGACATACTAATGGGATCCCCAATGGGAACAGTGTGATGCAAATGTATGTAAAATGCTATGGAATTAATAGCGCTATATAAATGAATAAATATTATTATTATATACATTAAAAATAAATTCCTGGACCAGTGTGTAGTTTCAGATGATTTAGAAAGTCACAAGGGTCTAGTGACATCTACAGTCCAAACCTGTAATTGAAATCGGTGTTTGTTAGCACTTTTCTGCCAAGTGTCATTTGTAGGGTGCCCCAAATAGCAAGGGGTTTCAAGTGCTTTTTATCATCAGATCTTTTAAGACTAGTAAATGTTTGATGTTAGGACACAATAACAAAACAAAAAAAAAAAAATGGGATATGAACATGAGAATAGAAGAGCAGTAGAGTACACATGTGACTAATGCTTCCATGAACAAAAAAAGTGAGCGGTGGTCATGAATGCACATAACCACTCTTTTGACAAAAATGGAGAATGCGAGCCTTTTCATAGGATCACTGGGAGTCCCAGCAATCGCACTCCCATCAATCATATATTTATCACCTACCATATATATGTTGTTGTTGTTGAACAACCCCTTTCTGCACAATTATACTGCAGCTGCAAAGAGGAAAGATTCCAGAAGAATACAATGTTATGTGCATGTACACCATGATCCAAATTATTATGTAAATGTTCTTTTTCTCTGATTTATCTAAATGGTTGGTGCAAATAACAGTCAGTGTAATAAAGTCATCACCCGCTAGAGTATACATTGAATTTTATTGAATAAACCTCCCAATGATAACAGTGTAATCTTCAAAATGAAAAAAACCTCTAAATGCCGTGTTCCAAATTATTATGCACAGTAGAGTTTGTAAACATTTGATATGTTTGAAAGAACTGAAAATGCTCATTTGTTGAATTTGCAGCATTAACAGGTCACATTCACTGAAATAAAAAGCTGTTTAACTCCAAAACATTTTAACAGGCCAAATTGCATGTTGACATAGGAACCCTACTTTGATATCACCTTCACAATTCTAGCATCCATTGATATTGTGAGTTTCTGGAGAGTTTCTGCTTGTATTTCTTTGGATGATGTCAGAATAGCCTCCCAGAGCTGCTGTTTTGATGTGAACGTCCTCCCACCCTCATAGATCTGTTGCTGGATTATACTCCAAAGGTTCTCTATAGGAGTTGAGGTCAGGGGAAGATGGTGGCCACACCATGAGTTTATCTCCTTTTATGCCCATAGCAGCCAATGACGCAGAGGTATTCTTTGCAGTATGAGATGGTGCATTGTCATGAATGAGGATGATTTTGCTCCTGAAGGCACGTTTTTGCTTTTTGTACCATGGAAGAAAGTTCTCAGTCAGAAACTCTATATACTTTGCAGAGGTCATTTTCACACCTTCAGGAACCTTAAAGGGGCCTACCAGATACAGTCATATGAAAAGGTTTGGGCACCCCTCAATCTTACTCATTTTTTTTTTTTTATTAAAATTGTTTTTTTGCAACAGCTATTTCAGTGTGATATATGTAATAACTGATGGACACAGTAATATTTCAGATTTGAAATGAAGTTTATTGTACTAACCAAAAATGTGAAATATGCATTATTTCAAAATTTGACAGGTGCAAAAGTATGGGCACCCTTCTGATTTTCATGACTTGAATACTCCTAACTACTTTTTACTGACTTACTGAAGCACTAAATTGGTTTGGTAATCTCATTGAGCTTTGTACTTCATAGCCCGGTGTATCCAATCATGAGAAAAGCTATTTCAGGTGTCCACTTGCAAGTTGTTCTCCTAGTTGCATCTTCTCTGAGGAGTGGCATCATGGGCTCCTCAAAACAGCTCTCAAATGATCTGAAAAAAAGATTGTTCAACATAGTTGTTCAGGGGAAGGATACAAAACGTTGTCTCAGATATTTAACCTGTCAGTTTCCACTGTGAGGAACATATTAAGGAAATGGAAAACCACAGGGACAGTTCTTGTAAAGGCCAGAAGTGGCAGGCCAACAAAAATATCAGAAAGGCAGAGAAGAAGAATGGTGAGAACAGTCAAGAACAATCCACAGACCACCTCCAAAGACCTGCAGCATCATCTTGCTGCAGATGGTGTCACTGTGCATTGGTCAACAATACAGCTAGGGTATAGCAGGGACACATATATAAGATTATCTCAGTACAGGAACATTTTTTTGTTAAACACATCCAACTGTGGAACTTATTCCACGATAATTTTAAAGTTCATTTTAATCAATATAACTTTTTTTGTGGGAAAACTCCTTTATTGAATCGCCGCCCATTATCTTTAGTGCCAAACTTGTTGCATTTGTCAGATCTCCTCTTTTACTCAAATATGCTAATAAGGCACTTGGCCTAGCAAAGTTCAGTGCACCATCCACCTAATTGTTTCAATTTGTCTCCAGTAAAGCCAGAGCTGGCAATCAAGACAGAGAAGGGCAAATATAGATGTTAAACAAGTAGATGTGAGACTGAACCCCTCAGCTACACAAAGGGCGCACATTGTGATTTATTAGCATAATTTTATTTAAGAATAAATACTGGCAAATGCAGAATTGGATTTGGAAACCAACCATATTTTAATTAGGCGTATGACCCCTGCAGTCAAAAACCATCTACACACCCCTGTTAAAATGCCAGGATTTTGTCATGAAAAAAAAAAAAATCATACTAAGGGCCACGTCACACACACGCAGATATTGTTCGCAGATCTCTGGTTGCAGTGAAATCATGGACACATTGTTACATTTGTACACAGCCACAAAATGGAACAATATGTCCATGATTTCACTGCAACCAGAGATCTGACACCAATATCTGAACAGATATCTTGTGTGTGACGTGGCCCTATGAAGAATTTCAGAACTTTTACCACCCTTAAGCTATGATTATATTGGACATTTTTGATCAGTTTTTGGTGCTGTGCTTTTTTTTTTTTTTTTAAACTGCACCAAAAGCCGATCAGTCCCTGCGTCTGCCAGCAGAGCGAATGGGATTTCCTATTTGCTGTGTAGACACTGCTTTTTGACTGCTGTTAGTGGTGCAGAAAGCCCATCCAGAAAATAATGAGCATCAATTATTGCTCCGTTTTTCTGCTGCGCTTTCTGCACCACTAACATCCAATTACTTACCCTCCCTGGAGATCCCACGGTGATCCCCGGCGATGCCTTCCTCCCAGGCATCGGCAGAACCTGTGGGTATGGTACTGACCGGACCTGTCCATGTGACTCAGCCTGAGTCACATGGTGCAGGGTCCTGTAAGTACTTATACTACTCACAGGTCCTGCCGATGCTCGGGAGAAAGATCACTGGAGCTCACCGTGGGATCGCCGGGGAAGGTATGAATGTGTGTCTGTCTGCGTGTCCTCTGAAAACAGAGCAGAAAGAAGCATTTGTGTTGCTACTTTGCTAAAAGATCAGTTTTTGTGCAGAAACTGCACCAAAAACAGATCAACAAAAAAATGGAGCACAAACGGCCTTGTCTGAATGAGGTCTTCATCTCACACATTCTGTACAGCCCATAAAAAAAAAAAAAAAAAAAAAAAAAAAAAAAAATCTTTTCGAGTGGAAAAAGAAAAATAAAGAACTAAAATAAAGGTGCTGCATAAATTTGCACTAAACTAATACTTTGAAGTGCCCATTGAATTTATGACCGCATTCAATCTTGATGTGTAGGAGTATATCAGGAAGAGACATGTAGAATTGACAATCTTTGCTCATCCTTCCTTGCAGTAGTGCTCACACGAGCATATAAATCGAACCAATGTTAGTCAATGAGGCAGAGCAGATGTGCGATTTTTTTTCCCCCTCACCTGTGTTCAGGATGTGGAAAGAAAAAAAAACTTGCAGCATGCTGCAAGTGGATGCATAAATTGGATAAGACCCGCCTATACAAATTTTTGGTTCAGGGGAGAAAAAAAAAAAAAAAAAAAAAAAAACAAACAGACGGCACGTCATACTCTCCTGGTTTGAAATTCACTCCTTTTTTTTTATACATTTGCGTGACCCACTGGGAGGGCATCTCCTGTGAATATCCATTTCAGGTCAAAACACAAATTTTCAATTGGATTCAGGTCTGGGCCAATCCCCACCGGTGATCTTCTTCTGGTGAAGCCACTCTTGTAGACTTGGAGATATGTTGAAGGTCATTGTCGTGCTGAGATTCCTCTTTATTGACTACCATTTTGAAATGTTCATAATTCTCTCCACCTTGACTAAAGTCCCAGTTCTAGCTGCCAAATACAGGCCTAAATCATAATGATATCTCCATCATGCTTGACATGCGGAGTGTTGATTTTACACCAAAAATACCTTTTGGAATTGTGTCCAAAAATTTCAACCTTGGACTCACAACACAACACATTTTCCCACATACCTTTGTCAGATTTGATATTCCGTAGATACTCGTGTATAAGCAGAGTTTTTCAGCCCAAAAATTGGGCTGAAAAGTCCCCCCTCGGCTTATACACGGGTCAATACGGTAATCCTATGGTGGGGGGGGGGGGCGCAAGGGGTGGGGGGGGCGCTGCGCAGTATTTCTTACCTTGTCCCCCGTTCTGCAGTGCCTCCGGTGTCCTCCGTGCTCCGTTCCCGGTCGGCTGTGCCTTGTGGTTCCCCCTGCTTCGGTTCCATCATCATCGGTGCTGGGGACCGCCATCTTCCTTCTTCCCTCCGCCCCCGGCCAGTGATGTCGCAGTGATGTCAGTGCAGGCCGCGCTGTGATTGGCTTAGCAGGCTTAGCGCCCGTGACACGTGATCACGGGTGCTAGCCAATCACAGCGCGGCCTGCTCTGACATCACTGGCCGGGGGCAGAGGGAAGAAGGAAGATGGCGGCCCCCAGCACCGATGATGATGGAACTGAAGCAGGAGGAACCACAAGGCACAGCAGACCGGGAACGGAGCGAGGACCCCACCGGAAGGCACAGAGGACATCCCAGCACAGAAGAAGAGGATCGAGGAGGCAGCACAGCGGTCGGCACGGAGGACACCGGAGGCACTGCAGAACGGGGGGACAAGGTAGGAAGCCGTGTGTATGTGTGTGTGTATATATGTGTATATGTGTGTGTGTGTGTGTGTGTGTATGTATGGGTATGTGTATGTAAGTAGGCTGGTGGCTGCCAATATAAGCCATACCACTGGGGCTGCTGTATATACCTCTGGGGCTGCTGTATACTACCACTGGGGCTGCTGTATACTACCACTGGGGCTGCTGTATACTACCACTGGGGCTGCTGTATACTACCACTGGGGCTGCTGTATACTACCACTGGGGCTGCTGTATACTACCACTGGGGCTGCTGTATACTACCACTGGGGCTGCTGCATACTACCTCTGGGGCTGTATATACTTCTGGGGCTGCTGTATACTACCACTGGGGCTGTATATACCTCTGGGGCTGCGGTATACTAACCACTGGGGCTGCTGTTGTATATACCACTGGGGAGGCTGCTGTATACCACACTGCTGGGAGCTGTATACCTGTGCTGGGGTCCACCCTCGGCTTATACACGAGTCAATATGTTTTCCCAGGTTTTGGGGGCAAAAGTAGGGGGGTCGGCTTATACACGGGTCGGCTTATACACGAGTATATACGGTAGGTATTGGCAAAAGATAGCCAGGCTAGGTTGTTTTTCCTATGAAATAAAGGCTTCCATCTTGACACTACCAAAGGCCAGAGATATGAAGAATACAGGAAACGGTTGTCCCATCCAAGACACCGTGCAGCTCCTTTAATGTTTATTTAAAGCCTCTTGGCAGCCGCCCAAGACCAATTTAAAGTGTTATTATTATATTATTATATAGCGCCATTAGGTTCCATGGTGCTTTACAAGTAAGTGTAGGAGCAGTCGAGGACAAGAACGTAAAATGACAACAATTGAATCATACAGGTACAGTAGGGCAGAGGATCCCGTCCACGAGAGCTTTCAGTCTTTAAGCATCCCTGTTACACTTTATGCCTGAGGAAAAGAAGCCGCTCAGTAATTATGCACACCTTGACAAAGGGTGTTAATATTCTCAGGCCATAAAGTCATAAATGAAAGTTAGAGTTATACAGATCAGAGGCTAGAGGACTTAAATCACTGCCTACACATAGCCACCCCACCCCCATTGTGAAGAGGTAATTGAAGTAGGATATTATATATATATATATATATATATATATATATATATATATATATATATATATATTATTATATATATAATATATATATATATACATATATACAGTTAGGGCCAGAAATATTTGGACAGTGACACAAGTTTTGTTATTTTAGCGGTTTACAAAAACATGTTCAGAAATACAATTATATATATAATATGGGCTGAAAGAGCACACTCCCAGCTGCAATATGAGAGTTTCTACATCCAAATCAGAGAAAGGGTTTAGGAATTATAGCTCTGTAATGCATAGCCTCCTCTTTTTCAAGGGACCAAAAGTAATTGGACAATGGACTCTAAGGGCTGCAATTAACTCTGAAGGCATCTCCCTCGTTAACCTGTAATCAATTAAGTAGTTAAAAGGTCAGGGGTGGATTCCAGGTGTGTGGTTTTGCATTTGGAAGCTGTTGCTGTGACCAGACAACATGTGGTCAAAGGAACTCTCAATTGAGGTGAAGCAGAACATCCTGAGGCTGAAAAAAAAGAAAAAATCCATCAGAGAGATAGCAGACATGCTTGGAGTAGCAAAATCAACAGTTGGGTACATTCTGAGAAAAAAGGAATTGACTGGTGAGCTTGGGAACTCTAAAAGGCCTGGGCGTCCACGGATGACAACAGTGGTGGATGATCGCCGCATACTTTATTTGGTGAAGAAGAACCCGTTCACAACATCAACTGAAGTCCAGAACACTCTCAGTGAAGTAGGTGTATCTGTCTCTAAGTCAACAGTAAAGAGAAGACTCCATGACAGTAAATACAAAGGGTTCACATCTAGATGCAAACCATTCATCAATTCCAAAAATAGACAGGCCAGAGTTAAATTTGCTGAAAAACACCTCAAGAAGCCAGCTCAGTTCTGGAAAAGTATTCTATGGACAGATGAGACAAAGATCAACCTGTACCAGAATGATGGGAAGAAAAAAGTTTGGAGAAGAAAGGGAACGGCACATGATCCAAGGCACACCACATCCTCTGTAAAACATGGTGGAGGCAACGTGATGGCATGGGCATGCATGGCTTTCAATGGCACTGGGTCACTTGTGTTTATTGATGACATAACAGAAGACAAGAGTAGCCGGATGAATTCTGAAGTGTACCGGGATATACTTTCAGCCCAGATTCAGCCAAATGCTGCAAAGTTGATTGGACAGCGCTTCATAGTACAGATGGACAATGACCCCAAACATACAGCCAAAGCTACCCAGGAGTTCATGAGTGCAAAAAAGTGGAACATTCTGCAATAGCCAAGTCAATCACCAGATCTTAACCCAATTGAGCATGCATTTCACTTGCTGAAATCCAGACTTAAGACGGAAAGACCCACAAACAAGCAAGACCTGAAGGCTGCGGCTGTAAAGGCCTGACAAAGCATTAAGAAGGAGGAAACCCAGTGTTTGGTGATGTCCATGGGTTCCAGACTTAAGGCAGTGATTGCCTCCAAAGGATTCGCAACAAAATATTGAAAATAAAAATATTTTGTTTGGGTTAGTTTATTTGTCCAATTACTTTTGACCTCCTAAAATGTGGAGTGTTTGTAAAGAAATGTGTACAAATCCTACATTTTCTATCAGATATTTTTGTTCAACCCTTCAAATTAAACGTTACAATCTGCACTTGAATTCTGTTGTAGAGGTTTCATTTCAAATCCAATGTGGTGGCATGCAGAGCCCAATTCGCGAAAATTGTGTCACTGTCCAAATATTTCTGGCCCTAACTGTATATATATATATATATATATATATATATATATATATATATATATATATATATATATATATATATATATATATATATATATATATATATAATGGAGAGCAGATATGGGTACTGAGAGCTCTATCCACTTTATGCGATTGCTTCAAAATAAAGAAAGTAAGACTCGAAGAAACGAGCAGAAAAAACAAAAGCACGAATGGAGGTAGCAAAAAAGTATAAACAATTCAGAATATGAAATATGAATCTATGTTGCAACAGAATTTCGAGAAATGACATTCATCAACTAAGAAAAGGAAACAGTAAATTTACCAGAGACTTTGCACTCTTTAAAGAAAAGGCCTTCCATTTTACTGACCCTTATGTAGACAAGGATGGAAACTTGGAAATCTCATCTAAAAGGTGAAATATCCAATTTGAGGTAAATAGCTATCTCCCCCAATTCAAAGGAGAATTTCAAGGAATGCAGGATTTAGGGAACAAATGTGTGGCCATAATAAAAGAAAAGAGGACAGAGAGGGAATCAAGACGCCAATAAATGTTTTTTAGATCAGGAATCAACTGGTACTCCAATACACTTGATGAAAACCAGATCCAAGATAAACAATCTGTGACTAATAGGGCATATAATGCTTTTTTAGGTCACAATATATCTTTACAAACTTTATAATTTCTTCAGGTGTGATCACTAGGGATGAATTGATATTACTTAAGAAGGGCATGCCCTTTGTTCATATTAGGGCCCTTTCACATCAGCGTTTTTCGTAATTCGCGGCAGATGCGGTGAAAAAACCGCATCTGCCGCGTTTGCCGCATAACCGTTCCACTTGCGGCGCGGTTGCGGTTTTTTCTATGCAAAGTATAGGCGTACTTGCGGCAGGTGCGGTTTTGCACTTGCGGCAGGTGCGGCCGCGAAAAAAAACGCAGTAAGCCGCGGTTTTTTTTCGCGGCCGCACCTGCCGCAAGTGCAAAACCGCACTTGCCGCACCTGCCGCAAGTACGCCTATACTTTGCATAGAAAAAACCGCAACCGCGCCGCAAGTGGAACGGTTATGCGGCAAACGCGGCAGATGCGGTTTTTTCACCGCATCTGCCGCGAATTACGAAAACGCTGATGTGAAAGCACCCTTACACAGTTCAATGTATTGAATAGGATTAAGATGTGAACCTTTTTCAATGCAAACAAAAATTAACAAAGTTTCATCAAAATCATAATGCCCAACAGTTGATTGACTTAGGCTAGGTTCACATCGTGTTTGTGCCGTCCGTTTAGCAAATTCTGTTTAACTGACCGCAAAAATTGCATTTTTTAACATAAAAAAACATATGTAAACACAAGCCTTTATGTTTGACAAATTTTGGTGTTCCATTGCTAACCTATCTGTTTTTTGTGAATGAAGGCAGGAAAAAGAAAAAAAAGGGTTTCTTGATGTCACAATGTTTGTTACACTCTTGTTTTTGTCACCAGCCCAGGTCCAGCAGGCATCTATGGGCTGCTACCCACCCCTGCTGCCTAGTTTTACCAGCTAGTAATCAAAAACACATGCGAGCCCTTCTGTTCTTAAAAAAAAAAAAAAAAAAATATTTCTTGAAATATTTCTTTTTAAAAAATGATGTAGGGCTTCACTGTACTTGGGGACTAGAATCTTCAGCGTGAGGAAACCCAAGCTTTTTGGACCCCCAACGCTGCAAATTACAGCCGCGTTCATAGAAGTGATATTTCCTGGTGCTGTAAACAAATGTTCCAGCTGCCCTGTGGGATCGGCAGACTTGGTAATAAAGGGGCTAATGTCAGCTGAATATTGCCAGCTGGTACTAAGTCTGAGGTTATATATAATATATGATATGGAATGCTCCTTGGTGCAAGGGTTGGAGGCTGGAGATTTTGGTCGACTGGGTAAGAGGTTCCCCACTCTGTGTTTGGTATAAAAGACTTGGTCTAAGATCAAGAATCTCAGAGAGGTCTCTGGAGTGACAATTTACACCGCTACCCTGTTTCCCCGAAAATAAGACCTGTGGGGGGATACTTTGCATGGGTATATTTGGGGCTGCAAGGGCATGGTGGAGATATTGGGGGCCGCATGGGAATTTTAAATTTTTGGGGTTAGATGATGGCAAAATTAGACATCCCCTTAAAATAAACATAGTGCATTTTTGGAGCAAAAAAGTTAAAGAAAAGGGTGTCTTATTTTCGGGGAAACAGGGTATTTGGATGAATGAAAATCTGGGTGAATTGTATAAACTAGGGGAACAGAGGGCATGGTTACACAAATGAATAGGATGTCTGTCAGATTCTAGAGAACCAGGTATTGAAGCCTTTTGATTCCTTGAAGGAGGAATTTCAGGTGCTGGAGACAGACAGGTTCCTATATCTTAAGGTTCAGCATGCTTATAAAGTGACAGACGAGTAGGTGGTCTGAGGGTGCAGAAAGATATGGTCTTAGACTATATTTATATGGAGGGGACCACACGAGGTGTTAATCTACCATTTATAAAGATCTGTTACACACCTTTTTGTTGCGTCACCCTATACGTGTGAGAGACAAGTGGGAGGAAGAATTGGGGGTTTTGGACAACGAAGTTTGGGACTCTATATTAGAATATATCCCAAAATTATCTTTAAGTGAGCCGGGTATCACAATTACATACAATTTACAGAGCTTACAGATCTCCGGAGTTCCTATATTGAGTGGGCGTGAGAAATACCTGTGAGTGTCCCAAGATGTATGAATGAAGGGGCAGGCATCTTGCACATGTTGTGGGAATATCCGAGATTGCAGGCCTTTTGGGTAGTGGTGCTTAGCTTGATTGAGGATAGGTATGCATGTGTAGTGCCCAGGATGCCGTTAGTATGTGTGATGGGGTATGTTGAAGAAATTGGAATTAGTCATTTATAGAAGTTAGCGGTGGTGAGATTGTCGTTTATGGCTAGAAAGTTGATTGCCAGGTGTTGAATCAGGGCCAAGCCGCCTTTTAGGAAAGAATACATCCAACAAGTAGACTATACAATACGTATAGAAGAAAGTAGATATCGAAGAAGAAATACTATGAAAGCCATGACACTTCGGCTATTGAGATGTTTTTTAATTTTAGTTTTATATTTAGTAAATATGTTAAATTTAAAGGTACCAATAGTTCTTGTTTTCCCACTTAAAACTGTTAGACGGAGGCCATGGGTACCAAGGCCTCTGTCAGCCATTTTGTCTTGTGTAAGAGTTTCAGCTTAAGAACTTTTGTTGTAGGTCTCAGGTAATAACAGATCGAGCCATAGAAATAAAACAGGCATGGAGTTAATTAAGTTTGGTCCTAGCATATACCAAAAGCTCATCATGATAACAGTTAACCAATTCACTATATATGCCTTTTTCTCAGATATTTTACGGTGTATTCTATCCCTCAAGGCTAATATGACGTTTCTTATAATCAAGAACAGAGCTAATTAATGTCAATAAGTTGTGATATGTGCTTGGTCCAAAAAAGGCTATTATAAGATCATTTATATTGATAAATTTAAGTGTAGTATGTAGTTAGTAATGAAATTAATGTGCTTTTTTCATGTCAATACATGTTGTAAGTAATATGAAGGGATCACTTATGACAGGATGATGTAATCCTTTGTCCATAGAGAATCATTGTACCGATGTCTTTCTATGGGGAAAATTGGTATAAAGACACCCCCCGTCCAAGAGACGGGGAGCCATTATTCTGAATCCATCCTGAGTGTGACACCTGTGGCTCCCGTGCCTGTCATTCTGAAACCTGCCTATTATTGCCTTGCCATATATCTCTGTATTTTTTTCCTACCCGAATAAAACCCGCTTTTGGTTCTGAAGACGCAGTCTATGGAGTTTATCGAACAAAGGAAGAAACTAACCGAACTCTCTCTTTCAAATGGCTAGCTAGCCCGGTCAAAAGGGGGGAGAAGACCCCACATCCTTTCGGAAGAACCTAGAAGATTCCTGCAAGTAAAGCTGTGAACCAAAGGGGTGAGAGGGTGAGGAATGGACTTTTCTTTCTCTTTTTTTTTTGCCTTTGTTGCTAAAAAGCGTGATGCATCACGTGAAATCGCATTAAGGAAATCAGCCGCTGAGAATCTCTCGTTTGCGCTCCTGTCTACCCTGAGTAACTAAGACTAAATTGCCTCTACGTGAGTTAAACAAGGACGTGTAGATTAACGCCGAGGGTGATAAAGACGGAGAAGGAGACGCTTGGCAACGTAACGAGTGAGGCTGGACATGTGGCTACACCTCTTCTGGTTGACCAAAGCGCGCACGTGTCTTCCATAATGGAGGTGTGAGTATCTAACTATTGCAATAGTTGATATTAAGGCAGTTAAGTCGTCCTTGTGTTTCCACCGCTATGGAGTGGCTAAGGAAACAGGCTGGCAGGCACGCTGAAACCCCATAGCTAGAAGGGGGTAATGCTGAACCACTTGGTTAAATTGTATGCAGTGGTTCACAGAAGAAAGTAGACATCTTGACAAGAAGAAATTATTAGCAGAAAGGGCAGCCGAATAGCGGCTTTGTGTAAGTTAGTTATAGCTCAGATCAGGCTAGTGATTGACAGCTTCAAAGACAGTAGTTAATGTGGTTACACAGGGAGGGGCAGTGGAGCAGTGTATGGAGAGAACGCAGCAGCTATTGATACAATGACAGGAGTAGTAGTATCACAAAGGGAGGGGTATGAGATACAGCGGCTGCAGGCAGACAAAGGAGGAAGAAAAATCCATCCATGGTTAGAATCCTTTAGAATCAGGAAAGCAAATTATCTTAGAATTAGAAGATGGGCTGCCGGGTGTGTAACGTTTGAAGTATTTTTTGATAGAAAAGATCAGAAAGATGATTATGATCTGATGGAATAGATGGTAGAGAATACTTGGAAAGGTTTTGCAAGTTAGGGATTTTACATAATGCTAAATTTGTGAAGGACAAAATTAGGGCATTGGTAACCATTGTTAGGGAAAATGCCATCCTAGACTAAGGGCGATGATACAGATGTTTTTGCATATCGCCCTGCCCGGATGGCATCTGCTGTGGACAGGAGACCAGGACTTCCTGGGGGTTATGGCCAACTGCCAACAGCGGGCCAGTCCCAGTCGGCAGACACCCCTCGGAACTCCATGGGTCCTCTTGTATGTTATCCTTGTGGGCAATCAGGGTATCTTAGACGTCAGTGTTCCCATTTAGCTCCCAGGGATGATCCACAGGTGCAGCAGCAGCCTACCTCTACAATGTCCCGAGATCCGTATGAGGATCCTGCTGTTAAGAACCCTGGACAGCCAGCGGTTAACGGCCCCAAACCGTGCCAGCAGTACAATGGTCCTCAGATAGTTAACCCTGTTTTTCGGGAGCCTTTTGCCCCGTCACCCAATTATGCGACCCTTGTCCATCCCAGCAGAAAGATCCATGCTGTGAGGAGAGCTCACCCTCCTCCGGGAGGAATTCCTCCCACCCTTATGCTCCACTGATTCAGGAGCTGGGGGGGGACGAGGAAATGGCTCTTTCAAGCGATCTGTCCGGCTCGGAGGTGACAGCAGTGGGCTGTAGAATTGCCTCTGGTGAGGTTGGTGAATTTTTTTGGGCTTCCTACTGCCGGTACTGATTGATGCATTGAACCCCCTGTTCCCCTGTGCCTCTTGGCAAAATTATCCCTAGGCCGAGATGGACGACCTTATGTCAGAGGGAAAATAGAGGGTCAAATTTGGGAAAGCTTTTTAATTGATACAAGAGCCTCTGTTTCAGTAACAGGACACAAATTGCAGCTCCTCCCGGGCTGCCAGACACCACAACTTTAGTGGGATTTGAGGGCTCCTGTATACAGGCGAGGAGGATTTGTCCAGTAAACCTGAGATTTCAGGACACGGGGACATCGAAGTGCAGAGGCATTCGGTGTGAACTTTGGATCAATCCGCAATTGAAGTACTCCATTATTGGGACAGATGTGTTGTCAGCCATGGGTATCATTGTTGATTTGTGTAATAAGGTCTTATGGCGTGACAAAGGAACTACTGTTTGTTCAGCTATTATGGAAGCTGCAGAGTTGAAAATGTCACAGTCATAAATTAACCGTTGCTAGTTTGTGCTCAGTTGATAATGATGATGACATGCCTGAGATAAATGTTGCAGACACTGCTTTGAAACATGAATTGGTGCAATCTCTTCCTCATTTATGGGTTTCAAAATGTACAGATTGTGGACTGATGCAAATTTTAATTAAGATTGACAGCGACCGTCTACCACCCTTTCAGCGCCAATACCATATTCCTGAGGAAGCAATTCCTTACATAAGGATTGCTGTCAGTGAATTGGAATAACACGGCGTGATTGTACGAGGCAACTCCCCGTGCAGTAGCCCAATCCTGCCTGTAAAAAAAAAAAAAAAAAAGGAGGATGGTAGCTATCGCATGGTCATGGATTTAAGACTTGTAAACAAATACGCCCCTCAGCAACACATCTCGGTCCCTGAAGTGATGTCACAGCTGAGGAGTGAATGTCAGGTTTTTTTTTTCTTGTTTGAATATTGCAAATGGCTTTTTCTGCGTGCCCATTACACCTGAGTCGGCTCTCCGTTTTGCATTTACCTTTGAAAATGTCCAATACCTGTTCACGCGGTTGCCCCGAGGGTTTTATTCTAGTCCAATTTATTTCCATCAAGTGTTGGCACAGGTATTGGAACCCCTGGGGTGCGGAGACAAAGTCCTGCAATATGTCAATGATTTCTTGATTTAAAATTTATGGACTCAAATTGTTGATGAAACTGAACACAAAGAGATTTAGTTCAATATTTGTGATGCATTGTGCAACTCAATATTAAATGTGAGTCGGGACAGAGTACAGCTGAATGCAACCAGAGGTTAAATGTTTGAATGTGTCAGTTTCAAAAGAGGGGACATTCATTCAAGCTGTACCTGTGCCAAATCAATATTACAGAACTCAGAACGTTTCTGGGTCTTGTGAATTTTTCCAGAGAATTTATTGAGGATTTTGCTTGCCTTGCTAAACCTTTGTATGATCTCCTAAAAGGTATTGAAAATGAGTTTACCATGATTACAATAGAGGGAGACGCCCTGCAGGCTTTTGAAAATTTAAAACATGCACTTGTAGGAGCAACAGCTCTAATTAACGCAGACCCATCCCAGCCTTATTATCTGCAAGCACATGCAGGTGACGTAGCGATCTCATCTGTGCTGCTACAGAAGTGGCCAAAAGAGGGCCCTGAAGTTTTAAGTCAATTACATGCCCTGGGTTACTACTCACGGCTGCTTTCTCCTGCGGAAAAAGGTTTTACACCATGTATGAAGCATTTACTTGCCGTGCACTGGACCATGCTGCAGGTCCGTCACATAATTGGCTTTTCACCTTGATTCTGCAGACCCCCCATGTAACCTTAAAAACACTGCTTAAAGGCAAAGAATTTCCAAATTTATGGTCCTTCTGTAAAATCAAAGGACATCAAAAGCTCACATCTGACCCCCACATTGTTGGCAATGCATATGTAGATTCCGCAGCCAAAGAAGCCGCCCTGATGGGCGTTGACAGATATCCACAGGCTACTATCTCTGCTGTCACACGAAGACTCCGGGAGGAGCCCCTCCCTTACGCATCTCAGTTCCACGACCTCTTAAAGGCACAGAGAGAGCAAGGAGATGCATCTTTATTTAACTCCCTTGAATCAATACCCATTGATAAAGGAGAATATCTGTATTACAAAAGGGTTGATGACCAATTGTTACCATATATCCCAACTATAATGATTAAGTCTCTTAATCATTCAGTCTTTGTTCAGCCAGAACCAGAAGCGCTCTTACAGCTAGTACAAAGGAAAAATGTGCCATCCCCAGAGTGGCTGATGGTCCATGGTAGTCTATTCAAATTGACTTCATTGGTCCATTCCCTCCAGAAAAGGGAGGATTCAGGTATGCCTTGGTCATTGTTGATGTTTTCTCAAAATGGGTTGAGGCCCTGCCTGCCACAAACAACGGCCTCCTCTTGTGGAAAGATGCGTTTTCACACTGGGGCTTCTCAAAATTAATTGAAAGTGACAATGGACCTCACTTAGTGAGACAAATCATGTCCCACTTGCCTGGCAATAAGAGCTGTAGCCTCAGAGTCAACAGGAATTTATATGAGTCCAAATTTGTTGTGGGAGCTTAGCTCATGGTTAAGAATCTTAGGAAAAAAAGGACTGTGGGATTCCAATTACAAAGGCCCATTTGTTATCAGACAAGTGATAGGCCCAACTGTTTTGGGAGTGCTAAGGATTAGCAAGCCAAGAGACAAAGGTGTTAAAATTGTTCATATTGATCAATGTAAGCTTGTTATACTGCCAGTTGAGAATCCTAGTGATGCTGGTGAGAACTGATACTGCGCTTTTATTTTATTTTTCAGGTCCCCTATTGGATCGGGATCCATGAATCCGCCTGTTTTCCTGGAGATGACATCTCACACCATCCAGTGGGACCCGGACAGTGTGATCGAGGGGGAAGACAGTGGAAGCTCCGAGGGAACAGAACAAGATCGAGAGCCACGGATCAAAGGACTCAGAGGCTGTTATGGGACTCGGACACTTTAGGTTTTTTCACTTCTGTGATGATTTTTTTGTTTTGTTGTGTTTTTTGCTTCTTTTTAGGACTATTTGCCCACACCTGAACTGTCAATAAGACCTTAGGAGCCATGGAACAAAGAAAATTTTTGAATTTTTTCTTTTTTTGAAAGATTGTAACGGGACTCATTAATACTTAAGAACTCTTACGTTGGTGATATTTACTGTAGATTTTTTTTTGCTACTTTGTTTGTTTTTTTCCTATATGTGTTTAATAAGTAGTAACCTAAAAGTTAGTTTTTTAAAAAAGAATCTGGCTCATGTTGAGGAACTAAATAACTTTCAGGCCCGTGTAATAACACATAGTACCACTTTTATCAGACCATACCGGAGACTTGGTTGTGGGTAGGGTACTTACTCCCAGACCATGCTCACTTGTAGGTTGTACACCTATTGTTAGGGCCCTTCTTCCAAGGGTACCTTCAGTTCCTCCCAACACTCCTACTGATCAGGGAGTGTACGAAATTACGTATTCCCTCAATACCATATATGAGAATTAGGACTAGACTCATATGCCAATTTGTACTTCAGGGTAAATTATCAAATTACCATAAGTACAACAGAGGGATTTGTTAGACGGAGGCCATGGGTACCAAGGCCTCTGTCAGCCATTTTGTCTTGTGTAAGAGTTTCAGTTTAAGAACTTTTGTTGTAGGTCTCAGGTAATAACAGATCGAGCCATAGAAATAAAACAGGCATGGAGTTAATTAGGTTTGGTCCGAGCATATACCAAAAACTCATCATGATAACAGTTAACCAATTCACTATATATGCCTTTTTCTCAGATATTTTACGGTGTATTCTATCCCTCAAGGCTAATATGACATTTCTTATAATCAAGAACAGAGCTAATTAATGTCAATAAGTTGTGATATGTGCTTGGTCCAAAAAAGGCTATTATAAGATCATTTATATTGATAAATTTAAGTGTAGTATGTAGTTAGTAATGAAATTAATGTGCTTTTTTCATGTCAATATATGTTGTAAGTAATATGAAGGGATCACTTATGACAGGATGATGTAATCCTTTGTCCATAGAGAATCATTATACCGATGTCTTTCTATGGGGAAAATTGGTATAAAGACACCCCCCGTCCAAGAGACGGGGAGCCATTATTCTGAATCCATCCTGAGTGTGACACCTGTGGCTCCCGTGCCTGTCATTCTGAAACCTGCCTATTATTGCCTTGCCATATATCTCTGTATTTATTTCCTACCCGAATAAAACCCGCTTTTGGTTCTGAAGATGCAGTCTATGGAGTTTATCGAACAAAGGAAGAACTAACCGAACTCTCTCTTTCAAAAACCACTAATTCATTTTCAATATTATCCACGATAGGGTTTAAATTAAAGCCTGTGACTTAAGATAGCTACATCATATTAAAAAATGAACTAAGAAATCATTATAGATGTGATGTGTTTTACATTACATTCACAATGGACACTAGCTCTCCGCTGATGTCCCGTTTTGATACGGATTTGCCATTTGCAGTGGAATGCAGTGATGTTGACTGTCCCAGCCAAGTCAATGCATTTCACAATTCTGCATTCAGACACAGCGCTTTTTACAGATCTGTACTTGGGCTCAAGAACGGATTCGTAAAAAGAATGAACATTTCAATTATTGGGCATTTTCTGCCAGCGCTATTTATTATTATTTTTATTATTATTTTACTCACCTCGCTGCGCTCCCCCGGTGATCTTTAGTGATGGCACCTCAGAGAGAGGCTGCAGGACCTGCGAGAGGACCTGGCACTGTATCATGTCACACACTCACATGTGCAGGGTCCTAGAGGCGCCGACACTGCAGCCTCCGGGAAAGAAGGAACATCGCTAGAGATCACCGAGGGAGCGTGGCAAAATGAGTAAATAGCACAGCAGATAACGCAACACATTCACACACAGAAGGCTGCGCTTTGTGAGGATCCGTTCTTGGGAAGTTTCTGCACCAAAAACAGATCTTCACAAAACACAGCAAAAACACCGTGTGAACGTAGCTTAATGAGTCTAATGGGTTTGTAATAGATAAAATCAAGTCATCTGCTTATAGAGTAGCTTTGTATTGCTTGAGGTTGGCGAGTATTCCTTCATTAATGCTAATGGATTCTGTTAGTGGTTCAATCAACAAAGCAGATAAAATTGGGGTAGAGTGCGCAGCCTTGTCTAGTTCTATTGGTAATTATAAATTCTCTAGATAGTCAATATATTTTAACTGAGGGTTCTGATTAAAATGCTGAAATTGCCTCAAATAATGAGCCAATAAGGCAGATTTTTTTTTAGTGTAGCCAGCATGTATCTCCAATGTATTCTGTCAAACGTCTTCTCTGCATCCAAAAGAAAGGAGCAGAGAAGGCGTCTGGGTTGTTTCAATAAAAGTTATATCAGATTTATTATTTTTCAAGTAGCATCTGCTGATTGTCTACCCGTAATAAAACCTACTTGATCCAGATCGATGAGGTTAGGGAGAATCTGTTGTATCCAGTTGGCAATTAGCTTTGAGAGTATTTTGATATCAGTATTAATGAGAGATATACTTTGCCATGTCTAATCAATCTCCTTTATTTTTGGGTAGGATCATTATATTGGCTTGGGATGTGGCCTTTTTAGGAATTTAGTTAGCTAGTTTGGTTAGGTACAGAGATACCATTTTGTTCAAAGGCTTCATAGTATTTGTTATTTAGTCCATCTGGGCCAGGAGATTTTTCATTTTTCAACTTTTGAACAATGGATGATATCTCACTCTGTGTAAAAGGTGAATTTAATGATTGTAAGTCTACTGAGGATACATCTGGGAGAGCCATTTTGGATGAGACTTTTTTTTATTGTTGTTTCTGTTGGTTGTGGGGTGTTTATCATTTTGTAGATGATACAAGTCTAAATAGACACAAAACAAAGAATTCGGCTATGACTTGAATGCTTACAAAGTTTCGCTTGTTTATTGTTAATAGCTAGGATCCTTGTCTTTACCCCATGTTGTTTGGCTCTCAGCATCATTCATTTCGATGGCTTGTTGGAATGGTAGAATTTTGTTCTGGTTCCTTGAAGCATTTTATTGTACTCTTGTATTCGTAATGACCTTAGCTCCATTCTTAAAGTTTCAGAGTGATTAGGCATGGAGGGGGCTTTGAATTTGGGATTGCTCGTCAGAAACAGATTTGAATCTTTGTTCTTTTTCTTTTCTCTACTGTATATTTGAAAACTCCCTTAACTTCTTTGTGGGCATTTCACAGAGAATATGTGGAAATATCCGGTGTATTGTTTTCATTAAAGTAGTTTTCAAGCACCTTTTCGATAAAGTTTGGCTGATGAATTCAGTAAGGCCGGCTTCACACTGCGTGTGTGATCTGATCCGTAGCTGTCCGCTTGAGGCAGACAGCCGCGGACCAGATCAGCACACAGGACTGGGGGGCTATTATTACCACTGCTGATAGGTGAGGACAGAGTGCGCCGCGGTCCCGACCTGTCAGCGGCTGCAGCTCCGTGCGCTGCACACAGGACCGGAGGGCATAATAGCCCCCAGTCCTGTGTGCTGATCCGGTCCGCAGCTGTCTGCCTCAAGCGGACAGCCACGGACTGGATCACACACGCAGTGTGAAGCCGGCCTAAGAGTTACATCTCCATACTTTCTCACTGTGGATGGGAGCACCCGGCTGACTTTCAAAGCCGACAGGTGAATGGTCGGACCATGTCCGGAGGCCTACATCTGCTGATTTCAATTTATTACGTGTAAATAGTGTGGTCAAAACCAAATGTATTCTAGAAAAAGACGCATGTCTGTCAGAGCAGCACATGTATTCCCTGGATGAGGTATTTAGGTGTTGAAATGTGTCATTTTCTTCCCTTTCTAACCATTTATTCAGTGTTATCCAGTGTTTGTCCATTTTACACTATTCACCATGTCCTAAAAGTGAAAACACTGCTTTAGGTGCCTTGACACTTGCGTCTGGAATGCAGCGCACCGAACGCAGCTATGTTTAACATGGGAACGCATGTGCCTGCATTTTGGCTGCATTCGGTTACGTTTGCGTACGGATGCGCATTATTTATGCGCCCTCCTCCGCCCTCCGAACGCAGCATGTTGCATTTTCTGTGTTCATGGGTGCTAGTTTTATCAGCAAGCGCCCGCAATCGCACAAAAAAAAAAAAAAAAAAAAAAATGCATGGATCTCAATGGATCCGCAGTGTCCTCCGCATGACAGCGCAGGAGAATGCTGCGGATCTCATTGAAATCTCTCCCGATGGCCGCCAGTGATCACTGGCGGCCACCGGGAGATCAGCTGCAGCCACTGCTGCTCTCCCACTGATGTCAGCGGGGAGAAACAGCTGATCTGACAGCTGTTTAAATCTCCCGCGCTGCCACAGAATAGGTGATGTCGGCGCGGGAGATTTGAAGCAGCGATCAGCTGTTTCTCATCTCCTGCACCGATATCACCTATTCGGTGTCAGCGCGGGAGATTTAAACAGCTGTCAGATCAGCTGTGTCTTCAAATCTCCCGTGCTGACACCAGCGGGAGATCAGCTGTGGCCGGGAGGAGGAGATCTCTGCCGCTGATCTCCTCCTCCCGGCCACCCCCGAGACAGCCGATTGGCTGGCTGAAGTCCATACTAATGTGAACACATGCGGAGATTCTCCGCTGCATTCACATAAGTATGTGCTGCGATGCACTGCGCTTGCGTCTGCATGCCCTGCGCATGCAGACACAAACGCAAGTGTGAAGCCAGCCGGGTCAGTACAATAATACATCTATATAGTTTTTTTTTGTTTAGGCTTTCTTTTTTCCACTTTTACACCACAAATCCTATTTTATAGAATATAAGTTTTTGCGTCACTGTATTCTGAGAGCTACCGCTTTTTTATTTATTCTCTGATGAAGCTGTATGGTGGCTTGCATTGTTCGCGAGACAAGATGATGTTTTCAGCAGTGTGATTTTTTATTTATGAATATTTTATAGTGTTTTATTCCAATTTTTTGTCAGCTGTAGGATTAAAATAAAAATAAAAAAAAAACATAGCAAAAACTATATGTTCACTGAAGGGGTTAACTAGTGTAAGTTTTATAGAGCGGGTTGTTACAGATGTGGCGATAAAAATATGTAAGGATACCGTTACACGCCGCAACATGGCATGCAATTTCACTGGCAACTTGCTGGTTGCAGTGAAATCATGGACACATTGTTCTATTTTGTTGCGGTGTACAAATGGAACAATGTGTCCATGATTTCACTGCAACCAGCAAATTGCCAGTGAAATTGCATGCAATGTTGCGACGTGTAACGGTACCCTTAGTGTTCTTATGTTCATTTTTTCACATAAATATAACTATTTATTGGATTTTTTTTTTTACTTAGTGCCTTTATGGGACATCACCTTCTGATGCTCCGATTGTACTGATTGCTGTACTGGATGGCAATGATCGATCATTGCCATACAATGCTGCATTGACACAAGCCTCAGAGATCACATGATCCCTGAGGCTTGGAGTCAGATGACTGGATGTTGCCATGCCAACGTCAGGTCACCAGGGCAACAATCAAGCCCTCATGATAACATTATCGGGGTCCGATCGGCGGGCACAGAGGGTCTGCGATCCTTCTCTCAATACTCTAACTGCTGCAATTGATACCGATCACAGCATTCAGGGGGTGAAACAGCCACGGACGATCCCAGTCTGAGACCGCTCTCCCCTCAGTCTCCATAAACGGAATGAGGTTTCATCAATGGATACCTCAATGCCACTGGATATGTGAATCAAGTAGCAGTTTCAGATATCCAGTGGCATTGAGGTTTCCATTGATGAAGAATGGCCCCACTATCTTTGTACCCCATATACCACACCATACCATCAATTTTTGAATTCCTATAGTCTTGGAGGGATCTATCCACTGTGGGTTAGGGTCAGACCAATATCAGTGGTTTTGTTTGTTAACTTCACCATTCACAAAAAAGTTTGCCTCATCACTCATCTGAAGGTAATGTCTATGCTGTGAACATACGTGATGCGCAGCATCTTAAACAATGGATACTGGAAGCCTGTGCTAGCATTTCGTCTGCGGTGTTGCTATCAATGTGTCAAGAGTGGGAGAAGAGGGTTGCCTTGACAATCCAACACAATGGGCAGCACTTTGAACACATTTTATAAGTTGTCATAAACCATAAGCCATGGTCACCACCCATCTGGAAAAGTTTTCCCCCTTCCATACAATAAAGTGCCACAAATATGAAGTTGATATCACCAACCATTCCCATTTTATTTAGGTGCATCCATAAAAATGGCTCAGCCTGTAGAATAAGAGGACAATGAGGCCCCTCAGACTGGAGGCACACTGTCATGCTTCAAACACGGAACGTGTTTGATGCATGACAGTGGTGCGAGTGCATGGCTGTATGCATGCGAGTGTGCTGCGTGAGTGTGTATGTGGTGCATGTGAGTGTGATGCTGTCCACGGTCCTGAAGCAAACTTCAGGACTGCAGACAGCATTTGCCGGTGAATTTAAACTCCACTTTAAATGCCGGCGGCAGTAGTGTACGCAATTTGCGTACAGTACATTGGTGCAGTGTACTGAAGTAAGGAGCTGTCCGCAATTTGTGTACAGCACCTCGGACAGCTCCTGTCAGGAGATGCCGGGTATGTACTGTACGCAAATTGTGCACAGCACCTCGGACAGCTCCTGACTTCAGGAGGCTGCACCAATGTACTGTACGCAAATTGCGTACAGTACCGCCGCCGGCATTTAAAGTGAATTTATAAAACCCGACAATTGCCAGCTTTGATTTAAAGAATGTATTAACCCCTACACAGCCAGGGTGTTCAGCATGTGTCCAGGGAATGTGGACACTCCCTGGACACGGCTGCCACCACAGCATCATTGTTTTAACCCTTCAAACACTGGGTTATTAGCAGCATCTGCAGCCTGTGTACTGACATGCCGCACAAGAGTCTGCAGATGGGGTTAATGTGCAGCGAAACCCTGAGATTTTTAAATTTTACACTTAAGCTGTGTTTTAACTAATCATCTTGCACCGCTGCTGTCACAGCGGTGCAAGATGATTGGTTACTGTACCAGGAAACCGGTAAATTCAAACCCAGCGGCTTTGACAGCCGTGGAGTTTGAAGCGATTTTTAATGCACATGCGTGCGACTATGGCACCGTGTGCTGTATAGCTGCGAGATTTTCTCGTACCCATAGATGTTCATTGTCCCCTAGTGCGGGGAAATCGTTTTCAATCGCAGCATGCTGCACGCATTTCTCTAGCAATGCGAGTGTAATGTATGGAAGTAATGATAATAGTGACGGGCTGAGATCTTTCTTCCTAATTGTGCAACATGGTATAAACATATCAAAAAATGAAATCAACTCACCCTCATTAGCAGAGAATTTCACCAGAAGGACACGGCTTGATCCAAGTCCAACAAAAGTAAACCCAAGCAGAAAGGTGTGAAAGATGGATCTGGAAAACCATGATGGATTGATGCAGGTCTTGCACCTCATTGTAGTCAGGATCAGTCCAGCATTTCCTAATGAAACAAAGATCACAGGAAGGAAAGGGGTGAATCTTATGGTACAGAATGAAAATAGGCACGAGGAGATCAGAGAGAAACACATTGATTGTATAGGAGTACTAGAGTGTATGGTGTAAAGGACCATGTACATAGGACAATGTAACAATAGACTAATCATCACAACAGAAGCAGAAGATAAACACGGACATTATGTATTACATATTAAAAACTACATTTTTTATTAGAGTAGCATTAAAATATAATACATGATAACTTATTGACAGCAAGGTAAAGGGGGCCGAGCACGTGTTTTTGTACAGCTGGTATAATAACGATAACCCTACAAAGTTACAATTATCTGCGGACACAGGACTTATTTATTAAAGATTATTATGTAACACATTGGTTGGTCAATAAGGTGCATCAATAAATGAAGGAGATCCTTGAATAAAATGATAGCTGTCAAACATGTGCTGCATCCAAACCCCAGCATGTGTATGACAGATACTTCCCTCAGGTATTTACTTTGCTGACTGCGATCCGGGATGTTTTATGTACATTGTACCTGGTGCAGTTCTATATTGACAACACTGCTGGCATAGTTCACCAATTATACTGCGGCTTCATTCCAGGTATATGCACTTGCCGATAGCCATGTTGTACAGGTCTCCCTCATTTTATTGATCCAACGAGTTATAGAATAATATTTATTAAATAACTCCTGTGTTGCACTATAACTGTACAAAGTGATTGCTGTAGAGAATTACATCCAGTTGTTGATTGTAACTGCTTTGTAGTGGTATTGTCCATTATACTAACCGTCCTCCAACACACGTGCTCGGCCCCCTATACCTCGCTTTTAATGAGTTATCACGTGTTATATTTTAATTATATTTCCTAATAAAATAGTTTTTTTAACCCTTTAAGACATAATGTTGGTGTTTTTTCTAGTGCTTCTCAGGACAACATCTACAAGAAGTTTGTATGTTCTCCCTGTGTTTACATGGGTTTCCTCCCACATTGTAAAGACATACTGATAGGATGTTTAGATTGTGAGCCTCAATGGGGACAGCATTACTGATATATGTAAAGTGCTATAGAATAATTAGCGCTATACAAGTGTAAAATTATTATTATACTGTCATGGGCACAGCTGGCATGGTCTTCTGATTTGTATGTTGAAACCAACGTCAGCAGTAAAGACAAGAGCAGAAAACCGTTACATTTATGTCCCCAGACATTAAGGGGAATATCCAGAAAGTAAAATAAAAAGTCCTCATTCTTTGTATTTCATGCTACCATTTCTCTGGCCCCAGTACGGCTTTCTCAATCTGTTGGATTGTAGTCATTCTGACATGTCCCTGGTTTCTCGCTCATATGTTGTGTGGTTATGACCCTACATACACAGTACTCTTTGCATTGACATGCACAGTATATCAGGGAGACCGCTGCCTACAGATGGGCGAGTGCCATGCTCGTCTACACATGGTACACATGCAGCTTATTCGGCAGAGTTTAGTGAGGAGACAAGGCACTCTTGCCTAGCCTGGGGCACATGCCAACTCTATTATATATACACACTAGTAAAAAGGCCCGATGCAATTGCATCGGGAGCGCGGTGAAATGAATTGTGTGTATACAGGCGGGTGAGTGGCTAGCAGAGTATACATGGGGCTCTGTGGGTAGCAGACTATACAGGCGGGTCTGTGGGTAGCAGAGTATACAGGCGGCTCTCTGGGTAGCAGAGTATACAGGCGGCTCTGTGGGTAGCAGAGTATACAGGCGGGTTTGTGGTTAGCAGATTATACAGGCGGCTCTGTGTGTAGCAGAGTATAGAGAAGGCTCTGTGGGTAGCAGAGTATAGAGAAGGCTCTGTGGGTAGCAGAATATAGAAACAGCTCTGTGGGTAGCAGAGAATACAGGTGGGTCTGTGGGTAGGAGAGTATACAGGCGGCTCTGTGTGTAGCAGAGTATAGAGAAGGCTCTGTGGGTAGCAGAGTATAGAGAAGGCTCTGTGGGTAGCAGAATATAGAAACAGCTCTGTGGGTAGCAGAGAATACAGGTGGGTCTGTGGGTAGGAGAGTATACAGGCGGCTCTGTGTGTAGCAGAGTATAGAGAAGGCTCTGTGGGTAGCAGAGTATAGAGAAGGCTCTGTGGGTAGCAGAATATAGAAACAGCTCTGTGGGTAGCAGAATACAGGTGGGTCTGTGGGTAGGAGAGTATAGAGAAGGCTCTGTGGGTAGCAGAGTATAGAGAAGGCTCTGTGGGTAGCAGAATATAGAAACAGCTCTGTGGGTAGCAGAATAGAGGCGGCTCTGTGGGTAGCAGAGTATAGAGGCGGCTCTGTGGGTAGCAGAGTATAGAGGCGGCTCTGTGGGTAGCAGAGTATAGAGGCGGCTCTGTGGGTAGCAGAGTATAGAGGCGGCTCTGTGGGTAGCAGAGTATAGAGGCGGCTCTGTGGGTAGCAGAGTATAGAGGCGGCTCTGTGGGTAGCAGAGTATAGAGGCGGCTCTGTGGGTAGCAGAGTATAGAGGCGGCTCTGTGGGTAGCAGAGTATAGAGGCGGCTCTGTGGGTAGCAGAGTATAGAGGCGGCTCTGTGGGTAGCAGAGTATAGAGGCGGCTCTGTGGGTAGCAGAGTATAGAGGCGGCTCTGTGGGTAGCAGAGTATAGAGGCGGCTCTGTGGGTAGCAGAGTATAGAGGCGGCTCTGTGGGTAGCAGAGTATAGAGGCGGCTCTGTGGGTAGCAGAGTATAGAGGCGGCTCTGTGGGTAGCAGAGTATAGAGGCGGCTCTGTGGGTAGCAGAGTATAGAGGCGGCTCTGTGGGTAGCAGAGTATAGAGGCGGCTCTGTGTGGGTAGCAGAGTATAGAGGCGGCTCTGTGGGTAGCAGAGTATAGAGGCGGCTCTGTGGGTAGCAGAGTATAGAGGCGGCTCTGTGGGTAGCAGAGTATAGAGGCGGCTCTGTGGGTAGCAGATATAGCAGAGGCTTGTGTAGCAGAGTGGCGGCTCTGTGGGTAGCAGAGTATAGAGGCGGCTCTGTGGGTAGCAGAGTATAGAGGCGGCTCTGTGGGTAGCAGAGTATAGAGGCGGCTCTGTGGGTAGCAGAGTATAGAGGCGGCTCTGTGGGTAGCAGAGTATAGAGGCGGCTCTGTGGGTAGCAGAGTATAGAGGCGGCTCTGTGTGAGGTAGCAGAGTATAGAGGCAGCTCTGTGGGTAGCAGAGTATAGAGGCAGCTCTGTGGGTAGCAGAGTATATAGAGGCGGCTGTGTGGGTAGGAGAGTATACAGGCGGCTCTGTGGGTGTCAGAGTATAGAGGGGGCTCTGTGGATAGCAGAGTATGATGTGGCGGGAGGCTGGAGGGTGAGGGGAGCAGAGGCTGGAGGGGTGAGGAGAGCAGAGGATGGAGGGGTGAGGAGAGCAGAGGATGGAGGGGTGAGGAGAGCAGAGGATGGAGGGGTGAGGAGAGCAGAGGATGGAGGGGTGAGGAGAGCAGAGGATGGAGGGGTGAGAGGTCTGGCTGGAGGGGTGAGGAGAGATGCGGCTGGAGGGGTGACATCACCGCTCGGCGGCAGGACGTGGCTGTGTGCTGGGGCTGATCGCAGCCCCAGTCACACGGCATTGTCCTCTGTGGCGGGTTGGGTGATGCAGAGAGGGATCAGTTCTTGCCCTCAGGTCACACATGTGACCTGAGCGGAAGGAGTGGATTGGGCGTGTGTGGTAAAGACAGGACGGTCATCCGATTGGTCTAGGACGCCAAGTCCTGGGCAATGGGATGGGAGTCCTGTGTGTACAACACAGCGCCCAATCCGCTTGCAGGGGCGGCGGGGGCAGGCAATGGGAGTGAGCGGGGCATGTCAGGCTTTGCAGGCTGACACGGTCCGCTCACTCCGATTGGCTGTTGCCGGCCACAGGACGACGTCCCTGGCTCCCGGCACCCGGCCACAGCCCGTAGACCGCTACTCCACCAGCATGGCGACATTGAGAGCCCAGCGGTGAGAGAGTGGCGAGGGGCGGAAGGCTCCGGCGGCATCCGGGCAGCATGGACCTCGCGGAGGGCGCAAGGGCGGTGGCGATGGAGCGGGGCCGACGGTTGGCAGGATGGCAGCGGTGTCAGTAGTGCGGCTGAGGCTGGAGGAGACTGTGAGGCTGGAGGAGACTGTGAGGCTGGAGGAGACTGTGAGCTGGAGAGACTGTGAGCTGGAGAGACTGTGAGCTGGAGGAGACTGTGAGGCTGAGAGACTGTAGGTGGAGGAGACTGTGAGGCTGGAGGAGACTGTGAGGCTGGAGGAGACTGTGGCTGGAGGGGACTGTGGCGCTGAGGAGACTGTGCGTGGAGGCTGTGCGCTGGAGGAGACTGTGGGCTGGAGGAGACTGTGGCGCTGGGAGACTGGAGGCGGGAGAACTGTAGCTGGGGACTGGAGTGGAGGAACTGTGAGGCTGGAGGAGACTGTGAGCGCTGGAGGAGACTGTGAGGCTGGAGGAGACTGTGAGGCTGGAGGAGACTGTGAGGCTGGAGGAGACTGAGGCTGAGGAACGTGAGGCTGGAGGAGACTGTGAGGCTGGGAGGAGACTGTGAGGCTGGAGGAGACTGTGAGGCTGGAGGAGACTGTGAGGCTGGAGGAGACTGTGAGGCTGGAGGAGACTGTGAGGCTGGAGGAGACTGTGAGGCTGGAGGAGACTGTGAGGCTGGAGAGACTGAGTGGAGACTGTGAGGCTAGTGAGGGAGACTGTGAGGCTGGAGGAGACTGTGAGGCTGGAGGAGACGTGAGGAGAGCTGTGAGGAGACTGTGAGCTGGAGGAGACTGTGAGGCTGGAGGAGACTGTGAGGCTGGAGGAGACTGTGAGGCTGGAGGAGACTGTGAGGCTGGAGGAGACTGTGAGGCTGGAGGAGACTGTGAGGCTGGAGGAGACTGTGAGGCTGGAGGAGACTGTGAGGCTGGAGGAGACTGTGAGGCTGGAGGAGACTGTGAGGCTGGAGGAGACTGTGAGGCTGGAGGAGACTGTGAGGCTGGAGAGAGAGACTGTGAGGCTGGAGGAGACTGTGAGGCTGGAGGAGACTGTGAGGCTGGAGGAGACTGTGAGGCTGGAGGAGACTGTGAGGCTGGAGGAGACTGTGAGGCTGGAGGAGACTGTGAGGCTGGAGGAGACTGTGAGGCTGGAGGAGACTGTGAGGCTGGAGGAGACTGTGAGGCTGGAGGAGACTGTGAGGCTGGAGGAGACTGTGAGGCTGGAGGAGACTGTGAGGCTGGAGGAGACTGTGAGGCTGGAGGAGACTGTGAGGCTGGAGGAGACTGTGAGGCTGGAGGAGACTGTGAGGCTGGAGGAGACTGTGAGGCTGGAGGAGACTGTGAGGAGGTGGACTGGAGGAGACTGTGAGGCTGGAGGAGGATGTGAGGCTGGAGGAGGCTGTGAGGATGGGGAGGCTGTGAGGCTGGAGGAGGCTGTAGGAGGCTGTGAGGATGGGGAGGCTGTGAGGCTGGAGGAGACTGTGAGGCTGGAGGAGGCAGTGAGGATGGGGAGGCTGTGAGGCTGGAGGAGACATTGACTGTACTGAGCATGCTCAGTACAGTAAAAGGTCTCCAAACAGGAAGGCAGGGGTTTAAAAAAAAAAAAAAGTTAATGCTCACCTCTCCCCGAGCCCCCGCCGTCTCCTGCCGTCTTCCTCCAGGCTTCCGGTGGCTGCCGCAGGCTCCCAGTGTCTGCAGAGCTCGTCTAGTGCAGTTGAGGACCTGCGGTGATGTCACAGTCACGTGACACCAGGTTACCATGCAGTAACCTGGTGTCACGTGACTGTGACATCACCACAGGTTCTTGACTGCAGTAGAAGAGCTCTGCAGACACTCGGAGCCTGCGGCAGCCACCGGAAGCCTGGAGGAAGCCTGGAGGAAGCCTGGAGGAAGCCTGGAGGAAGACGGCAGGGGCTCGGGGAGAGGTGAGCATTAACTTTTTTTTTTTTTTACAGTAGTGCGGGTCTGCGGCTCGTGATGACGCTGCGCGTCATCACTCGCAGTCCCGCAAAGCATGTTGGGATTCGGCGACAGCGCCTGAATTCCCAACTGCGGATTAATAAGTAGAAGATATACACTCCCGCCTTGATCATTGTAATTAGTTATTAACTGGCCTCCCCATCACTAGACTTTCCCCTCTCCAGTTCATCCTTAATGCAGCAGCCAGGGTAACCTGTCTAGCTAACTGCTACTCAGATGCTTCTGCTCCATGCCAGTCACTGCACTGGCTGCCTGTACACTATAGGATCCTATTCAAACTGCTTGTTCTCACCCACAAAGCTTTTTACAGCACAGCACCTCCCTACCTCTCAACCCTCATCTCTGTCTATCACCCCACCCATTCTCTTCACTCTGGGTGTGACTTTAGACTCACTTCTGCATTAATCTGAACCTCACACTCCCACCTCATTGTTAGCTCTTATGAGCAGGGCCGTCATTATTTCGCTTTATTTATTGTATTCTTTGATAACTGTTTCTTATGACTGTTTGTATATGAACCTCTGAATTGTAAAGCGCTGTGGAATATGTTGGCGCTATATAGATTGTTGTTGTTGTTGAACACAAAATTGATAATTCTACATTAATTCAACAATCTGCTGCCTCATACAGTAGGTACTGTATATTTGAAATCTCAAACAACTCTACTCAACGTTGTACATGACGGGACTTCCTTTAAGTGGAAACTATCAGCAGGTTTTTGCTATTTAATCAGCATAATGTAGGGGCCGATTCAAAGGATGTGTCGCTTGCTCCTCATCTTGCTGTAGTTTCAATAATGTTTTATCAGCAGGAGATTATCACTGTAGGTATAGGTGTCATGTGCCAGGAAATCCAGCTAATCTGTGTAACCCCGCCCTCACCACTGATTGGCATCTTTGTGACAATGAACAGAGTACACAGAAAATCAGGGGTGTGGATGGGATTATCTGGAGCTCAGCATTCATAGCACTGCTACAGCAAACATGGATTTTATCAAAGCTAAAACAAGCAGTCCAGTAACATACATCACTGGAATCAGGATCTCTGACCCTACATCATGGTCATTTAAATTACATAGCAAAAACCTGTTGACAGGTTGCCTTAAAAGGCACACTACCTAGCCCACATTTTTTTGCTTCCTGCAGCAGTTTTTGGAAAATTTGTTCGTTTTTTTTTTTTTTTATATTAAAGGGAACCAACCACCAAACAATAGTTAACTAACCTATAAATATCTGTCCCAGGAGCCTAAAATTACTATTCTAACCATCCCTGACTCACTAAAAAAGTGATTTATTGTGCATGTAGTTAGGTAGATTTAGTCAGTCAGGGATGGTTAGAATAGTTATTTTAGGCTCCAGGGACAGATATTTATAGGTTAGATAGGGATTTTTAGGTGGTTGGTTCCCTTTAAGTGTGTTTAGCATCCTTTTGATTGTACAATGTCACGTTTAGCGCATTTACCTCAGGGAGCTTCTATAAAGAGGGGATGTGCACTTTATTTTCAGCAGATGTTCTTCAAAACCTGAAAATGAAAGAAAAACACTAATTTTTCTGGCTTTTTTAACGCAAACCCTCTCAAAAAGACTCCATGTACACATTCCCATGTGGGTACATGCACACATTTCTGCATCTCCAAGCAGGAAAAACACAATGACAAAAATGTTAGTTTTTGCAGTGTTTTCACAGAAATTTTGGTGCAACTTTTTCTATTCATTAGTGAAAAATCTGCTGCAAAAATGTACTGTATTTTTCGCTTTATAAGACGCACCTGATTATAAGATGCACCCCCAATTTTGGTGAAGGAAAAGAGAAAAAAATTATTTTTAATGTTAAATGGGGTCCGTCTTATAATGCCAGTGTCCGTCTAACAAATCATATAGCGTATATGTCCCACATATCCCCCTCATCCTGGTACATGGTCCCTCATCCTAGAATTAGCCCCCTTAATCTGGATATGGCACCCTTATATTGGATATAACCCCCTTGTGCAGGCGCACGTCCCCCCCTTAATGGCACACGTCCCCCCCCTTAATGGCACACGTCCCCCCCCTTAATGGCACACGTCCCCCCCCTTAATGGCACATGTCCCCTACTGCAGGCACACGTCCCCCTTGAAGGCACATGTCCCCCTTGATGGCACATGTCCCCTACTGCAGGCACACGTCCCCCTTGATGGCACATGTCCCCTACTGCAGGCACACGTCCCCCTTGATGGCACATGTCCCCCTTGATGGCACATGTCCCCTACTGCAGGCACACGTCCCCCTTGATGGCACATGTCCCCTACTGCAGGCACACGTCCCCCTTGATGGCACATGTCCCCTACTGCAGGCACACGTCCCCCTTGATGGCACATGTCCCCTACTGCAGGCACACGTCCCCCTTGATGGCACATGTCCCCTACTGCAGGCACACGTCCCCCTTGATGGCACATGTCCCCTACTGCAGGCACACGTCCCCCTTGATGGCACATGTCCCCTACTGCAGGCACACGTCCCCCTTGATGGCACATGTCCCCTACTGCAGGCACACGTCCCCCTTGATGGCACATGTCCCCTACTGCAGGCACACGTCCCCCTTGATGGCACATGTCCCCTACTGCAGGCACACGCAGGGCCGGCCCTAGGCATGTGCGAGTCGTGCGGCCGCACAGGGCGCTACGCTCCAGGGGGCGCCACAGGGAGACAGCTGTCATTGTTATTTGCTGCCCTGCTCTCGCTCCCAGGGGCTTTGCTAGATCTGTGCGGCTGCTAGTAGACAGAGGACGGCATCCGCAGGGGCACCTGGTGGTAGCGCGGCCCCCTGCTGATGCCGCTCCCTCTACTATAGTCCTGGCTGCTTCGTTATCCCCCCCCACCCTGCAGTGTGAGCTCACCTGTGGAGCTGCACAGGCCTGTGCTTACAGGACCTGTGATGATGTCAATGAAGGGGGAGGAGACAGGGATCACAGGATCAGCATCTCCGAGTATGCAGGGCAGCTTCCACCAAGCAGCATGAAGTGAAGAAATGGATGAGGTGAGTGTGAATGTAGCAGAGGTGAGTGTGAATGTAGCAGAGGTGAGTGTGAATGTAGCAGAGGTGAGTGTGAATGTAGCAGAGGTGAGTGTGAATGTAGCAGAGGTGAGTGTGAATGTAGCAGAGGTGAGTGTGAATGTAGCAGAGGTGAGTGTGAATGTAGCAGAGGTGAGTGTGAATGTAGCAGAGGTGAGTGTGAATGTAGCAGAGGTGAGTGTGAATGGGGTGTAAGGAGTGGAGCCGCGTGTGCACGAGGTGTACGGAGCGGAGCCACGCGTGTACGAGGTGTACGGAGCGGAGCCACGCGTGTACGAGGTGTACGGAGCGGAGCCACGCGTGTACGAGGTGTACGGAGCGGAGCCACGCGTGTACGAGGTGTGCGGAGCCACGCGTGTACGAGGTGTACGGAGCGGAGCCACGCGTGTACGAGGTGTACGGAGCGGAGCCACGCGTGTACGAGGTGTACGGAGCGGAGCCACGCGTGTACGAGGTGTACGGAGCGGAGCCACGCGTGTACGAGGTGTACGGAGCGGAGCCACGCGTGTACGAGGTGTACGGAGCGGAGCCACGCGTGTACGAGGTGTACGGAGCGGAGCCACGTGTGTACGAGGTGTACGGAGCGGAGCCCGGTGTGTACGAGGTGTACAGGAGCGGAGCCACGTGTGTACGAGGTGTACGGAGCGGAGCCCGTGTGTTACGAGGTGTACTGGAGCGGAGCCACGTGTGTACGAGGTGTAAGGAGCGAGCACGTGTGTACGAGGTGTACGGAGCGGAGCCACGTGTTTACGAGGTTACGGAGCGGAGCCGTGAGTGTGTACGAGGTGGTTACAGGAGCGGAGCTGAGTGTGTACGAGGTGTACGGAGCGGAGCCACGTGTGTACGAGGTGTACGGAGCGGAGTGTACGAGTGTACACGAGCTGTGTGACGAGGTGTACGGAGCAGCCACGTGTGTACGAGGTGTACGGAGCGGAGCTGCGTGTGTAGGGACGGGCACTGTGTACGGGTGACGGAGGAGCCGCGTGTGTACGAGGTGTACGGAGCAGAGCCGAGTGTGTACGAGGTGTACGGAGCAGAGCCGAGTGTGTACGAGGTGTACGGAGCGAGAGCGCGGTGTGTACGAGGTGTACGGAGCGGAGGCGCGTGTGTACGGGTGTACGAAGCGGAAGCCGCGTGTGTACGAGGTGTACGGAGCGGAGCCGCGTGTGTACGAGGTGTACGGAGCGGAGCCGCGTGTGTACGAGGTGTACGGAGCGGAGCCGCGTGTGTACGAGGTGTACGGAGCGGAGCCGCGTGTGTACGAGGTGTACGGAGCGGAGCCGCGTGTGTACGAGGTGTACGGAGCGGAGCCGCGTGTGTACGAGGTGTACGGAGCGGAGCCGCGTGTGTACGAGGTGTACGGAGCGGAGCCGCGTGTGTACGAGGTGTACGGAGCGGAGCCGCGTGTGTACGAGGTGTACGGAGCGGAGCCGCGTGTGTACGAGGTGTACGGAGCGGAGCCGCGTGTGTACGAGGTGTTACGGAGCGGAGCCGCGTGTGTACGAGGTGTACGGAGCGGAGCCGCGTGTGTACGAGGTGTACGGAGCGGAGCCGCGTGTGTACGAGGTGTACGGAGCGGAGCCGCGTGTGTACGAGGTGTGCGGAGTGGAGCCGCGTGTGTACAGAGCGACGAGGTGTACGGAGCGGAGCCGAGTGTATACAAGGTGTATGGAGTGGAGCCGAGTGCATACAAGGTGTGTGTACCAGTGGTAGCCCCCCGCGGATCCTGCTCTCACTCCTATAGTCCCAGCCGCCTCTGCCAGCAGCATTCTTCTCCCGAGTCCCGGCCGCCGCTGTCTGCCCTCTGCAGCTCAGCACGACGGGGCACGATGATGTCATCAGTGAGTCCCACTGTGCTGAGACGTGCAGTGCTGCAGAGCAGATGCTGAGGAGACTGGAGCAGCGAGAAGAGAGGTGAGTATTTACTTTTTTCTTCTTAATCAGTGAGTACACTGCATTATACTATATGGGAGGACTGTGGGGGTGTATTGTACTATATGTCATGCTTTAAGGGTGCAATATACTATACGGAGGACTGTGTGGTGCATTATAATAAATGAAGGAGTTTGGGTGTGCATTCTAGATGGAGGACTGTGGGGTGCATTATACTATATGGAGGACTGTGGGGGTGCAGTATTCTATATGGAGGTTTTTTTTTCAAGAAAAACACTTGCTGCAAATACACAGCGTGTCAACGTAGCCGTAATGCTGTAACTTTTCAGGATCTGGGGCTATGTGAGGGCTTGTTTTTTAGGCCCTGAGCTGATGTTTTTACTGATATCATGTTTGGGTAGACACAATGTTTTGTTCGCCTCTTATTGTATTTTATTGCAACGTTAGGGTATGTGCGCACTGGCCGGGTTATGGCCGTTTTATCAGCGGAAACCGCCGGTCGGTTTTCATTAGTTTTATGTAAATTTATGTTAATCCAAACCGGCGTTTGGATTAACATTAAAACCAATGAAAACCGACGCCCGCTGTGCACACACCGGCGGTTTACACAGGCTCATCTGTTGCTAAACCGCAGGTTTCCCAGCGGTTTAGCAAAGAATGAGCATGTTCTATAAACCGCCGGTTCTTCAGCGGCTGCAAGCAGAATCATGTGCTGCTTCCAGCCGCTGTAGAACCGCCGGCGAGAACACGCTGTGCAACCGCCCGGCTCCCGCCCGTCACCCGCCCGCCTCCCGCCGCATATACCCGCCAGGAAGCCGGTGGACGGCTCCGGAGCTTCCTGGCGGGTCCGCCCAGCTGCCGCCGACGAACCCGCCGGTAAGTGTGCACTTACCCTTACAGCGGCCAAAAAAACTATTCTGCAGCTTTATTTTTTATTTCACTACAATATTTACTGATCGCATATCGCATTAATTTAATTTATATTTTGATCACTTTTATGAATGCAGCAATACCAGTTTGTGTATTTTCTTAATGGGGCAAAAAAAAAGGCGTGATTTGAACTTTAGTTCCCGTTTTAGAAAATTGTTCATACTTTTAATAACTTAATAGTCTTGTTAGTGTTGAAGCTGCGTTTGTCTCATCACCTGTGCCATGTATACCAGTGCATCATCAGCACTGCTATGTATAGGAGAAAACACCTCTATGTACAGTAGATAACACAGGATCCACCATTCACATTAGGTGATGTCACAGCTCACCTCCTCCTGTACAATGACTGATAACACCTGTATATACAGTAGATAACACAGGATCCACCATTCACAACAGGTGATGTCACAGCTCACCTCCTCCTCTATAATGACTGATAACACCTTTATATACAGTAGATAACACAGGATCCACCATTCACAACAGGTGATGTCACAGCTCACCTCCTCCTGTACAATGACTGATAACACCTCTATATACAGTAGATAACACAGGATCCATCATTCACAATAGGTGATATCACAGCTCACCTCCTCCTCCTGTACAATGACTGATAACACCTGTATATACAGTAGATAACACAGGATCCACCATTCACAATAGGTGATGTCACAGCTCACCTTCTCCTCCTGTACAATGACTGATAACACCTCTATATACAGCAGATAACACAGGATCCACCATTCACAATAGGCGATGTCACAGATCACCTCCTGTACAATGACTGATAACACCTCTATATACAGTAGATAACACAGGATCCACCATTCACAATAGGTGATATCACAGCTCACCTTCTCCTCCTGTACAATGACTGATAACACCTCTATATACAGTAGATAACACAGGATCCACCATTCACAATAGATGATATCACAGCTCACCTCCTCCTCCTGTACAATGACTGATAACACCTCTATATACAGTAGATAACACAAGAGCCATCATTCACAATAGGTGATATCACAGCTCACCTCCTCCTCCTGTAAGATGACAGGTGACACTTCTATATATGGGAGGGTTGGTAATGACAGGTGGGAGGGGATATAGGTCTTGGGGTTTGGGTCCCTGATTTTTTCTGACCGTAGCATAGCAACGCCCCTCCCTGCTCTCCTTGAAGACCATGAATAGATCATGTACAAACATGTATGCTCATGTGTTCTGAGTAAGTAATGGCGTGGGGGCGCCATAAGGCAAATTCGCACAGGGCACCATTCAACATAAGGCCGGCCCTGGGCACACGTCCCCCTTGATGGCACATGTCCCCTACTGCAGGCACACGTCCCCCTTGATGGCACATGTCCCCTACTGCAGGCACACGTCCCCCTTGATGGCACATGTCCCTTACTGCAGGCACACGTCCCCCTTGATGGCACATGTCCCCTACTGCAGGCACACGTCCCCCTTGATGGCACATGTCCCCTACTGCAGGCACACGTCCCCCTTGATGGCACATGTCCCTTACTGCAGGCACACGTCCCCCTTGATGGCACATGTCCCTTACTGCAGGCACACGTCCCCCTTGATGGCACACGGCCCCTATTGAAATCTAGAACCTTCAAGAGGAACCTGAAAACCCATCTCTTCAGAACCGCCTACAATGACCACGGTGCCACCTCACCATCACTAGACCAGGCGCTCCACCACCAACCTACTGTCTCCCTCCTATTTGCCCTGTATAATATAAGCTCGCAAGGGCAGGTTCCTCTCTCCCCTCTGTATCAGTCTGTGTCACTGTTAGTTTGTTCATTGTATTAATAGCTTGTATGTATGTAACCCTTTGTCATGCACCATGGAATCAATAGTGCTCTATAAATAAATAACAATAATAAAATAGCCCTGACTCCTGCTGGTTGGTTCCCTTTGATGGGTGTCAGCTCAATAGCAGGGCCACCATGTACGGGCACCCCACCACCTGCCTGGACGTTCTGGTTGGATCCATGGTGATCCGCTCCCATATGGAGGTGCTCGGGGCTCCTGCACTCACCTGAGCCGTCCCCTCAGCAGGGCGCTGACACCAGGACACGTCACCCGCGCTCTGCCCCACATCCCACCAGCCTCACACACCTACTCCAAACTTTACTTCCGGGTTCTGACGTCACGCGTTCCACGCCTCGCTCCCAGCACACAGCGGATATATTTACATATTTAAAGCGATATGTTAATACCAATCCGGCTTTGCGTGAAACAGCAGCGAATCTCCAAATAGGAGCCGCCTCCAGGCTGCTAACACGCGGCACTGAGCACAGTGTGTGTCAGGTACAATAACATTACACTGAAATAACATAACATACACGCCCCGCCCATACGTGACAGGCATGCGCAATAGATATTTCCGGGCGTGGCGCCCCCACGTGACCGGCACTGGTGGAGGAGCAGGCGGAGAGCTTCCCTGACAGACCCAGCGAGCAGGTGAGGGCTGTTGCCATGGTGATGAGCGCCCCCTGTGTGCGCCGTGTCCAGTAATCACCTGTGTGTTCTGTTGTGCAGCGCCCCTGTGCGGGGAGAGAGGAGACATGCAGAACGTCATCAACACGGTGAAGGGCAAGGCGCTGGAGGTGGCGGAGTACCTGACCCCTGTGCTGAAGGTAAGTGCCACCACCATCACCCTGTGTACGGCTGTGCCTCCCCTGGCACCCGCTGCCATGTGACACTTCGCCATACACCTCCCTGAAATGCTGCCCTGATTCTATACAGCCACACTCGCTCACCTCTCATGCCAGCCTGGTAGCTAGAGGGCCACTAACTGCCTCCAGTGTGGGCAGTGACAGTCTCGTTACTTTACTACATTTCTCCAGTTGACTCAGGTCCTATATTTTGTCCAATAAGCATCAGCCACAACCATAACCGGAGCAGGCACAGACAGGAGCGGTCAGCCATAACGATACCTGGGGCGGGCACAGACAGGAGCGGTCAGCCACAACCGGGGCGGCCGTAGACCGGAGCGGTCAACTATAACCAGAGCGGGCACAGACAGGAACGGTCAGCCACAAACGGGGCGGCCGTAGACCGGAGCGGTCAACTATAACCAGAGCGGGCACAGACAGGAACGGTCAGCCACAACCGGGGCGGCCGTAGACCGGAGCGGTCAACCATAACCAGAGCGGGCACAGACAGGAACGGTCAGCCACAAACATGGCGGCCATAGACAGAAGTGGTCAGCCATAACTGGAGCGGGCGCAGGCAGGAGTGGTCAGGCGCAACCATAACTGGAGCGGGCACAGACGAGAGCAGTCAGCCACAACTATAACCGGAGCGGGCACAGACAGGAGCCGTTAGCCACAACCATAACCGGAGCGGGCACAGACAGGAACAGTCAGCCATAACCGGAGAGGGCACAGACGAGAGCGGTCAGCCACAACTATAACTGGAGTGGGCACTGACAGGAGCCGTTAGCCACACCAGTAACTGGAGCAGGCACAGACAGGAGCGGTCAGCCATAACCGGGGCGGGCACAGACGAGAGCAGTCAGACACAGCCATAACAGGGGTGGGCGTGGACAAAAACGGCCCCTGCAACGTTCACTAATGTGTTTTTGGTAGAAGTGCTCCCCCCAGTGGACCTCCTGTGTGGCTGTACGATATACCAGTTCTATGTCCGCCCACTGGCCTTGTATCTGGTGAGTCAGTAACCAGGACAGTGGCTAATTGACAGGAACCATGCTGCCATCCCAGCACACCTAAAGCTAAGTGAACTGTGAGCAGCTGGGGCACGGAGTACTGTAGCCCACCTTCCAGGGTTCGGACAGTCGGGCCCCGTCTTCCTGATGTCTAGGTGATCAGTGAGGTCCTGAAGAGCTGCTCTAGGTATAAATATAGGATAATCCAATATGGCTCAATGCATTGAGTGCCATTTGTTTAATTTTAAGTATAGGGATGGACAGTACCCTGAAATCGGGCTTGTTCAGTTTTCTGCATTCAAAGCTTCTATTCTGGAAGGTGCTACAAGACCCAGGGACACTAATGGCTGTGTTCACACAATGCATATTTCCTGTGTATTTTTACGCACATTTTTCCTCCAAAAGCGCACCTGTGTCTGTGTTTCCCGGCAAAGTGAATGGCCTTTCACTTTTGCCGTTCAGACGCTGTGCATTTTTCGGCCGCGTTTTTGGGACTGAAAATGCCCGCGTAAAAAAAATGAACATGTCGATTGTTTGCACAAATATGTGCACAGTTTCCTCCATAGGCCCCATTATAAGTACTGGAATTACACATTGCCGCTCAGACAATACCTTATTCCAGCGCCTATAAACGCGGGCGCATGAGGAAAAGCGGGATGTGATGTCACACGGGGGAGGAAGAGTCTTGTGCCTCCCTTCATGTAACATGTTGGGCCTGGTGTATCTACATACACTGTAAAAGCAAAATAAATGAGAAAACATGTATTAAAAATAAATACCGTATTTTTCGCATTATAAGAAGCACTTTTGTTCCCCCAAATTTTGCGGGAAAGTGGGGGGTGCGTCTTATAATGTGAAACAATACTGTTGTGTGGTGGGAGAGAGGGGGGCTGTGGAGAGGTGTCAGGGGGGGCTGTCAATAGGCTGGAGGAGGCTGCAGCAGCGGCCCGTGGTCACGTGGGGCCGCTCATTATTTCCTGTAATATGCACGGCTTCCTGCTGTCAATCGCCAGCGGGAGCAGCCATATTACAGGAGCGGGACTGCAGGTTAGCGGCTACGGTCCCGTGTGGATAGTCAGTGCTTTCCACGCAATGAAAGCGTGGAAGGCGCTGACTATCCCTGGGAGCATGATCATACTCGCCGCTCCCTCACCGTCAGCGCCATCCTGGTCCTGTGAGCGTCGCTGCAGAGTGACGTCATCACCAGCGCGCTGCTCACAGGACCGGATGCCGACATAGCACAGAGAGCCGTGGATGGCGAGGGAGCAAGGAGAGGGGTGAGTATGATTTCTTATTATTTAATTGTGTGCCAGCCTTATGGGGACATTGTGCCAGCATGAAGGCTATGTGTACCAGCATAGGGGATATATATACCAGGTTGGAGGACATGTATACTGATTGTAATACGGACACTGGCATTATAAGGCGAATCCCATTTCACATAAAAATGATTTTTTTCCTCTTTTCCTTCATCAAATGTGGGGGGGTGTCTTATAATCCGGTGCATCTTATAAAGCAAAAAAATACGGTACTTACCTGTCCAGGACCTGAAGTCAAGATGTCTGATCACCACTGCCAGGACATTAAGATGTGATTGGCTGGTAGCGATCAGGTGGTATGTCATGTGACGCATCAGCTGATTGCTACCGGCCAATCACATCTTTAAGGTCCTGGCAGCGATCAGACGTCTTCACCTTGGGTCCTGGACAGCCGGCAGAGAGGTAAGTATTTATTTATTTTTTTAATTAAAAAAAAAATTCTCATTTATTTTGCTTTCCCAGTGTATATAGATACACTGGGAAAGCAAAACTTCAGCCCGACTGTCACACGGGGAGAGGAACACAGGATTTTTCCTCCCCCGTGTGACATCACTTCCATATGCCTTCTGGGGGAAAAATGCGGCAGTAAAAAAAAACGCAGTGTGTGAATGCAGTCTATCACGATCAATATGGAGAAGATAAGCTGCGTCTCTCACCTGAATACAAATATCAATAGATTTTATTTCACATTTTCAAAAGAATACCACATGGCAGCCAGTGTGATACTAAACGTGCGGACACATCAGCATTGCAGCGAACAACCATAGTACACTTCCACCTGTTTAATAATGTCTAAAAGGTAAGACACGCCTCCACCATCAAAAACACCGGGACAATACATACTTGGGAAAGGCTATACATGTATTGTAGAAAGCAATAATCCTATTATGGGTCCTGGAGCGTAAAATACAAACTACACAGATTTCATCATATCATATTCCCATTCTAGCAGAGATCTTGGGTTATTATGCTCAGTCATACCTAGAGACCAAGTCCTTCAGTGCATGTAGTCCGGTGTTGCTTCCTTTGCAGCGTGCACTCTGTTTTCCCTCTTTACGCCTTCAGTACCTGTAATATTGTGTATTTTGTATCTTGCACTCCAGTACCCTTGATTATTACTTTGTAGATATTTTTGCATAGTCTTTTTTTTGAAGGGGTTGTCAACTGTTCAGACAACCGCAATCACAGATCATTTTCCCCGTTTAAATAAAACACTTATACTCCCCTCCGGTGTCGGTACAGTTCTAATGGTGTCAGCCCTTGCTCTCCTGGGGCTCATGTGAGGTTGATGTCACTCCACCCTTGAGCCCAATTAGCGCCGACTTCACGGTCTCCACCTTCAGACAAATCTAACTTCACGAGAAAGTAATAGATTCTGCTGGTATTCCCTTCCTCTTGATTACTATACGTCCAAAAGCAGGGAGAATAAGGTCAGCGCTGAGGAGTCGCATTACATAAACCCGCGTGAGCTCTGGGAGAGTGAGGGCCGACACCACAAGAACCGCGCCAGCTCTAGAAGTGAGTATAAGGGGTTTTATTGTAATGGGGGAAACGCTCTGATTGAGAATGGGTTGTCTAAGTAATGTGTTGCTCTGCTGCTTCTAATGGTGGAGGTGTGTCTTACCTTTAAGATTGTATGAAAACAGGACTGTGTGTTTGGGGTACTAGTCAGGCTGGAGTCGGAATAAAATGGACCGATTAAGGCTCCCAAAATATGTGATAAATTGGGTATAGTAGTTTAATGCAGAATATGCTGAATATTATTATGTTCTATCTAAATAGCTTGATTATTGTATCTAATAATATCAAAAGCCTGATGGTCACATTGTACTACAGTAAATGTATCACTTAAACATGAGCCATGTATGAGGGAGTCTGAGTCGGAGGTTTGGGTTGCCGACTCCACAGCCTTGGTACTAGGGACCAGGGAGAAGCATCTGTTGGGTGTGAAGCGACTGTTGTCTGTACCTTCATGTATCCCACTGGCTACCGCGCTGTATTCTTCTGAAAACTTAGAAGCAAGTGTATTGATATATTTTGGGTGAGTGCCGCAGTTTTTTCTCTACATTGCTGGACTGTCTATATACCTGCTCACCACTTGGGGATAACTGCTTTGTTATCTGCTGATATTTCTTGTTAGCACAGATCTTTTTGGGTATTACTCCTTGATGGTGACAGATTTTATTCAAAGGGGGTTTGTACTTTTTTAAAAAATGGTTCCCAAATTATAATATTTGTGCAAAATAACAAAATCCGTTGGTGCTGTCCATCCCTGGGCCTGCTGTCTGTATTGGCTGTAGTGGTGACTTCACATGGGCAGTACATCTCCTCTGCAGTGGTGTACATCAGCAGATGTACTGAGCTAAGTGATTGTCTGCAGCGGTGATGTGATGTCCTCAGCTGTCGCCAAAACTGTGACCAGAGCAGCAGCAGAGAACCTGGCGCTGAACCCAGGAGGGCGAGTCCAATCTGATTTTGTTATTTTACACTCATTCTTTTATTTGACAACCACTTTTTTAAGAGTTGGAAACCCCTTCCATGTTAGTTTTGGGCTTTGTTCATCTTCCTGAATCTGCTTATTTCAGAAGAGTTGGCCGATCATTCGTGTGCCTCAAATCTCTGATTCACAGAGGTAGAAATCACTTTAAATTCCAGGTAATCTAATAGGACACCTGTGTTATAGGGGCTGTACAGGTATCGGTATATGTTGACCCTTACTAATATGACCACTTGTTACTCGTTAGGAGAGGGCAAATGTTTGGATTCCTATTAAGCCAGAGAAGGGGTCTCACAGTACCCCATATGAATGAATGCAAACTTCTCCCTATAATCAAACATCTCCTAATGAATGCAAACTTCTCCATTTATTCTTTATGGGGTTACCTGAGGTCTCCAGTTACAGCACTTTGTATTTTTTGACAATTACATGGGAGGTGCAGATGTCCCATTCTGACAGCCTTCATTTACGATCCTTTATTATGTCCTCTTCCTGTGAGCGGATGGTTTCTCCTTCTGGCTCCAGATTTGGATGAATGTTCACAGTGACATCACATCAGAGGGTGCACATGTGCGGTCCACTACAAGGCAGCTTCTCTAGTGGTGTCACTGATGTTCTGTCCATTGGTGGAGGCCAGAAGGAGAAGCTTTCAAGGAAAGATTTCAAGCAGAATCAGGTGACCACGACATACAAAGCAGGAAAGAGCTACATAAGTAACAATGTATTTATTAAGATCTCTTTCAAATGTCCGCTTTGTGGGCCAAGTGTAAAAAGCAGTGGACAACCCCTTTAAAGCAATGCTCTCATGATGACCAGATGGACTTCCATAGTCTTCTGATGATAAGGACACTTGAGCAGCACCGCTCGTCAACCTCAGGAGTATGCCTGAAGTATCTCTCGATGGTGTCCCTCTGAAGTTGGCCAGGGAGAAGCAGTAGTTTATACCTGCAAAATTATACTTCTAGATGTCCACATAGGGCAATTATTTTTATAATTTTCAGAAGGAAAAGGACAAAACCAGTTGCACTTAGAGTAATTCAACTACTTCCGCATCACTGCTGAATGACGTCTCATGGCGTCTCATGAGGGTCATTTCCCATTTTAATCTATGTTTTTTTTTTATACAGGAGTCAAAATTTAAGGAGACCGGTGTCATTACTCCTGAAGAGGTAAGTTGTCGTTCAGACCTCGTAGTGAATATTGTCTTTGAGACCAGCACCATTAACCCCTTTATTGAGCTCCTGCCACCAGGTTGAAAGTGACCAGTTTATCCTCTTGAAATGAGAGCACAATGGGTCCTACCTGGGTATACAGGTCGATTTGCTGTCATATGTGCTCACCTTGGGCTGAAAAAGGCAGTCATATCAAATGATGGGTGCTGCAGTTAGACGGGATCCACGAGCCAGGTAATCAGGATAGAAGAAATGTGTATGGACCTGCGCTGCTGTTAGAGATGGAGTCATGCGGGTTCAAAATGGCTTTTTCAGTCTATGCGTTTTGACGCCATCATAACTAAACAAATGTCATGACAAAGTCGGAGACTTCGAAACGCGTGACTTAATAAACAACAGCACAAGGTCCATACATGTATTTTCTGTCCTGATCAATTTTTTTAATCTTATATTTACACTTATTCCTGAGTATTCAGCTTTCCTTGCTCTGTTTTTTTTTTTAAATCTGCCATATGGTTACAATTATTGGGCCTTTTTTTGGTTATTACACTTTTTATACGGTAGTCTATATCGGGGGGTTGGGGTGTGCTCATGGGGTAATAATGCAGGGCAGCCGAAATATACACCCAAGAGAATCTTGTGAGCCCGCCCTATTGGTAAAAACTTTAAGAACCAACACTATATACAAATGTCCTATCTCTGGCACCATATGACGGATTTAAAAATACAAAAACATAATACTCAGGAAGCAGTCTGAATGAAATAACAGCAAAGCGTGTCACTTTTGACTTGGTGACAGGTCCTCTTTACAATAGATTTTAACTCCCTGCCTTATTGTTGTAGGTAGGTGGTGACCCACAATCACAGCTTGTCACCTGTATTTAGGATAGGTGGTAAGTGTCTAATCATAGGAAGAGTAGTGGGTGCCCCATTCATTGTCTATAAGGGTCTTGTCGCACTTGGCGACGTTCCAGCGATCCCACCAACAATACGACCTGTTAAGGATCGCTGGAAGTCGCTACATGGTCGCTGGTGAGATGTCAAACAGTTAGATCTACTCAACAACGCAGCAAGCGATACGTCAAACCGTATAACGACCCCGACATTGTTGGGATCCTGTCACACAGCAGCTAGTCTGATGACTCAGAGCTACGTGGCTGAGTTCAGAGTCGCCAATGAGGTAATTTTAAGGCGTCAAACACACCGATGCATGCTGCCCAGCGGGAGCCCGATGATCAAAAAATGGTCCAGGCCATTCTGACACGACCAGCGATCTCACACCGGGGGCCCGGTCGCTGCTACGTGTCAAACATAGGAGATCGCTGGCAGGGTCGCTGTTGTGTCACAAAGCCTGTGACGCAAACCGATCTCACTATGTGTGACGGGGGCTCCAGACTGTGTTTCCCTGTTTTTAAAATCTTGATGTGATCTTATCTGTACAGTAATAGTATACCCAACCCAAAAGTATAGAATCCACCTACATGTTTGCATTTCTTCCACAGTTTCTGGCTGCTGGTGATCACCTGGTTCATCACTGCCCTACTTGGCAATGGCAAGTAGTTTGTTCTTTTCCATTGTTTGTCTTTTTTTCTTTTTTTTGTGTTAACCTATAACACAGTTAGTCAAAACCACAGTTTCCAAAGGACTCTAATCAGTATGATGACGGTGAACAGAAGTATATGTCGGGTGTACTTCTCTCCAAGCTCCTACATGTCCTACAATATAAGCATATGGTCTCCAAAAGGTCCCAAACATATAACAATCAGTTTATAGTTGTTTTTTTTTTTTTTTTCCTTTCATTCCGTGCCCCAGTATTGATCAGCAGATTCTACTGTGTTGTCCCCATACAGTAAATTAAAAGCAAGAATTGATCCATCACATGTCCAAGCTGTAATCTATCCAATAAAATCCACAATACAGAAACCATTTTATAGGGGTTTTCCCATCTCCCAAGATCCTATGGCAATATATTGTAGGCGCAATAATAACAATATTAGCCAATACCGCCAATTATAAATGTAGCATACTTTTCCTGATTAGCTATGTCACTCATGTACAGGGCATTGCAGCAGCTTAAGTATCCATAGTTCTGACAATACATAGAGGGAGTGTTATTTACTTGCAATCGCAATCCTGGATACCTAAGCTACTGTGATGCCCTGTACATGAGTGACATAGCTAATCAGGAGAACTAGGTTCAAGTCTAAGTGGAGGCATTTGCTAATAATATTATTATATTACACCTATTGCATATTGGGATAGGAATTTGGAGATGTGAGGACCCCTTTAAGGTTTACGCCTGCTGAATATTCATATAGGATTCTTAGTAAATAGCAGATAGATAAAAAAGGACAGTTTTCAAGCTAGTCCTGAAGAACAATGAGTCCCGCTATTCTAGTACTACCAGTGGTGCTCTGAGTCGGCGGTATGTCGGCCACAACAGACAGAGCATGTGAGGGTCAAAATTCGGAAAACTCAAAGGTTATTTTATGTATAGAGGAGTTTAATAGTTTGGATGTTTTTAAGAATTGGACGCATACTGGATGAAATAAAAGCAGACCAAACTATACTACACAGACATATACAATACGCACACCTTTATGGTGTATGCCTTTTTTTCTGTGGGACTGTGTGGAAACGCTCAGTGTATGCGGCATGATGTGGACACCGTCTTAGCAGGTTTTGTATCCGGTACCACCTATAGATCATACAACGCTCTCTGAAGAGAACCAAAAAATAGAGGGATAAGAGCGCTGATGCCCCATCATTTAGCTGGGTATGGGAGGTGTCTGCACCCATGGTCAAAACCTCAATAACTGCGTATATATATGTGCATTGAGACGATCACTTGTAACTATTCTGGCTGGAAAGCAATTTGTTTCAATTAGATTTAGGAGTTTTTTTTTAGTTTGTGTTAACGAGAATATTCTGGCACTCCGCTTACTTAATAATTGATGTGATGTGCGCGGTGTCAGCGATCCCACGCTGGTAATGAGCTGACGAACGCTGAATAATGCATCACAGCCTCAGCTGCATTGTTTCTTTATAAACTTTGTATTACACGATTGCCCGCCATACGTTTTATCAACTCGTTTTAGCTTTTTTTTCCTTCTTTTCAGATATTTCAGGCCACTCCCATGTCATATAGTTATCCAGGGGCTTTTAAGAATGATGAAGTTGCATGAATTATCATTTATTTTGTATGTTGCTGTATTGATTTTTGTGAATATTATCCGCCGTATCATACACCTTTTGCCCCTTTTACTTTAGGGCAGCTGGCGAAGAATTAAAAATTAAAGCGTATCTGCCCAACGAGAAGCAGTTTCTGATGACGAAGAATGGTGAGAGCATGCTGTATATCCCACAAGAGGTTATTCTGTGTTCCCCCCCCCCAACTCCAGTCCTCAGGAGCCACCTGTAGGGCAGGATTTTCAGGTTCTTTGCATTGTCCCTGTGATCATTTACCCACACACACTGGTGATGGTTCCAAAATCTGTGAAATCCTAGGGAAAACCTGCACTGATGGTGGCTCCTGAGGACTGAAGTTGGGGAAAATGACGTGGATAATGGCGGAGATGCAAGGATCAGGTAGGACGGTATGCTGATGGTCATGTTCCATGGTGTATATTCCCAAGGAAGGAGCAGGGATGGCCCCGAAACGCATCGAGTAAGAAATAAACAACGCTTTTATCTTTCATTGGCCTCCATTGATGTAGCAGCACGGATCACAGCACACCGTCCTACCTTATCACTTATTATAAACAGGCAGACCTAGCAGGAATAACCAACCCAGCCAGCTTGTATTCACAGCTTGCCCGCCATGTTCTCTGCTGGCTGTGGGCTGTATATAAGAGGACTATATGGGTCTATTTGACTTGTTGGATTCTGCTAACAGAAGCACAAGGAGCTGTCATTATTTGATGACTTTGTGCACTCTACTTCCAAGAGTGATCTACTGGAGAGATGTGGCAGTGGCCATATCTAGCTCTACAATTATCTACCCAATTATTTAATTTATCTTCATAAATCAACAGTGCAAGTTAAGATGAGAATCTTCATAATATTCGTCACTTTTTGTCTCCTGCTCTGCACATTCACTCTGGAAAACTGCTCAAATCTGTCTACAGTTCTGTCTTCATTGAGGGATCAAATTCCACCTGCTGCCTATAGAATTCTATGGAGGGAGGAGAAGCTGCAGGGCGAAAGTGGCCAAGTACATTAGGAGAAAATGCTGAAGGAAGCTTCTAGTGAATGGAGTCTGCAGAAGGCACAACTAGTAAATAATGCAGCATACAAACAGTTACACTTAATGTATTTCATGCCAAAGAATGAGGATCTGGGGCAAGGTCTGGACAAGGCATGGGCGAGCTATATGGCACTGAAGTATGATCCAGTGGGACTGCTGATATGTATGTGCAGGTTGTGTCCTTTCTCCTACCTTAGTTTCTATGCTCATTGTGAAGAAGCATTACAGTCACACTGACATAAAGAATAAAGGGGATGTGTTGATAGATGGCTAATATTAGTATCCCTGCCTTTAATATTTATGTGCATTGACAATCACTTCTCCCCTCAGTGCCCTGTTACAAAAGATGTAAGCAGATGGAGTACTCCGATGAGCAGGAAGCCATCATAGAAGAGGACGACGGGGACGGGGGATGGGTTGACACTTTTCATCATGCAGGTATAACTGACCTGTGGGCTTTAATGTTCTCTATCATTTACTGCTTATTTATATGCAAAATCCACTAAGCATAGGGACAAAATGTCACATTGTATGTGCATGAGAAGTTGGTTTCCTTTATTTTTTTCTTTTATAGCGTCAATAGAAAAGAATCACCAAGGGCTCAATTCATCAATTGAAATTTTTATAAAGTCCCTTTCCTTTTTTTTTCTCTTAATCTTTTAGTCGCTAATGTTTTGAAATAAAAAAAAGTCATTAAAGGGCATCTGTCAGTAGGTTTTTGCTATATAAGCTGATGACCGCATGCTGCAGGAGTTAAACAAAAATCAATTGTGCCTCTCTTATCAGGCTCTTTGCTATTGTTTACATAAACTAAAGGCTTTATCACCTTGTGATTACAATTACTGGACTACATTGGCACACGCAGGGCAATCTGGCACGCCCCCCTCCTCTGATTGTACATTGCCAGTGAGCTGACAATCTCAATTGAGAGCCTGGTGTGGTCGGGTGCAGCTAACTCAGCTCTGCTGTGTTTCTAAAGTTATATCTTTTGATTGTGTCAGAATGGTTGCAGCCATAAGTTATGTATTGTTGGATTCAGAATCTCTTTGCCTAGAACATTCTGCCCTCAGATCAGATTGTAAGAATTTGCTGACAGATTCCTGCTCGAGGTTCAGGAACTTGGCGCAAAATTGAAAATACACTATATATTTGTGTTTTAACTTTTTTTTTCGCCACGTCATAAAGTCTCTAAAAAGTGACCCATTTGTCTATAAAAAGCGTCAAATTAAAAACTCCTCTAGAAACCTTACTCCAGGCAAGGACTAGAGTGAGAACGCCCCAAAATCCAACAATTGGTAAAACATCTGGCTAAGCAAAGTTTTTGACGAAAAAAATTAAAAGATATGAAAGAGAAGACAACTTAAAAAGAGTCGCAAAGTATATAAAGAAAAAGGCACAAGTATTAAAGCCAATAAAAAGAGCAAATTACTCTATAAATGTGTATCAGCAGCAATAATGGATCTAGGCCCAAGTCTTCACCACTTTAGCATGACCTACGATAGAGATGGCTATCATTTCTTTCTCTAGTCACCTTCCACGACAGCAGACAGGAGGATGTCTCCCCGCCTTAAATAGGGGACAGGAAATGCAAAAGAGGTTAAATACCCCTCCCCTTCCTGCATCCACCAGTGTTTTTCCTGTCCCCTATGGGGCATGAAGAGGTTCCTTCAGGTGCTGCCTGTGGCCAGTGAATAGGGGCACCTTGGACTACTTACAGCCAGGCAGCTGAGGTTGGGGCTTCGGCTCTCTCTCCCTCCTGATGCTGCTCCCGTCTCCATGCCTGCTTGTGATTCGGGACAGTCCCACTCCTCCCGCGTTCTCCTGGGGGAGTAAAGTGGAGCTGTAATTTGGCCGGGGGACCTCTGTGAGCTTCCCGGTGTTCTACTTCCTCCCTTGCTGTGTCTGACTATCGCATTACGCGCACCAGAAGTGCGGAAGTGACGTTTTCTGAATGCTCACTTCACTTCAGGGTTGCGTTCCACGTCCTGTTAGGTGGGTGCACCTGGAGGAGGAAGCATACCGCTGAGGACCCGGCAGTAAAGCCCGGTCTGGCTTTTCACCTCCCGGTAGGATTAGATCTATGTATGTGTCTGAGACTGACCTAGACGGTGACAGAGCCTTATACCTGCATCTGCAGAACCAACTTCATCCTCCTACTATGAGTAGCAGGATAAGGGTCCCTACTTTTCCCATGGATTATATTGGGAATCCTGGGGGCTTAGGGTGCATTCTCTCTAGGAGGACAAGGTCTCTACCCCACAGGAAAGGAGTAGAAGACTTCTACATAGATATGTGGTGTCTGCTCCATCACATTGCTGTGCACAGATGGCTTCCGTCCCTTATAGACAGTACTATACTGCTTATTAAACAGGAGGTCCATCCTCCGTGCTTATATATCTCGCCTTTTCCACCCCTGGGTAACACTCCTCCAGCTAATAGAGGAAGGTATCCCTTGGGACCCAACCTCAGACTCAGGCAAGGATATTCCTCAAGCACTGAGACCTTAGGAGTAGTGGAGGATTCCTCTTCTATTCCAATTTCAGACAAAGAAAGTACTTTTCTTCTGATAACATGGAGAAATTGCTCGGCATGGCGTGGACCACGGGGGGGGGGGGGGGGGGGTTTGGGGGGTGGAAGAGGTGGAGGTCAGCCAGTCTATTCATTAATGTTGGGGGTCTTGAAGCTAAACCATGTAAACGGTTTTTCCTGTATAAACTCAGAGGAGATCTGTGTAGTCTATGGCGCACAGCTCCAGTCTTCCGGCGATGCAGCAGGTTGTGTGTTTGAATCCTGAACAGCAAGAATATGGAAGGCTCACGTATTACGTCGGGTACTCCAGAAAAATATATCAAGTCCAGAAGTGTAATCTGGGCACACCAGTAAAGAAAAATGTATTGTCCACGTGTGTTTCTAGTGCACAAAACGTGTTATTTTATTAATGTCACACAGTACATACACCAACGTTTCGGCCATCGGCCTTCTTCAGGGTACAGAAAAGAACTGGTAGACGGAGTCCTTAGGGAATTGAAGAGTCAAAGGATATAATCCAAAATTAAGCCTTAGGTGGGGTGAGAGGGTCATGCATCAAACCACTGTTTTCATCACAGCTGGCTAGATGCCAGATGCTGGTATCCTCTTAAAGCAGAGTATGAAGGAAAAAAAAGGGGGGCACATCTATGTGGAAAAATCCTTAAGGTAAAGAGACAAGGCTCAAATGCTGATGTGTGTGTCAGCTAGGTCTGGGGCGATGTGCACAATTTTGGATTATATCCTTTGACTCTTCAATTCCCTAAGGACTCCGTCTACCAGTTCTTTTCTGTACCCTGAAGAAGGCCGATGGCCGAAACGTTTGTGTATGTACTGTGTGACATTAATAAAATAACACGTTTTGTGCACTAGAAACACACGTGGACAATACATTTTTCTTTACTGGTGTGCCCAGGTGAGTTTGAATCCTGGCACAGATCAAAGTTTCACACTGAGTATGTAAAGAAACAGGACATCTCCAAAGTTTACTGGTTATTTCTGTTGCTATGTATAGGATTTCTAAAGCACCTCAGTATGTAATCTGACTGCTGCATAGCATCCCGCTTGCTGGTTATGCTCCAGGTGGGGACTTCCTGAAGTGGATGTCCAGGTTTTGGAGTTGCGAAGAAGACTGATCTTCCATTTGAAGACTTTTTCCAGCTAGGGATCCCATGGATTGTGTAGCTAGGTCTCGCTGGCTTATTCACCTTGTGGAAGTTCCCAAGGTACCTTAAGGAAAGAGATTCTCGATTCCCTATTACTTCTGCACAGAGAGGTGAGATTATGGCGCGCTCCTATGGAGGGTCGGTTAGGGTCACAGCACATCCTGCGGCTCTCCCGCTGTCCTGAAACGTTGGATCCTCAGACAGGCTTGTTCCATCCCTTTTAAGGGAGACCGGTTCTTCGGTTCTGCCCTATGGTTGCTTGAAATTGCGAGGGCTGCTAGGAAGCAATTTTTCGTCCCTCCCGTGACTTGAATGGGAGACCGCCTGGGAATTCCAGGTGCTGCTGGCTTAAGGCCCCTTCATACAGAGGAAGGGAAGCCAGGACGTTAGGCTTTCCTCAAAAGAGGCAAAGTAAAGACTATCCTTGTCCCCCCATATGCAACCAGAGTAGCAGTGACTGCGACGTTGTGGAGTTTTGCTATCTTACGTCCTCGACATGTGGCGGTCCATCCCCAAGTAGGTTGGGAATAGAGTTTGGCCTTATTCCCCGCAATATCTAAAGATCGCCTCCCCTCAACACATCTGCAGGATTCCTTGTGCCAGGGTCTTCAGTCTCATCTGAAGTCGAGGGTGATATCTTGTGTTCCCCATCAGGAAGATGGCAGAGGTCCTTATTCTCGCCTCAAGTTTGTAAAGGGGCCGTCTGGTTTTTATTGAATCATTATAAATTTGAAAACCTGTGGCCATACTTCCCTGACCACACCCGATCTCATTTGATCTTAGAGATAAAGCAAGGTCGGGCCTGGTTGGTTCTTAGATGGAGAGCGCCTGGGTCATTGAACTGATTCAAGTCGGCTTTCAGACCCCGCTATTCCTTTAATCGAGCAAGAGTGGGTAATGGCCACAATCGATCGGACAGATGCATACTACCAGATCATTTGAATGCCCTGCCCTTTGGAATCTCCTCTGCCCGAGTGTTTCTAAACTCAGAGCAGGGGTGGTTCTGTTTCTTGCCTTTTCAGTTCCTTAGATGATTCAAGCGGTGTCCATAATGCTACGAATTCTGCGTTCCTAGGATGGGTTCCAGACCTAGGAAAATCCAACCTGACTCCTACTCGGGGTACAATTCCTAAAAGTTCTATACTCTTCAAAGCAGGCCTCTTTCTCTACCCAGGCACCGTCGACTGGAACTTCTACAGACAATTCCCAAGTTCCGAGATTGGCGAAACCCTTTCCTGAGGGTCATGATAATGATGCTGGGTTCAGTGGCAGCCTGCATTTAGGCAGTGCCATGGGCTCAGGCCCACACTAGATTCTTACAGGGGCATGTTCTCTCTTCTGGGATAACAACCCCTGGAGAATGGTTCTTCCAGGACATGTGAAGGCCTCTTGACCTAGTGGCGGGACCCTCGCAATCTCCGGAAAGTTGTCACCTGGGACCAGTCTCCTCCTGATGGTCCTGACATCAGTTGCCTACAAAAGGGGCCGAGGCGCCATGGTAGCAGGTCATTACTTCCAGGGCAGAGGGCCCTCTATGATCAGCTCAACATCATTAGACTTCTGGGAGCTGAAAGCAGTGGATGAGGCGCTCAAGGCGACAGTCATCTTCCCACGGTCACCACGTGGGAGTGTTCTCAGATAATATTTCTACCCTCTTGTACCTGTATGACCTGATTGTCCAAATTTACTGTGCTGGTCTTGGTTTGCCCTTTCCTTGTGTGAAGCGCCATGGAACCTGGTGGCGCTGTATAAATAAATAAATAATTAATAATCATAACAGTGATAATATTGCCTCGGTAGCCCATCTGCATCATCGAGGGGTTACCAGAGTTGAGGGACTACAATTCAATTCTGCATATCATTTTGGGCAGAACACAGTCTCCTATCCGTGAGGGCTGTCTATCTGTGGGGTTCCAGCGGCATTCTAGCAGACTTTCTCAGCAGATGAGGAATACAGGGTGTCTCACCCGTACCGTCTTGCGATCTCTGGTGGCCGGTTGGGGCCTTCCGGTTGTGGACCTCTTGCCACTCATCAAAGTATGAAAGTGGAAATTTTCTTCTTCTTTCTGACTGCCGACTGCAGGAAGTTTTTGTTTTTTCTTATATCTCACTTAGACCTTTTTCCGATCAATGCCAGAATGTTACAGAAAATCAGGATTGACCAGGTCTCTACGATCCTTAGGGCATCCCTCTGGCCTGAATGGAGTTGGTTCAGCTCCCTAACTCGCTGGGCTCAGGAGGGTCCATTGCCTCTACCTTACCAGGTCAATCTGCGTCATCTGGACCCATTGTTATGGGCAGCACGGTGGCTCAAGTGGTTAGCACTGTAGCCTTTGCAGCGCTGGGGTCTTGAAGTCCTGGGTTCAATTCCCACCAAGGACACGAAGGACAAGGAGTTTGTATGTTCTCCCCGTGTTTGCGTGGGTTTCCTCCGGGCACTCCGGTTTCCTCCCACATTGTAAAGACATACTGATAGGATGTTTAGATTGTGAGCTCCCAAGAGAGACAGCATTACTGATGTATGTAAAGTCTATGGAATCAATAGCGCTATATAAATGAATAAATATTATATTATTATAAATATGATAAATATTATTATATTATTATTATTATTGTTCATCTGAACCCTCAGAATTTGAGCCTAGCGGCCTGGTTATGGAAGCCAGAATCCTGCCAGCCAGTGGATTATCTGACAATGTTCTTTTCAGAACGGTGGACAATTGGAAGACCTTCATATCATGGTGCGCTGCAGCTCCTCCAGACCCATTTCATCCAAATATTGCACAATTTCTGGGCTTTACAGAACGGCCTAGACATAGGTCTTATCTCTACTACCTTATTGGTACAGGTGTCAGCACAAGTCTTTCTGCTCATCCTTGAATTAAGCGATTCAGGGCATTTGCCAGTATACTTAGTCACCCAAACCAATTCCCTCCTTGGGTCTTTAATTAGTACTCAAGGGACTGACCCATTCAGCCTTTGAGTTTCTCTTCGATGAGTCTACAGGTGACTGCCTTCCTGGTCACTGTCACCCCTGCTAGGAGGGTGGGAGAGTTCCAGGCTATCTCAAATAGAGAGCTCTGTCTAATGTTATTAAGTTGGTATCGTGCTCTGTTCGACCCTTTTTTTTTTTTTTCCCAAGGTGGTCTGACTTCCACAGTACCCGGCCATCATCCTGCTTTCTTGGTCTACTCCTTCAAATCCTTTTCTACGCTTGCCATTCATAGAACTGTGCTTCCTTCTGTATGACGGACGGCCACCTTAGCGTTGACAAAAATCTATTCACTCAGCCCATTGGCCGCACTGAAGGCAAAGGGGCCTTTCAAGGGGATGATTGCCAACTGGAGCCATCTCTTCTACATATGCTCCATAGATAGGGGTTCTCACCATCTGAGTAGCTGATTTCCCATTCCACCAGGTCTGTGTCAACTTCATGGGTGAAAAAGGGAGATGCATCTCCCGGACAGATCTGCGGCACAACCACTTGGTCGTCTGTCCATACATTCACCTAACTTTACAGACTGGGTTTTAATAGGGATCTTAATTTTGGCAGGATATTCCTGCAGGCTGTTGTCCCTCCCTAGAAATTGTTTGTTGGTATTCCTCCGGTATGGTGTTGTGGAAGGTGACTAGAGAAAATAGAATTGGACTTACCGGTAATCCCGGTTTCTTGGAACCTTCCATGACAGCACTAATTTCCCTCCCTATCTGATGATTTTTATTGGATGATTCCTGCATTTGGTGATACCTATTCATGCTAGTGTGTCCAGAAAAAACACTGATGGATGCAGGAAGGGGAGGGGTATTTGACCTCTTTTGCATTTCCTGTCCCTTATTCAGGGCGGGGAGACATCCTCCGTTCTGCTGTTGTGGAGAGTTCCTAGAAACAGAATTACCAGAAAGGCTAATTCTATTTTTCTTGCATAATAAAATCCAAAAATTTAGAAAATATTAAAATCCTAAAACTGAATAAAGAAGTCTAAACATTCTTTATTTTGCTCAATCATTATTTCGATTAGATAATGCTAAAGTATAAATATGGCTTATGGTAACAAATGACCTAATATTGGGTGAAATGATCACCCATGTACCTGTCCTCTGTGTTTATAAATGCCAATGTACAACCAGACAGAACAACTCTGATTCTTCAAAGTTGCAAAACCTTTGCATAAGTTGGAGTTGAGCAAAAATGTTACAACTTTTGCCGTTTTTATGCCAGGTACTCAGTTTTCCAAAATGGTCAGACCTTGGGCATGGCAGAGGTCTAATTTAGGACGCAAGAAATCTTACTCCAATCAGGGACTAGAGTATAAGTGGCGGCACAAGCCACTTGTCAGACTCTCCTGAGAGTCATGCGCCATTAATAAGCGTCTGATTCCTACCAGTGCCCTCATCAAGATTTAGTCGCCCATCTTGAGGAATTGGGGCCAATGTCTTGCGTATTTCAGTTTTCTAAGTGACTGCATCTATAAATAATCCGGTGACACCATATAACTTGGAATCACATTTACATTCTAATTAAAGCCTGTGTCTGATAGGTGTGAACACCGTCACCGAGGCTGTGAAAGAAATAACACTTGAGACACAGGTAAGATTAACACTATATTTATTGCACTGCAGGCAAGTTACCGAATAATGCACATGAAGAAGAACGAGATGCAAGTTCTAAATGATGATTTCTGTATTTTCAAGGGCTTCTAAAAACCTGAGCTTTTTTATTATTATTATTATTTCTATATTTTTAAAGCAATACTAACCACTTTTTCTGCCACCATTATGACTCCTTTGGGAAAGGGTCATCATCCATCTCCAAATTACACTACATTATACATTCCCAGCAACCATACTGCTTCACAATTAGGCTCTAGAGAAGCTGGTTGAGGAACACTGAAGAGGTGATGCTAAAAACGTTTTATCCTTTTTTTTTTTTTTTTTTTTTTTTTTTTTTTATATCCTACCTATTTCATCATGCCAAATTTTTCTTTTATTTTATATAGTATTTTAACAATTCGCAAGTGTTTTCTATTATGGATCAACTAGCAGGTTAAATATCAGTGGAGGTCTGATCCCTTTTGTCAGAAGCTAGACAGGAAAGTCAATAGGATGAATAGTGTGTCGCCACCTAAAGCTCCGGTCCTGCCCTGTATTATATACAGTGGACTCTTAACCAGCGCTTCCCTGAAGTCAGGGCCCCGTTCTCGATATGGATGTCATTAGTAGGCTACGCACCCTATACACTCCCTGACAGAAGTTATGTTGCTTATCCATTATATGTAAATTAAAAGCTTCTAACCTGACATTAAATTCATCCATTGGTTGTATAAATGACTCTTTTGAAAGCTGAAACCCTCCGAAATTTGATTTAGGTTAAGAACATAAATTGGCATCAATGCTGAAATATTAATCATTTAATGAACACAGAATGGTCAGATTTTAGCAAGACAAAAGTTTTGTCGCCTGGTCATATAATGCACCCAATCCTAGTTTACATCCTCACCTATGCTCAGTAAATGATCGGTTAATTAGTGGGGGGTGTCTAAAAAGAAACTCTGCACCCCACACCTTCACTTGAACTGCACCTTGAGCTCTGACAACATGCCAAAAATCCACCCTGCGACCAAAGCCTTGATTATCAAGAGGCTGAAGACCAGATCCACTGCAGAGGTGGCTGGCACTTTAATGTGTCTCAGCGTCAAGGTACAAAGAATTAAAAAAAGATTGAAGAGACTGGAGATGTGTTTGACAAGCACAGGTCTGGCAGATCCCGCAAGACAACTGCTCAGGAGGAGCGTTTGTTGGTTAGAAAATCCAAAGCAAGCCCCTCTTCCACTACAGCTGAGCTCCCAACAGGCCTGGTCACCTCAAGTCCCTGTGTCAATTAGAACAGTTTGTAGGATTCTGTCTCGAAATGGCCTCCATAGTCGAATCAGTGCCCAGAAGCCAGCACTAAACAAAGGGCAAATAAAAAACTGTGTGGCATTTGCAAAGTCCCACAGCCTGCTAAACAGATGGACGCTGGAAAAGTGGCAGAAGGTGGATTTCTCTGATGAATCTTCAGTAGAATTACACCACAGCCACCGCAAATACTGCAGGAAACCTACTGGAGCCCGTATGGATCCAAAATACACCCAGAAAACAGTTACATTTGGTGGTGGAAAGATCATGGTCTGAGGTTACAATTCAGTATGGGGGTGTGCGAAACATTTGCAAGGTGGAAGGCAATATCAATAGCCTAAAATATCAAGAAGTATTAACTACCTCTTATATTCCAAATCATAAAAGGGGTCAAATTCTGCAGCAGGATGGTGCTCCATCTCATACATCCATCTCTACAACAAAGTTCCTCCAGGCAAAAAAGATCAAGGTGCTCAAGGACTGGCCACCCAGTCACCAGACATGAACATCATTGAGCATGTTTGGGGTAGGATGAAAGAGGAAGCTTGGAAGAGAAAACCAAAGAATCTAGATGAACTCTGGGAGGCATGTAAGACTGCATTGTTTGCTATTCCTGATGACTTCATTAATAAATTGATACATTGTATGAATCATTGTTGAACCTCATGGATGCAGTTCTTCAAGCCCATGGAAGTCACACAAAATATTAAACATAACTCTAATAGCACCACAACTTCATTTACCAATGCTATGCAAAATATATTTTTTTATTTTAAGTTAGTAATGTGATTTTCAAACAAAAAATTATCTGTGGGCGACAAAACTTTTGTCTTGCCAAAATCTGCCCATTCTGTGTTCATTAAATGATCAATATTTCAGCATTGATGCCAATTTATTTTCTTAACCTAAACCAAATTTGGGAGGGTTTCAGCTTTCAAAAGAGTAATTTATAAAACCAATGGATGAATTTAACCTCCGCCTTTATTTACATAACATGGATAAGCGACATAACTTCTGTCAGGGAGTATAGACCTGCCGTATGATAGGAATATCCCTTTAACGTACTGCCCGGTTAAATCACAAATCACATGTGATTACTGGGGGCTGAGGCAAGAACGATTGTGCTCAGTGTATTTTTAACACATAGGAATTGCAATAAGCGGAGGACCCTTTTAGATAAAAGTAGCATTATGGTCTCTCATTTTTGTCTTTGTTAATATTTTCTTATTATCCCATATTCTGGTTATAAATTCCATCTTAATTCTTGTATTTTTGCTCATACAAGGATTCTGGGAAAGCATCAAGCCGTGCAGCTTGTGATGACGATGACGATGATGATGATGGAGAAGCAGCAGATATGGAAGGTAGAACTTCTCAAATCCTTCTTATTTCTATATACCACAGATGTGATTCTTTGACTGTAGGTTTTTTGTGCAGCTATGAGCTTCTTATTTTAATAATAATCTTTATATAGCGCTAACATATTCTGCAGCTCTTTACAATTTAGAGGTTCCTATACAAACAGTCATAAGTAAAAATTATAAAAAATGCAATAGTTAAAGCAAAAAAAAGACAACCCTGCTCATAAGAGCTTAAAATCTACAATGAGGTGGGGGTGACACAAAGTACAAGTGCTTATTTACAATGATGGTTCTGCTATGTTGAAGAAATGAGGGATTGGTAAAGGCTGCGTAAGTTATCACCAGCCTATATGTGTACTTTTGGGTATGGTGGAGCTTGCTGGAAAGTTATGTTCAGAGACATAGTGGATGGGCTATATATAAGGGACTTCGATTAGGGATGCGATAACCCGCCCTAAAAAGATGTGTTTTTAGGGAGCCCCTAAACCAATGTAAGTTGTGGATAGTCCTTAAGTATTAGAGTAGAGGATTCCAGAAAATTGGTGCAGCTCAGGAGAAGTCTTGGAGTGGGAGGTTCGGATTAGTGGGAATGTTAGGCGAAGGTCACTTGTAGAACATAATGAACGGGTAGGATGATAAGACAAAGAGGAGGGTAGCGGTAGGGAGGTGCTGTACTGTGGAGAGCTTTGTGGGGAGAACAAGCAATTTAAATTGGATTCTATAATGTATAGGCAGCCAGTGCAATGACTGGCACAGAGCGGAGGTATTCTAGTAACAATTAGCCAGATAGGTGACCCTGGCTGCTGTATTAAGATGAACTTTAGAGGAGAAAATCTATTGAGGGGGAGGCCAATTAGTAAAGAATTGCAATAATTAAGGCAAGAATGGATCAGGGCCACAGTTTGGGTTTTTGATGTTTCCATGGTGAGAAACGGATGGATTCTAGAGATGTTCTTCAGGTGCAAGCGACAAGAGCAGGGGAGATTTGACACTGCCCCTTCCTTCACCTCCTATATACAGACAGCGAGCCTGCTGCCTAGGCATTATAGTGGTGCTGAGAGGGAGCTGTCAGATTTGGGGAGGTTGGTGAAGGGCGGGATCAGAAGAAGTTACGTTTTGGAAAGATTACATTTCAGATAGAGAGCAGACATGATGTTGGAAACTGCGGTTCGACAGTCATTGGTATTCTGTATTACAACGGGGGTAAGGTCGTGATGAAGTGTATAATTGTGTGTTATCAGCATAAAGACGGTACTAGAAACCAAATATGCTGACGTCTGACCAATAGGGGCTGTCTAGAGTGAGAAGAGGGCCATGCACTGAACCTGAGGGACTCCCAATACAATAGCGAGGGGAAGAGGAGAAGTGGAGCCAGCGAATGATACACTGAAGGAGCAGTTAGAAAGCTAGGAAGAGAACTAGGAGAGGGTGGTGTCCTTTATATTGATGAGTAGCGAGTAGGAGATGGTGATCAACAGTGTCAAACCTGCAGAGAGATCAAAAAGAATAATCAGAGAGTGGTCACCATTACATTTTGCCGTCAGAAGGTCACTAGTCACTTTGAGGGCAGTTTATGTAGAATGCAGGGGACGGAAACCAGACTGTAATGGATCTAGAAGAGCGTGAGTGTAGAGGTAACAGGTGAGTCGGGAGTAGATCAGGCACTCCAAGAGTTTAGAAATGAAGGGAAGATTGGAGACTGGTCTATAGTCATTTGTGCAGGATGGGTCAAGACAAGTTTTCTTTAATAATGGAGTTATGATGGTGTTTAAAGAAAGAGCGGAGAGATTGAAGATTTTGGTTAGATGAGTAGTGACAACCAGAGAGTGACTGGAATAGGTGTGAGGGAAGGGGGTCAGTGGTGCATGTAGTAGGACGAGAGGAAGAGAGGAGCCTGGAGACTTCTTCAATTGTGGGGAGGGATTGGAGTAATAGCGCATTAAGGTTGGGAGCCGATTTCCAGGTCGGTGTTTTCTATTTTTTCTGTAAAGTAAGAAGCCAGATCATCAGCACAGAGGTCGGTGATAGGGGCCTGCACTCTAGGACTGAGGAGAGAGTGAAAGGTGTCCAGAGTTTTTTGGATTGTTGGATAGTGAGGAGATGAGGGTGGTGAATTAGGTCTGTTTGGTGAGGTGAAGGGCTGAGTTGTAGGTTCTTCAAATAAATTTATAGTGGATTTTCTGGTGAGCAAATTATTTTTTTTTTTCCTACATTGGCATTCAGCACTCCTATAGCATTGCTCGAGAAATAGTGTTCAAAATGTGAACCAGGGCTGTTTTCCTCTGTGTTTGGAGGTTCTGAGGGTGAGGTGTGCTACTTGGTCCAGGGTGCTTCTGAGAGAGTCATTGTAGAAATTCACAGCCAAATCAGGACAGGAGAAGGAGGAGATTGGAGATAGTAATGAGGGTAGCGAATCTGATTGAGGGTTAAAGGGAACCTCCCCTCCTCGCTGTGTCCTAGCATGTCCCACTGGGCGTCATCGCTCCTGGTGCTTTGCTGTCTCTTTTTTTTTTTGTATTTTCTGCCCTCTCTGCTTCTGTAATGCCTGGCCGGAACTTCATATCCGGCCGGGTGCATTGTGGGCCTAATCACGCTATCAGCCCGACTTCGATATGCGCCGGAGCCAGGCCGATCATGTGATTAGGCCCACAATGCACCCAGCCGAATATGACGTTCCGGCCGGGCATTACAGCAGCAGAGAGGGCGAGAAATACAAAAAGGAGGCGGCAAAGCATCGGGAGCGAGGACGCTCAGCGGAGCGTGCTTGGACACAGTGAGGGGGGAGAATGGAGCCCGAAGCCCGCCTATTCAGTCTCATAGAAGGAGACTGTAAGTAAGTTATAAGTCATTTTTCATAGTCATTATAAGGCCCCTTTATGTCAGACAGGGATGGTTAGGGAACAGCTACCAAGGAGCAGGGACAGGTAGTGATAGGAGAGAGAGTTAAGACCCCGTTACACTGCACGATATCCTGAAAAATGCTTAAACATTAAGGTGTTTTGGAGTCATTCAAACAACATCGTTAGGACGTTGTTTCGTGTAACACTGAGATTCAACTACGATAAGTCTTTGGATCGGTGATCGCAGGTTTGAGAACATGTTCTCAAATCAAACGATCCTCGATCAGCTAACCTGCTATATCGTTGTGTGTGACACCGCGATAACTATGTTGTTGACGACTTCGCCCATTCACAGCAATGTGCAGGTATCGTTTGCTGGGTTGTGTGAACGATACCTGCTAACTACATCGTTGGTGAGTAATCCATGATTTTCTGGTCATCATAATGGGAGACCCAGACAATGGGGTTTAGGGCACTGCCCTCCGGAGGTCACACTAGGTACTACAAGTTTGTAGACACCGCCCCCTCCGCTTATAAACCCCTACCGCAGGGAACATCCTCAGTTTTAAACTTAGTGTGCTCGGAGGATCACGCTTTGCTTGCACTTCACTGCATTCTCACTACTTTCGTGATGGCGTCTGAAGACAAGGTAATAAGGTCCCAGTCGGGACCGGTGACAGCCTCCCCGCTCACCCTTAGTGGCACACGCTGGTGGAGGTACCGGAGGGCCTAGGGCCTGGACACCTGGTGTTCTCCCGGTACGCTGTTACACTCCTCTCCATCCCTCTCTGGGGGGCTCTGGTGAGTGGGAGATGGGAGCCTTGCACAGCTCCGCTCCGTCCGAGGCCTCCCTAAATGGTGCTTACAGACCGGACTGGAGCCAGCCCAGTCCGAGGCCTCCCTAAATGGTGCTTACACTCCGGACTGGGCTGAGCGGCCCAGTCTGAGGCCTCCCTAAATGGTGCTTACACTCCAGACTGGTGCTGCACCCCCGTCCGAGGCCTCCCTGAATGGTGCTTACAGACCGGACCGGCACTGAGGCACTCTGTGTCTCCTGTGTGCCTGGGGGTAGTGTCTGGCACTTTATGTGTTTCATGACACTCAGACCGCGCGTTGCCCTCGGGCCCGCGGTTCTGCGGGTGTACCCTGTGCTGGGGTCACCCTGGCTGACCGCCCTGTGTGTCACAGGGGCTGAGGCCGTAGGCTGCGGATGTGTGATATGTATTTGCAGTCTGTGTACAATGTTTTTTACACTGTTTCCCGCCCTGCGGGCTCCAGCTCCCTCATGAGAAGGATGCTTGGAGGATGGGATGCAGCCCGTGCGGTGACGTCACCGCGGGGCGTGTGCGTGTGTTTCCCGCGTGTCTTCGGCGCCGCCCACAGTTTCTCTGTCGGCGGCCATCTTTACCCTCACTTCCCGGCTGGGAACTGTATGCAGCGTGCGTCTGCACTCCAAGAGGGGAGACCGGAAGACGGCGCGGAGGTCACACACACACACCGCTCCCTCATACCGCTTTACAGCGGTCGGTAAGCCACCGGGATCTCCGGTTTTATTGTCTGCAATTGGGCTTATCTACCCCTACTGTGGCCATGTCCTCAGTTAGGAAGCTTGCTGCTAAGGCGGCCGAGGCCACCGTTACATGTGCTACGTGCAATGGAACACTGGTGGAGGGGTCCTGCAATAACTGTGGACGCCCAGAGGCCCGGGCTGCAACTACTGGGTCAGCAACCCCGGTGCTATACCCCGAGGTTCAGGTGATCTCAGGGCCTTGGGAGACTCAGAACAGGATCAATGAATCTCTGTTGTCTCAGCTGTCCTCCATGTCGCAATCCCTGGAGGCACTTAATAGGAGACTGGATAGCCCAGCTACTCCTTCCAGTTACCCCCGGGTGTCTCCCTCTTCTGCTGTGAGACCCCTTAAGCGGGCTCGTCGTGAGGCTTCACCCGAGCTCCAGACTCTCTCTGAGGAGGAGCGTTCCTCTGATGGTGAGGAAGATGATGGGGGTTCGACTTTCGGGTCTGTATCTGTGTCTGAACCACCAGATGGGGTGGAGGATCTGGTGTCCTCTATCAACGAGACCTTACGTCTCGTGACACCCCCTGAGGAGGTGACGGTGCACCCGAAGGAGGTCTATCAATGGCTGCGGCCGGAGGCTAGACCAAGTGGCTCCTTTATGGACCATACTAATTTTGGAAGGGTGATTAGAGCCCCCAGGTTACATCCTGGGCGGCGTTATGTCCGCAAACCCAAGGACAATCGCTTCCCCTTTCCCCAGGAGGTGCTTCAGGAGTGGTCGCAGTCCCGAAGGTGGACGCGTCCATGACTAGAATTGCTGCACGCTCCCTGTTTTCTGCCTCTGATAGCTCCTCGTTGAAGGATGCGACGGATAGACAGGTCGAGCAACTCGCCAAGTCTTCCTATGAGGCTGTGGGGTCTTCATTTGCCCCTAACTTTGCCACGGTCTGGACCTTACAAGCGATTACTACCTGCTTGGATGGTATCACTGACCTGGCAAGGTCCAGTCCAGAGGTCCTGGCACTTACCGAGAGGGCGAGAGCCTATGCGGACTACGCCAGAACGGCGACTCTGGAAACTGCCACTCGCTCAGCTGTGGCTTCGGCCAATGCTATAGCGATCCGCAGGTTGTTGTGGCTACGTCTTTGGGACTCAGATGCCACATCTAAGAAGATTCTGCAGAATCTTCCGTTCTCTGGTGACAGGCTTTTTGGCACAGAGCTGGACAAGCTAATTAAGGATTCTGCTGAGTCTAAAATACCGCAGAATAAACCTAAGCCACGGTATACCGTTAAGAGGAACCCAAAACAGTGGTCCTTTCGGTCCAGCTCACAGTCATCAGCACCGTCCGCTCGCACGGACCGAGGGGGCAAGCCCGCTTCTCAGTGGCGCTCTAAGAGTCGTCCAAAGAAGCCGGCGGGGGCAGCAGCTGCCACCCCCAAACCCGCCTCTACATGACTCGCTCTCTCTTCCTGCCTCCCCACAGGTGGGGGGCCGCTTGTCTCGCTTTCAGGACGAGTGGCTACTTCACGTTCCAGATCAGTGGGTTCGAGACGTGGTCTCGCGAGGTTACAGGATAGAGCTGACGTCAAAACCGATATCCCGATTCCATCGGTCGGTCCCTCCCCAGAAAAAGCTCAGGCCTTTTCTTTGGTGTTGGAGGGACTCCGCAGAGACGGAGTGGTGGTCCCGGTGCCTTCCGGGGAGAGGTTCAGGGGTTTTTACTCCAACCTCTTTATCGTCCCAAAGAAGGACGGATCCTTCCGCCCAGTACTGGACCTGAAGTTGTTCAACCGTCACGTGTTGGTTCGGAAGTTCCGTATGGAATCACTGCGCTCCGTGATCGCAGCTGGTGTCACAGGGGGACTTCTTGGCGTCCATAGATATCAGAGACGCTTACCTTCACGTGCCCATTGCACCGGCTCACCAGCGATGGTTGAGATTTGCAGTGGGGGAGGAACACTTCCAATTTGTGGCGCTGCCGTTCGGCTTGGCCTCGGCACCACGGGTGTTCACAAAAGTGATGGCCTCTATGATGGCTCTCCTGCACGTGCAGGGCCATGCCGTCATTCCCTATTTAGACGACCTGCTGGTCAGGGCGCCATCGGAACACCTCTGTCAAGCGAGCCTAGATGTGACCATGCGGTCTCTGGAACAATTCGGTTGGCTCCTCAATGTTCAGAAGTCAACCTTGGTTCCGACCCAGTCCTTGACTTATTTGGGCATGGACTTCAACACGTCCTCAGCCCTGGTGTCTCTGCCACAATCCAAACAGGTGGCGATTCGATCGGGAGTACAAGCAGTGCTCCTGTCACCACAATCGTCCCTTCGTGGGTTGATGAAGCTGGTGGGTCGCATGGTGGCGGCGATAGAGGCGGTGCCGTTTGCACAATTTCGCCTCCGTCCTCTCCAGCTGGAGATACTACGCAGGTGGGACAAGAGGACGATCTCACTGAATCGGCTGGTGACACTGTCACAACCGACCCGAGATTCCCTGCAGTGGTGGCTTCAACCACATCACTTGTCGCGGGGCCGGTCCTTCATCAAACCGTCATGGTTAGTGGTGACCACCGACGCCAGTCTGAAGGGCTGGGGTGCGGTGTTCTTACACCACAGGGCCCAAGGCCTCTGGACTCTGTCGGAGTCGGCATTACAGATCAACGTGCTGGAGATCAAGGCGATCTATCTAGCACTCCTGGCCTTTCAGAGATTCCTCTCAGGACATCCCATCCGGGTTCAGTCCGACAACGCGACGGCCGTCGCTTATATAAATCATCAAGGAGGAACCAGGAGTGCAGAGGCTCTGGCCGCAGTCCACCGCATCCTATCCTGGGCGGAGGACAACAACTGCCTGATCTCCGCAGTTCACATCCCAGGGGTCGAAAACTGGGAGGCCGACTATCTGAGCAGGCAGGGGATGGACGCCGGAGAGTGGGCCCTTCATCCAGACGTCTTTCGGGACATCTGCAGCAGATGGGGCACTCCGGACGTGGATCTGATGGCCTCACGGCTGAATCATCAGGTTCCGCAATACATGGCGAGGTCATGGGACCCCCAGTCGTTGGGAGCGGACGCCCTGATCTTGACTTGGTCCAGATTCAATCTACCATATGTGTTCCCTCCTATGGCTCTGATTCCCAGGGTGCTGTGGAAAATCAGGTCGGAATGCAGGGTAGCCATTCTAGTGGCTCCAGACTGGCCCAGGAGGTCCTGGTATCCGGACCTGTGGCAACTGTCAGGCGGACACAGGTGGGCTCTTCCAGAACGCGCAGATCTTCTCGCGCAAGGCCCATTCTTCCACCTCAATTCCAAGGCCCTCAGATTGACTGCATGGCTCTTGAGGCCTGGCTGCTGACATCCAGGGGGTTCTCCCCTACAGTGGTTGCCACTATGAATCGGGCTAGAAAGCCAGTTTCCAGGAAAATGTACCACAGGACGTGGAAAATCTTTTTTACCTGGTGTGCCTCTGGGGGCCGGTCCCCGTGGCCCTTGTCCATCCCGACATTGTTGGCATTCCTACAGTCGGGTTTGGAGTTGGGATTATCCCTTGGCTCCTCAAAGGGTCAGGTCTCAGCACTTTCTGTGCTGTTTGACAGACGATTGGCGCTTCTCCCGAAGGTCCGTCAATTTCTGCAGGGGGTGTCGCGGATGGTTCCACCCTACAAAAGACCTCTGGATCCGTGGGACCTTAACATGGTCCTGGCGGCATTGCAAAAACCGCCATTTGAGCCTCTGAGGGAGGTTCCCCTTTCTCGTCTGTCCCAGAAGGTGGCTTTTCTGGTGGCGATTACATCTCTGAGGAGGGTCTCAGAATTGGCTGCACTATCGTGCAAGTCTCCTTTTCTGGTGGTTCACCAAGACAAGGTGGTGTTGCGTCCACGGCCGGAATTCTTGCCAAAGGTGGTTTCAACGTTTCACCTGAACCAGGAGATTGTTCTCCCATCATTTTGCCCCGCTCCCGTTCATCAGGTTGAGCGCGACCTCCATACTCTGGATCTCGTGAGAGCTATACGCATTTATGTGTCCAGAACCGCCTCCTTTAGGAGTTCGGATTCTTTGTTTGTTCTTACGACAGGTCGCTGTAAGGGGTCCGCGGCTTCAAAGTCAACCTTAGCCAGGTGGATTAAGGCTTCCATTCAAGAGGCTTACCGGTCTTCTGGTTTGCCTCTCCCGGTGGGATTGAAGGCTCACTCTACCAGAGCCGTAGGTGCCTCATGGGCCTTGCGACATAGAGCATCTGCTCTACAGGTGTGTCAGGCGGCCACTTGGTCCAGCTTACACACTTTCTCTAAGCACTATATGGTGCATGCCCATGCCTCTGCGGATGCAAATTTGGGCAGGCGGGTTCTACAGGCGGCGGTTGCCCACCTTTAAAGGGGAACCATGTTATCCGTCTTGTTGAGGAACTCTTCCCGCCCTGGGGTATTGCTTTAGGACATCCCCATTGTCTGGGTCTCCCATTATGATGACCAGAAAAAAGAGAATTTTGTTTACGTACCGTAAATTCTTTTTTCTTTAATCATCAATGGGAGACCCAGTACCCACCCAGTTGTTCCTTTGCTTGTTTTGCATTGGCTCTGTTCTCTGTTGAGACAGTGTTTGCCGGGTTGTTGAACCGTTTGTGCACGGTGTTCTTCCCGATGTTTCGGGTGTGGTTTATTTTCCTCCTCGCAGCTTGTAGACCAAACTGAGGATGTTCCCTGCGGTAGGGGTTTATAAGCGGAGGGGGCGGTGTCTACAAACTTGTAGTACCTAGTGTGACCTCCGGAGGGCAGTGCCCTAAACCCCATTGTCTGGGTCTCCCATTGATGATTAAAGAAAAAAGAATTTACGGTACGTAAACAAAATTCTCTTTATCTAGACGTGAGACAACTTACCAACGATGTCGGAAACGACCACGCGCCCCCGACATCGTTTCAAAGTTGTGCCGTGTAACTACCTGACATGTTCCCTTTAATGCCCTGTAGATTTCTGAATGTGTGATAGGTAGGAGTGTGCTATCGTGGGATTTGTAAGCTTGAAGAAGAGAATATTGTGGTCAGAATGGTGGGTGAACCTGGGTGGGTGGTATATTCTGAGGAGGGGGAGATGGAAGAGCCTAATGGTGTGAACCTCAAAAGACGGGGATGAGAGTGATGGAGCTGGCTGGATAACCTGGAAAGTGCACTGAGAGGAAAGGAGTAAGCCAACTCCACCACCATGTCTGTTCCTAGGTCTTGGGGAATGGGAAAAAATGTAAGCCGCCCTGCGAAATAACGGCAGGGCGGAATCCTGGATCCAGGTTTAAGAGAGGGCCAACAGATTAAGGGAGTTAATAAGAAAGTAGTTGTGAATGTAGGGAAGCTTGTTGGATAGAGACCGTGAATTCCAGAGAGCACAATGAAAAAAGGAGATAAAGGTGTACAAATAATATTAATATTTAGTAGGGTTTCTATGTGAGGTGGAGGAGGGGTTGAAGTTGTCAGAAAATGGACCAGGATAAGGAGAGATATCACATGACAGTAGTGAAAAAAGAGAGAGCAAATAGTTTTTGGATTTGTGACATGACTTATGATGCATGATTAACTGAGATTTGTCAGCAAGGTGAAGAGAACCTGCAAGTTGTACATAGGGGGGAGCAGAAGGAGATAAGGGCTGATGTGGATGAGTGGTGGTGGAGGGGAGATGGGGTGGTGAATGTGGATAACAAAAGCACATAGGAAAACAGACATTGAAATTAAGGACATAATTAAAAAAGTGGGTTACCTGACTCCTGCCCTGACTAACTGCCATAGACGTAACTGCAAGAGGTTCAAAACAGAAATGGTGTCAACAGTCCGCGCTGTTGCTTCAATAAATGTACTCGAAAAGCATTGCTTTCTCAATCTCCTTTTTTATTCCTTCACACTAACCAACGCGTTTCAGTGTAACCCTTGCACCTTCCTCAGGGTACGTAACTGCAACACTTATCGATGACGACACGTGCACCCTTAATGGTAGCACTAAATTTATAATGCTCACTATAGCATTAGGGAAGGGGAATTGTGGGAAGTCAGATGGTTTAGGTAATTAGCAGCTGGTTAGCACAGCAGGGGATAAATGGCTGATGAAAGATGACCATACAACCTTATGTCACAATCTAGCTACACAGAATCACACCTTCCACCATTAGATAAAATTTACAATGAGGGAAATAGACAATCATACTGGTGAGTATTGAATATAGTATGAATAGATGACATGTAGCAGAGTTTACAACAAATGCAGACCTTGTACCTTGAGTAGTTGAGTTAGGCTGATGCAACACTGTCAGATTTCTCGAGCGAGTGTAATGCGAGGGAAACTCACTGGTCCAACTGCAATGCATCATTAAATGATACTGGTTCAATTAGTGCGAGTTCCTCGCATTACACTCGCCTTGCAAGAATGCTGCGACTGAACGAGATTTCTCCACGTGAGGAGACAATGAAAGTCTATGGGTGCGAGAAAATCTCGTACCCATACAGCACACAGTGCCATAGTGACACACGTGTGCTGTCAGAATCACTTCAAACTCTGCGGCTGGGGGTCTATTGCGCTGTATCTGGGAGGATCCAGGAATCAGACGCCGGCTGCTGGAGTTTAGCAGCGAGTGCAACAGGGACAGCTCCTCACTTACATTATCACTTCGGCTGGTATTATACGCTATTTGCGTACCTCATTATAATAGGCGGCCCTGCATGTCCTCTACGCAGTTTGCGTACATTACCGCTGACAGCTCCTGAAGTCAGAAACCGCCGGCATTTAATGTAATTTAATAAATGCTGACAATTAGCTGCTTTTAGCGAATAAACTTCTTAACCCCTGCTGACCCAGTGGGTCATGTCAGCATGTGTCCAGGGAGTATGTACACACAACACACAATCAGCGTGTTAACCCTGCACACACCGGATTAATAGCCACATCTGCCGCCTCTGTGCTGACATGCATCACAGAGGCTGCAGATGGGGTTAATATGGCGAGAAACCCCAGGATTTTAAAATTTTTAACTTCATTTCTGTTTTTACTAATCATCTTGCACCGCTCCTGTCACAGCGGTGCAAAATTATTTTTAACTGTACTGGCAAAACCCCAAGTTCAAACTCTGCGACTTTGACAGCAGCTGAGTTTAAATTTACTGGCAAATGCTGTCCGCGGACCTGAAGTTTGCTTCAGGACCGCGGACCGCATCACACTGACGCGCATCACACTGACGCGCAGCACACTCACCACACTTGCACCACAAACACAAAAAACACGCATAACACTCGCATCACTGTCGTGCATCAAACACGCTCCGTGTTTGATGCATGACAGTGTGCCCCCAGCCTTAGGATAAGATTTGAGCAGAGAGCTAGTTATTTTAGTCTGCTCACCATAGTGTCTGTCATTCCGCTCATTTTTCTGACCATAGGATTTTTGCAGCCAACCTATGGGTTTCTGATGTTTATGTTGGATTTCACTCAATACGTTAAATGTCTGTTTAGTGGTAAATTGAATGATTGATTGAGAAGTAGCCAGGCTTTGGGATTAATGTTTTCTTAACTTAGAAAAAATTGCCAATATTTCTGTGTTTCTGTCCCTGGCTGCCATTTTTTTTTCTTCAAAAGTGACAACTGAATGTGTCACCTTTTCAGGAACAGATGGTGAAGTGCTCACCGATGCTGATGGAATGATCTGATTCTTGGACAATGCCCTTCTTTGTGTTACTTTTATTTTTTTAAGGTCTCTGTTTTTAACTTTCTGACTATGTGTTAACATCTGAATTACTAGTTTATCACCATTGGGTGGAAAGTCTCCTTAAGGGGGTTGTGCAGCCTCTCAGCTGCATGATCTGACATCGACAATCAAGAGACATTGCAGCCCACTGACCGCCCAACGTGTACAATAAAGGTGACCGATTAGGAGAGGATCCATACATAATAATTGGTGGGTGTTGGACTTAAAGGGAACCTGTCACCTCCTGAAAGCCACCTAACCTATCAATACATGTCTCTGCACCTTCCTATTACCATTATAACTATCCCTCTTTCTGCTAAATGCTTGTTTTCAGTGTTGTAAAAACGTTTTTATACTTACTCATTAGGATGATAATGAAGTGGGGGCTATATGCAATAGTCCCCCTGGGCGTGTTGGTTTACAGACTCCATGATCCTTTATCACGACCCCATGGGTGTGATATTGTAATAAGATTCATCTCTGGCCCAGCCTCTCTGCTGCTTCTGCTTTGATGGCTCTGCCCTCCTCCTCTGTCACTCACAGCATGCAAATCATTTGTCCTGACGTCAGCTCCAGAGTCCTGATCTGTCAAAGCATAAACAGTACAGCAGAAGCAGCACAGAGAGGCAGTGGGGAATGGAATGGCCACAGTCAATCAAGCTCCCTCCAGCCACAGTGGCTGCCTCCATGGTTTCTAACTAAGTTTTACAAAGGCTATATCTCGGGGTACACAGCACACAGACACATGGGGGACCCCTTCAGTGCTGCATTTAGATTCCCATGCAGCAAGAGGGTGACAGGTCCTCTTTAAACGTATGGCCACTTTGTAGAGAAATGCAGCTAATCAGCCAGAAAAGAGGCTGCTTAACCACCTTAGAGGATCAGTGATACATCAGGATATTGTGGATCCGAAAGGAGAAACGCTAAAGAATCCCCATGTCATGCACCATCACCTCCTTAACCTCTTGCTGCATTAATGTCCTGGGCAGGGGTCCGCGTGTGTGGATGGGACTCAGGCTGCCATCTTGATAATCCTGTGAGGCTCTACCACAGGCTGCACTCCATAGGAGAATGGTTATTACTATATATTGCAATGCTGTGCTACTGCAGTATATAGTACAAGCAATCCATGCAATTGAAGGTTCAATTCCTCTCCGCATACATAAAATAAAGTAAAAAAAATGAGCTAAAGTTTAAAAAAAAAACCATAGGAAATAATTTCCATCTTTTCACCCCTTCAAAGGGACTCTGTTGGGTCATTATTCAGTATGATACTAATGGTACCCTTGAATAGTGCTCGGGCAGACCTTTAAAAAATGTGGGAAGATCATTAATGTATCCTGTGTAGTTCTATTGCTTTAAGCACCTGCACACTTTGTAAAAGTAATTGTGATGACTTCTGAGCAGTAGAGAGTCACAGTGTGTGTTATTTAAATATCCATGCCTATCCAAGCTGGTATTCTGTCCCTCCCCTCTGTGTTGTTAATGGAATCTCTCAGGTGTTTTCAGGCTGCTGGGTAGCATCACTACAGTCTGTGTGCTATGTGTAAAAGATTTCTGTTTATATGAACATTGTTTTTCCTGCAGACATGTAATGTATGTATCTTTTGAGCAAATGATCAAATCTAATATATAAAGCTGAATGTGTGTATGTGTGTATATCCGGGATTGGCATCTACACCGTCGCAACTACAGCCACAAAATTTTGCACAGTCACACGTCTCGACCCTGGGAGCGTCATAGGCTATGTTGTGAGGCGAAATTTTAACCCTGCGCGTTCCAGTTCACCAAACAATTTTGGCCCTATCTACATAATGGGGGAAAAAGGGAAAGGAAACGTGTGGGAGGAAAATCGACAGCTGCCAGCTACAGCTACAAAATTTTGCACAGTCGCACGTCTGGACCCCGGGAGCGTCATAGTCTATGTTGTGAGGCGAAATTTTAACCCTGCGCGTTCCAGTTCACCAAACAATTTTGCCCCTATCTAGATAATGGGGAAAAAATTAATGGAAAAGAGTTGGAGGAAAATCGACAGATGTCAGCTATAGAGACAAAATTTGGCACAGTCCTACGTCTGGACCCCGGGAGCGTCACAGGCTATGTTGTGAGGCAACATTTTAACCCCGCGCATTCCAATTCACCAAACAATTTTGCCCCTATCTACATAATGGGGAAAAAGTGACAGTTACCTGTTGACAGTTGTGAATGAGAAGGGCTTAATGATAGCGCCAAAGACTAACAGCACATACCAGCATATAGTCACTAAGGTGGGACCCCAACATGAGATATTCACCACGCACGGGGACATGTATACACAACACACGCACACAAAGAGTAACAGCAAGTGTATAGTCGCTAAGGTGCAGCCCCAACATTGGATACTCACCACGCACCCGAACAAACACACACACCACAAAGAGACACACACAACACAGACACACACACACCCCCAAGGGGACACACACTCTATAGCGACACATGCACTCACCCCACAGGGACACACACACACACACACACCACAATGAGACACACACAACATAGAGACACACACACACCCCCAAGGGGACACACACACACACACACACTATAGCGACACATGCACTCACCCCACAGGGACACACACACACACCACAATGAGACACACATGACACAGACACACACACCACACAGAATTCCCCCCCCCCCCACAGGGACACCACACATAGCCACCCTATAGGGACACATGCACTCACCCCACAGGGACACACACACCACAAAGAGACACACACACACCACACAGACCCCCCCCCACAGGGACACACACACATACACACCCTATAGGGACACATGCACTCACCCCTCAGGGAACACACACACACCACAAAGAGACACACACCACACAGAGACACACACACCCCACACAGACACCCCCCCCCCCACAGGGACACACACACACCACACAGACCCCCCCACAGGGACACACACACATACACACCCTATAGGGACACATGCACTCACCCCACAGGGACACACACCACAAAGAGACACACACAACACAGATACACACACACACACACACACACACACACACCACACAGACCCCCCACAGGGACACGCACACATACACACCCTATTTGGGACACATGCACTCACCCCACAGGGACACACACACACACACACATACCCCCCCACCCCACAGGACACACACATACCACCCCAGGGTCACACACACCACACAGACAGACACAGATGTGCACAAATCACCTCACACAACTCGCCTCATACGTGTGCTATCTTTATTTTCCAAACATAAACATCTGATTAAAAACAGCCAATGTGCAACACATGTGCCATATAGGGAATTAAGGCAGATGTCAGTCACATGAGCTGTCTATTATGTGTATGTGTGAGGTAACATATACTGCCTGGCCGGGGGTGGGTTTACTGTTGGCTGGAGATTTATTAGGCTGCCTATAGCAACAATCACAGCTCAGCTTCTATTTTCCTACAGGTCATTAATATGACATATTCATATTCTATTTTGTTATAGCTAACAGCAGTTATTTATTAACTCCGGGCGTAGCCGGGTACTACAGCTAGTATTCATATAAACAAAGAAATATCTCGGAGCACACATTAAACACATGCCTCAGATACACACAATGAAGATCTCAGAGCTGCATCTACAGAGAGCACACATCTCCCCACCCCTCCTTTCTTTCTCCTCTATATGCTTGTGTGACTCATTACAGACCCAGAGGAGGGCAGGGCTGTGTACTGATACATGAATATTCATTCCTTGGGGAGTGGGCAGCAGAGAACTCACTGTGATTGACAAATGGAATGAATCTTTTATGTTTACACAAGATAGGAGGGAAGCATAAATAATAGAAATACATGAATAGCGAGCACTTGGAGGGAGGAATTAGAAAATTTATGTCTGTTGCATGTAGATTTTTGACCTTTTTAAAAGTAAAGAAATAAAATGTGAAACAAATATATTTGGTATCGCCAAATTCATAAAAGTCCAATCCACATCAAAATATGAAATTGTCCATAATGGTAAAATACTTATGGAAAAAAACTCCAGGATTGCTTTTACAGAAAAAAAAATACACCTGTATCTGTATGTACCCCAAATTGATACCCAGAAAAGTAACATCTGACCACGTAAAAAACAGTCTCTCAGCTCCAGCAGTGGAATAATATAAAAGTTGTGGGTTCCAGCGACACAAAGCAAGAAAAATGTATTAAACAAGATTCAGATTTTTTTTTTCCACTTAAATATAAAAAGTTGTTGCACGTTTGACATCGCCGTAGTTGCGCTGACCAAGAATCCTGTGTCCAGGTGGATTTTACTCTAAAATGAACAGGGGAAAAATGAAACCCAGAAAACTGCGGCGGAATACCAAGATTTTCACCATTTTCATTCTACTTGGATTTTTCTCCTGTTTTTCAGCACATTGTATGCAGTGGCGTAACAAGTGTCCCGCGGGCCCCGGTGCGAGGGTCACTTAGGGGCCCCCTTGTGCTGGTGGTGCCGGTTGGGTGAGAAGCGGGGGTGGTGGGTGGTGTGGTGCGCTAAGTGGGGGTGCCGTGCCGCGGGTGAGAAGCGCACAATACCGTGTTGTGGGGGAGCGGCGCGGTGATCACTGCAGCTCCTCTTCCGGCTCTTCCTCCGGCGCGGTCGCGGCGGGCAGCTGGGGGCACAGGCAGTAGGGCCCCGGGGAGCTTGGGGCCCGCCGGCCCGCGGTAGTTACGCCACTGTATCACAGTTGACCGGATAGCTATGCCGGTAGTTACGCCCCTGATTGTATGGCAAAATGAACAATGTCATTCAACAAGGCAGCATGTGTCATTGTGGACGGAAAAAGAAAAGTCCAGGCATGACGCAGGGTGATAACTAATGTGTTTTATTACAAGTGACTGACAAGTCATAAATAGTTGGACAGCATAATTACCCTTCGTGTTTCTATAGAATACAGCATAAATGTATTTAATGTTGGGATTATTGGCAATAAATAACATCAGGAGCAGAAGTGCAAACTGTTTCACAAGTGTATACGAGTGGACCAGTATATATAATTTACATGGAGCTACATATATGTATTGTTTTTGTTTTCTAGAATATGAAGAAAGTGGCCTACTAGAGACTGATGATGTAAGTGCTTTATGGTCAGTCTATCAAAGCTGTTCTCATGTAGCTACATGTTATCTAATGTTGTGGACAGGGCCATGTTTTGCTCTACAGTATTCTTAAAAACTGAATAGTGCTGTATAGACAGATGTACAGGTCAGAGACGGGACACTGTTTTGACAGGTATTCTTCATCACATCCCAGTGTTAAGGGGTTGTCCGGTCTAAACTGATACTTCTGCAGTCCCTTTGTGGTTAAACTTTCCAGCACTGCGAGGAGTCACAGTTTCTAAGCTGGGAACGGACCGCAATTGTGCAGTATGCATGTTCCCAGCAACAAGATAGTGGGCATGGCCTCACTCAATACAAGTGTATGGAGCAAGGCTGCACCCACTAGAAGGCTGCTCCCACTAGTCACACACCCACTCCATACACTTGTATTGACTAAGACCACGCCCACTAGTCCAGTTCTGGCCGGGAACATGTTAAATTAACCACAGAACTGTGGTCAGTTCTCGGCTTAGAAATTTCAAATCCACGCAGCACAACGTGTGGCACGGTGTAGAGATTGATTAATTCGGTAATCAACACATTGACTGCAGAATTTCATTTTAGACTGTTACAACTGCTTAATCTGTGTCCAGTAGATTATTCACGCGATCAAGCATTCAGCACTTGGTGACCAAGTCACTGGTTTACAACTAGGTTTCTGAGAGTGGGAGATCTTGTTATACAGAGAATCTGGGAGTGCAGGGAGCTTGGTATCTAGGAGAACCTGGGAGTGCAGGGAGCTTGGTATCTAGAGAACCTGGGAGTGCGGGGAGCTTGGTATCTAGAGAACCTGGGAGTGCGGGGAGCTTGGTATCTAGAGAACTGGGAGTGCGGGGAGCTTGGTATCTAGAGAATCTGGGAAGTGCGGGAAGCTTGGTATATAGAGAATCTGGGAAGTGCGGGGAGCTTGGTATATAGAGAATCTGGGAGTGCGGGGAGCTTGGTATATAGAGAATCTGGGAGTGCGGGGAGCTTGGTATATAGAGAAATTGGGAGTGCGGGGAGCTTGGTATATAGAGAATCTGGGAGTGCGGGGAGCTTGGTATATAGAGAAATTGGGAGTGCGGGGAGCTTGGTATATAGAGAAACGGGAGTGCGGGGAGCTTGGTATATAGGGGAATCTGGGAGTGCAGGGAGCTTGGTATATAGAGAATCTGGGAGTGCAGGGAGCTTGGTATATAGAGAATCTGGGAGTGTGGGAGCTTGGTATATAGAGAATCTGGGAGTGCGGGGAGCTTGGTATATAGAGAATCTGGGAGTGCGGGGAGCTTGGTATCTAGAGAATCTGGGAGTGCGGGGAGCTTGGTATATAGAGAATTCTGGGAGCGGTTGGGGAGCTTGTTACATTTATTTTGTAGATTCTCCAAATTACCCTTTTCCGGATCATGTGTTTTATTGTCTGATCTGTATTTTCTCCACATATTTATATGTATGTATTCATATTTAAAAAACAATAAACTTGAATATTGTATGCTATTTTGTTGTGAATTTTCATCATTGTTATTTTAGAGTATTGCTAAATATTAAGGATTCGCTAATCTATATAATCGTCTGTTGTTTTATCTTGATCTAGGCAACACTGGACACTGCCAAAATTGTAGAAGCAAGCAAACCAAAAGCTGAAGGTGCTGAGGATGCCATCCTACAGACCAGGACGTACGACCTTTACATTACATATGACAAGTATTACCAAACACCAAGACTTTGGTTATTCGGGTATGATGAGGTATGTACTGGGTCATTGGAATGTATTACACATCTCGTTGTGATCTCTACAATTGTTTTTATAGATCCCTTTTAATAAAAATTATCTATTAGAAACTCAAAGTATTGTGCAAAGTGCCTGCAAACAGTGCTCACAATGTAAGGATGCGAGCATGTACAGAGCCAAGGAACACACCCAGTACACAGTCTAGAGGCCGCTCCATACCTGGCTGCACCCAATAAATGGTGTACAGAGCTGTGGTGCTCCAATCCCTACAGTGTTACATCTGGCCACAGCCAAAGTTGATTGATTGAAATTTGGGTGTCAAACTCCAACCAGTTTTATATTTATGACCGATATATATAATATATATATATATATATATATATATATATATATATATATATATATATTATTATATATATATATATATATTATATATAGTATATTATAATGAATAGAAAAAAAATATAAACATTTATAAACCTCAGTGTTAGCATGCATTGACTTAACCAGTGTGCTGCTATTATTTTTGATTACCGTATATACTCGTGTATAAGCCTGACCCGTGTATAAGCCGACCCCCCTACTTTTGCCCCCAAAAACTGAGAAACTTATTGACTCGCGTATAAGCCAAGGGTGGACTCCAGCACAGGTATACAACCCCCAGCAGTGAGGTATACAGCCCCCAGCAGTGTGGTATACAGGCCCCCAGTAGTATGGTATACAGCAGCCCCAGTGTATACAGCTCCCAGTGGTATACAGCAGCCCCCAGGCGTATAAGCAGGCCCCCAGGGTATACAGCAGGCCCCCAGGGGTATCAGCAGGCCCCCAGGGGTATTCAGCAGGCCCCCAGGTGTATCAACAGGCCCAGGGGTATACAGCAGCCCCAGGGTATACAGCAGGCCCCAGGGTATTCAGCAGGCCCCCAGGGGTATTCAGCAGGCCCCCAGGGGTATTCACAGGCCCAGGGTATCAACGGCCCCCAGGTACAGCAGCCCCATGGTATACAGCAGGCCCCCATGGGTATCAGCAGCCCCCAGGGGTATACAGCAGGCCCCATGGGTTATACAGCAGGCCCCCGGGGTTTATACAGCAGGCCCCCGGGGGTTTATACAGCAGGCCCCCGGGGGTTTATACAGCAGGCCCCCGGGGGTTTATACAGCAGCCCCCAGCACAGGTGTATACTGCAGCCCCCAGCAGTGTGATATACAGGGCCCCCGGCAGTGGTATACAGCCCCCCGCCTAGTACCGGGCCCCCATGCTGCGGCACAGCATACAGTAGTTCATACATTACCATCTCCTGCAGCGCGCGCTTCCTCCATCTCCCGCCCGGCTTGTTGCTGTAGTGTCATGTGACGCGCCAGTCACATGACACTACAGGAAGATGCCGGCTGGGACATGGAGGAGCCGCGCGCTGCAGGGAGAGATGGTAGTGTATGAACTACTGTATGCTGTGCCGCAGCATGGGGGGCCCGGTACTAGGCGGGGGGTTTTGGGGATGCATACCACTGCCGGGGGCCGCCAGGGGCTGTGTCCGGCAATATGCACTGCATCCCCTTGCCGGGGATGGACAGGGGGATGCGTGCATATCAATGAGGCGGGCCCACGTGACCGCGCGGTGTCACTGCAGCCCCCTCCTGCCTCCTCCTGCCCCAGTCAGAGCCCCCGTCCCCGTCACACTCAGCACACACATGTATATACTCGTGTATAAGCCGAGGGGGGACTTTTCAGCCCAATTTTTGGGCTGAAAAAGTCGGCTTATACACGAGTATATACGGTATATATATAAATAAATATATATATCTCTATATCACTGACTGAGTGATATCACTAATGTATGCACCCTATGCTTAGTAAATACTTCCAAACCACCAACTTCCTCTGTTTTTGGCGCCGCTCCAGTTGTCTTTTGCTGTTTGTGACCCAGTGTTTGCTGGACGAGCTGGAGATCACTTCTAATTATAAGTCTTTGCGAGCAAGAACGAAGCTTTCATATACTGTATTTTTCGATCTATAAAAAGCATTTTTTTCCCCCAAAATTGGGGGGAATATAGGCGTGCGTCTGATAATCTGGATGGCAGCTTTTACAGGGGGACGTTAGTGGAGCGGCATGGTGGGGCTGCGCTGCAGGAGACCCGAGCCTGGGAGGTGAGGGGAGTCCCAGCAGACTATCACTGATTGCATCTCCCAGCAGTTCATGGCATGATGGACAAAAGCAAAATTGCTGCGGATGCAGTGTAGGTACAGATGATTTTGGAAAGCCAAAATCTCCAGCTGCTATTGCGCCACTTCCGCAGCCATTTTCCTTTCACCCATTGCGTCAGAAGCAGAGCATGTGCAGATGAATTTCTAGCTGTCCGAGATCTTCATCTGCACCTACGCTGCCTCTGCAGCCATTTTGCTTTCGTCAATCACGCCATGAACTGCCAGAAGATGCAAACGGTGATAACTTGAAATGACACCCCCTCCCCCCAGCCTCAGGCCCCCTACAGCATTGCCCCATCGACCCCCACCATCATGACCCTGCCTCTTCTAACCCAACTCCAAAAAAAATAATCTTTTTCCCTAATTTCCTTCTCTAAATTCGGGGTGCATTGTATATCTGGTGCATTTTATATTCTGCAAAATACTGTACTTCTATTGAGAACGTTTGTGTCAGTAATGTGACTTATGGTTAGCCAGGAGCTGTGGTCACAAGATGGCAGATCGGAACCAGAACAACATCTGGGGGAGCAGAAGACAAGCAGCTTGTTATTAGGTCCCTTGGCACCGCTCCCCCACTCACCTCTCCTGGGTTTGCATCCTCTGCTCCTCTACCGATCAGGCATCCGGTGTCCAGGCGTGCTGTGTCTCGGAGCCATTGCCGGGTTCCCTTCCTGTCTGCTGACCACCGGGCTCACACGTCAGCACAGTCTTGAATCTAATCAGCGGTGCACTAGACGCGGCTGCGCTCCTCCCCTGTGAATCTAAGGGCCGGCACGGCTCAACCTGACACTCCCCCTTGACCAATAGCTGTCCATCCTCCAGTATATCAGGCCACCTCCACTGCTGGGAGGTGTCTGATTATTGAGTTAGTTAAGCTTCTGCTTTGCAGGCTGTTGGTCAGATCCTCTTTTGCTCTCCTCCGGTAGAACCATTTCTGCTCTCCTAGCCTTGGGCCCTATTACCCCGAATCCTCCTTAGCTATACCATAGTATAGGCTAACCCTACGAGCCACCCCCCTGGTACTAGCAGCTGTGGTATTCAGACCCCTGGGCTTGCCCCTGACAATCCCTGTATAGGGGTTGGTTAAACTAGGACCAGCTCACCCAGGGGAGTTCAGTACCACGGCCCAGTGGGTCCACTCTAGGGCACCTTCCACAGGAAGCGTGACACTTGTATTTTACTGCAGCAAAGAACATGCATTATTGAGGCCACTCTGGCAGTAAAATGCAAAGAAAATTGCTGGAGACGTTTAAGGACCCCAATTTAGAAAAATAGAGTAGATGTGTATGAAGACATCTCAGCTCTACCAGAAGACGATGTTTGAATTCCTACAGCCAATCCTATTTTTATTTTTCCGATGCAGAACGTTCCTGTTTATGGAGAACCCAGGAGACATAACAGCAGTAACTGACATCTCTGTAATGTGTATGGCTGGTGTAACACAGTCTAGGATTCATTTACATACTGTAGGTCTGATATGATACTGTATAATTATGATCATATCTATGAGTCAAGCTCCCTGGTTACTGTCGATGAATTGGAATAAGATGGCCGCCGGGGGTGATGGACGCATGTAAGGAGGCTCCAGGCACTTGGACACTATCAACCATATCCATGCTCGCCTGTCCTCCCTACACATAATCACCCTCACCGCTATCACCCCCGAGCACCCCACCAACCATCTCTGCCACATACTCAACTCAGTGGCCGGCCCGATCGTGTGAACAGCAGCCGTGCCCTGTGGCTTCCCCACCCGAGCCTGCAACCTTGGCCGCACCGTCACCTAGGCGCCTCCAACCCACCGCACCACCTCTCTCCCCTCTCTTCCTACCCGGAGGACCCACTCCTGCACGACCACCTCCAGCGGCATCTGAAAGGCGTGCTGCATCTGAAAGGCCGCACGATCCCGACACCAGCACCATCTTGCCAGTGGCTCTACCAGCACCGTCCTGCCTCCCCCCGCAGCGGCGATCCAGCAGCTGCCAGCACGTGCCGCTCCTGAGACTCCCGGCGGGCACAGCAGGTGACGGCCCCCCGCAGCGGCAGTCCCGCAGCTGCCACCAGAGCCGCTGTTGGGACTCCCGGTGGGCTCAGCGCCGCTTCTCCATGATCATCCTCCACCACGGCCCTGCTGTAACCACCAGGTACCACGAGGGGAATCCGAGGCTGCTCAAGCCTGGCATCGGCTCCATCCCATCGACGGCCCCCCAGCACCACTCTAGCAAGTCCTCCCCGCACGGTGATCGTGCAGCTGCCATCAAAGTCCACTCCTATGACTCCCGGCGGGTCAAACAGGTGAGCGGCATCCCCAGCTTACTACCCTACTACCGAGCAGTCCCCTGCCCTGGCCTGACGGTCCGCATCCCACCTACTGTGTCCCTCTCCCCCCACAACCTGACCCCCTTACAGAGCCACCACTATTGCGCTCCCTCTGCACTGCATCCCTGGCTGCATTACAACCCTGGCTTCATCTGGTCCATGGCTGCATTACGTCCCTGGTTTCATCATATCCATGACTGCATCTCATCCCTAGCTGCACCCTATTCCTGGTTACACCTCATCCCGAGCTAGCTCTTGTCTTACCCTGGACTGCACCACATCCCTGGCTGCTCCTCATCCCCACTGCCAGCACCCTCCTACGACCACATCACCCTCGCTCACTGTCACACTCCTCCTGACCCCTCGCAACATCCCCTTCCCTACTGCACCTCACCCCTGGCTCTATCTCATCCCCATCTGACCTCCCCTTGGCTGCATCTCCACCTCTACCCCCAATCCCCTTCCCCCCCGGCTGGACATCATCCCCGGTTGCATCTTATCCCTGGCTGGCCCTACGGTGCCTCACCCCCGGCTGCGCAATCCTTCCTGCCCCCCATCCTCGACGTATTCTCATCTCTAAGGGCTGCACACATAGCTGCAACCTACAATGTTCCCCCTCCTCTTTACCCTCACCCGCGTTCTACCTCACTTCACTGCTGACCCTGCTCATCCCTGCACTCAGTAGGGAACTGGTCATCTCCCCTTCCATCCTGCCCGCCCACCTCGCCCCCTCCTCCAACTGCTCCTCCACGCACAGTCCCTTGTCTCCAGGCACGCATGCCCACCATGTAAACTATCCTGCTCCCACCTTCTTACCCTCTCACTGCGTCTCTGACTAGCAGGCAACATATCCCCCAATCCTGGTTTCCTCCGTCACATCTCCACACTCTCCTCTAACCCACACCCACTCCCCAAGACTAACTCTCGCATCCCCTGTAACCTTATACCCATTCACCCATCCCTATTCCCCCTATCTGGAGCACTCTGGAATGCTCGTTCGGTATGCAATAAACTCATTCACCCGCAACTTCATCTCCAGCAAACTTTCATTCCTTGGCATCACTGAAACATGGCTTACCCCCTCTAACACAGCCTCCCCGCTGCACATTCACACCCCGCCCCAGCAATACTCAGGCGGAGGTGTCGGAGTACTCTTGTCCGACAGCTACTCGTTCACTCCAATTACACCACCGCCTTCTACCTCCTGCCCCTCCTTCGAGGTGCACTCCGTCCACATCTTCTTCCCCTGCAACCTTCAGCTGTCCTGTCGTCTACCGCCCCCCAGGATCTACCCCCACCTTTCTCCACTTCACTACTTGGCTTCTCCACTTCCTTTCCGCCGACATCCCCACTATTATCATGGGCAATTTCAACATCCCCATCGATGTCCCCCACCCCGCTGCCTCTGGACTCCTACCTCTGACCTCCTCCTTTGGATTTTCCCAATGGTCCTCCTCAGCCACTCACAAGGATGGCAATAAGTTTGACCTTATCTTCACCTGCCTCTGTTCCCTCACTGACACTCTCAAACTCGCCCCTCCTCCTATCCGACCACAACATACTGACCTTCTCCTCCCTATGCCCCCCCCTCTCCGGAAACTCCGTTATCCACGCAGAAACCTTAATCTAATCGGCTTCCACTCATTCTCGGAGTCCCTACTCCTTTCACAAACCTAGCTTCCTCACTTGATGTTGACGATGCCACCACCCTCTATAACACCACATTATCTACAGCTCTCGATCAGGCTGCCCCCCGCACACACAGACAACCCTGGCTCACAACCCTCACCAAAGAACTACGTTGGGTGTCCAGAGTGGCTGAGCGCAGATGGAAGAAATTCCACTCCGCGAAGCACGTACAAACAGTCCCTCTCCAGCTTCAAGAATGCACTCACCACCGCAAAACAAACCTACTTCTCATCTCTAATTAATGCACTGTCCCGCAACCCCAAACAATTATACAAAACTTTCAACTCCCCACTCTGTCCTCGTGCACCTCCCCCCCCCCTTCATCTCTGTTAATGACTTTGCCACCTTTTTCAAGCAAAAGACAAATCGGAGAAAGCTTTGCCCCACCCCCCATCACCATCCACCCCACTTCGTCCAAAGGAAGCTTTTCCATCATGACAGAAGATCAACTCGCCACCCTTCTGTCACAATCACACCTCACCATCTGTGCCCTCGACCCGCTCCCCTCCTACCTCATCCCAAACCTCACCACAGTCCTCCTCCCTGCCCTAACCCATCTCTTTAACCTATCACTCACCACTGTCATCTTCACCTCATCCTGCAAACATGCCCTGATCACACCCATCCTCAAAAAACCCTCCCATCATCTGCTTCCAACTATCGCCCCATATCTCTTCTCCCCTTCGCATCAAAGCTGCTTGAACAGCACGTCCACTCTGAACTGTCCTCCCACCTTTCCTTCTGCCCCTTCTTCGACCAGCTACAATCTGGCTTCCGACCTCATCACTCCATTGAAACCGTCCTAACCAAAGTCACCAACGACCTACTGACCGCAAAGAGCAAGCAACATTACTCCATCCTCCTCCTCCTTGACCTATTTGCCGCCTTTGACACTGTTGACCACTCCCTCCTACTCCAGATCCTGGAATCTCTCTGCTTCACTGACCTAGCCCTCTCCTGAATCTACTCATACCTAACTGACTGGACTTTCAGCTTCACCCACTCCCACACCTCCGCTTCGCCCTACCCCCTTTCTGTCGGCGTCCCCCAGGGCTCGGTTCTGGGACTGCTACTCTTCTCCATTTACACCCTAGGCCTTGGACAACTCATGGAGTGCCGCAGCCTCCAGTACCATCTCTACGCCGACGACACCCAGATCTACCTCTCTGGGCCCGACATCACCTCCCTACAATTCAAAATTCCACAATACCTTTCCACTATCTCATCCTTCTTCTCCGCTTGCTTCCTCAAGCTGAACATGGACAAAACGGAGTTTATCATCTTCCTCCCAAGTCACTCTCATCCTCTACCAGACCTATCCATCACTGTCAAGTGGCTGCTCACTCTCTCCAGTCCCACACAAGTGCCTTGGGGTTACTTTCGACTCTTCCTTCTCCCTCAAGCCTCACATCCAAGCCCTTGCCACCTCCTGCCGACTCTAGCTCAAAAACATTTCCAGGATCCGCTCTTTGCTTGACCACGACATGGCTAAAACCTTTGTTCATGCTTTCATCTCTCGCCTCGACTATTGCAACCTCCTGCTCACCGGCCTCCCCACTACTTCCCTTGCGACTCTCCAATCCATCCTTAAGTCCGCTGCTCGTCTAATTCACCTGTCTTCCCCCCTCCGCCAAGCCCCTTATTGGCTCCCCATCTCTGAGATCCCAAATTAAAACCTTAACCATGACATACAAAGCCATCCATCACCTGTCCCCCCATACATCTCCGACATGGTCTCCATACTACCAGCCTGCATGCAACCCATGATCCTCCCAAGAGCTCCTTCTCTACTCCCCCCATATCTCCTCCTCTCACAACTGCATTCAAGACTTCTCCCATGCATCCGCCATACTCTGGAACTCTCTCCCCCAACACATCAGACACACGCCTACCCTTGGTAACTTCAAAAGAAACCTGAAGACTCACCTCTTCCGACAAGCTCACGGCCTACACTGAGACCTGGCCACCGCACCGTCACACGATCGGCGCTTCCCCTCCTACTGTTTCCTCACCCGCCCCTGTAGACTGTGAGCCTTCATGGACAGGGTCCTCTCCCCTCCTGTATTCTGTAAACTAGATTGTCCAAATTTACTGTATTTTTCCACTTTCTCCCCTCTTCATATGTAAAGTGCCATGGAATCTAATGGCGCGATATAAAGACATGATTACTTACCGGTAATTGTGTTTTATGGAGTCCACGACAGCACCCACATGAGAGAGGGGATCCGCCCACCAGGACAGGAAACCTACAGATAAAAAGGGGCGGTCCCCCTCGCTCCCTCAGTTTGGTTACAGAGCATGAGAGGAACCGCATAGTTAAGAGAAGCACAACAAATCCAACAACACCTAAAACAATGAACAACAGAACAAACCCCACCACGATGCAAGTGGAGCAAATCACACAAAAAAACGTGACAAGGGAGGGAAGTGAGTGGGTGCTGTCGTGGACTCCATAAAACACAATTACCGGTAAGTAATCATGTCTTTTCTTATCGCCACGACAGCACCCACATGAGAGAATTGCAGAGAGCAAGACTAGGGAGGGACAACCGTGCTGAGGACAGATCTCCCGAAAGCCAAGTCAGAGTCAGAAGACAAAGACAAGCGATAGTGGTTATAAAAGGTAGAAGGGGACGACCAAGTCGCAGCCTTACAAATAGCGTCAATGGAGACGTCGGCGCGTTCAGCCCGTGAAGAAGCCATGGCCCTGGCAGAATGCGCACGGACACCCTCCGGAGGACAGCGTCCCATCACCGAGTAAGCAAGGCAGATGGCATCTCGGATCCATCTAGACAATGTGCTCTTAGAAACAGCAAACCCCTTCCGAGGACCCTGAAAGGACACAAACAGAGCCCTACTCTGCCGAGAAGCGCTGGTCCTATCAAGGTAGTGTAAAACTAGTCTCCTGACATCTAGTGTATGAAACCGTTGCTCCTCAGGGGAAGTAGGATGAGGAAAAAAGGAAGGAAGGAAAATCTCCTGACTCCTATGAAACCGAGACACGACCTTAGGGAGGTAGGAAGGATCCGGCTTCAAGACAAGCCTATCTGGAAAGATGGACAGGAAGGGAGGATCAATAGACAAAGCCTGGAGATCACCCACCCGCCTAGCAGAAGTGAGGGCCACCAGCAGAGCAGTCTTGAGAGACAGGGACCTAAGGGAAGCAGCCTCCAGGGGTTCAAAGGGCTCCCCCATCAGGGCGTCCAGGACCAAATCCAAATCCCATGGGGCTATTCGGGCAATATGAACCGGGGTGCTACGCTCACAAGCTGCAATAAACCGAGAGACCCAGCGGTCCCTCGCGACGTCTGAACCATATAAAGCCCCCAAGGCCGAAACGTGGACCTTAAGGGTACTTACAGAAAGACCCAACTCCCTGCCCTTCTGAAGGAACTCCAGAATGGAAGGGATAGGCACAACCGGAGAAAAGGGAGCCGCATGGAACTCCAGGAACTTTCTCCAAACCCTACCATAAATCCTAGTTGTAACCGCCTTCCTACTGAGAAGGAGAGTGGCGATAAGAGCGTCCGAGAAGCCACGTATTTTCAACAGCCGCCTTTCAAGTTCCAAGCCGTCAAGTGGAGGCCCCTCACCCGAGGGTGACGGCAAGGACCCTGAGACAGCAGGTCCGGCACCGAGGGAAGAATCCAGGGATCCGACACGGACATGGCCCTGAGCCAGGAAAACCACGGTCTCCTGGGCCAGAACGGGGCAATGAGGAGCACCCTCGCCCCTTCGTCCCTGATCTTCCTGATCACCACCGGCAGCAAGTTCATAGGCGGGAAGGCATAAGCCAGACGGAAGGTCCAAGGAAACTGGAGCGAGTCCACCATCTCCGGAGAGTCCCGCACTGTCAGGGAGGCAAACCGGGGAACCTGCCTGTTGGCCCGAGTGGCGAACAGATCGATGACCGGAAGTCCCCATAAGTCCACAATCTGCCTGAAAATCCGGCGACAGAGGACCCATTCGCCCTGGTGGAGGGAATGACGACTCAGAAAATCCGCAGTGGAATTGTCGACTCCCCTGACATGAAGGGCCGAGAGGGACAGCAGGTGTGCTTCGGCCAGAGTGAGAATGCCCACTGCAGTAGAAAGCAGAGTCTGAGAGCGAGTACCGCCCTGCCTGTTGATGTAGGCCACCGACGTGGTGTTGTCTGACAAAACCCGAACATGCCTGTCGCGTAACTGCGGGAGAAAATGACGAAGAGCAAGGTAGACGGCTTTCAATTCTCGTAAGTTGGAAGAGTCCGAGGATTCCTCCACGGACCATTGTCCCTGAGCCAAGTCAGACCCCAGGTGAGCCCCCCACCCGTCAGGGCTAGCGTCCGTCAGAATAACCCGAGAAGGGCGAATCACCCAGGGAACACCTCTAGAAAGCGCATCCGGCCTCAACCACCAGGCCAGGGATCTCACAACCTCTGAAGACAAGGTTAAGCGACCCTGGAGCCGACCACCCAAAGAGACCTCTGCCCGCAAAACCGCCTGTTGCAACGGGCGAGTATGAAACTGAGCCCATTGCACCGCAGGAATGCAAGACGAGAGAGACCCTAAGAGCGACATGGCCTCCCGCAAGGTCATGGAAGGGTGCGCAATTGCCCGCTGGACCCTCGCCCGTATATGGGACTGTTTGTCGTCTGGGAGGAGGCACAACTGACTTACGGAGTCCAGGAGAAGACCCAAAAAGGACTGGCGCGTCACCGGAGTCAAGCGGGATTTCCCCAAGTTGATGATCCATCCCAAGGCCTGTAGGGACGAGATGGTATTAGACAGGCGAGCCTGACACTGAACGGAAGAGTTACCTATGATCAAAAAATCGTCCAAATAAGGCACAATAAGAGTATCCTGCAGTCTTAAGTAAGACATCACCTCCGAAATTAGTTTGGTAAAAACTCGCGGAGCCATCGACAGACCAAAGGGCATTGCAGCAAACTGAAAGTGCCGAGTCTGCCCCTCCCAGACGACCGCCACCCGAAGAAACCGCTGGGAATCGGCGTGGACTGCGAGATGGTAATAAGCATCCTTCAGATCCAAGACCGCCATGAAGCATCTAGGGAACAACAATTTGATCGTGGAATGAATAGATTCCATTTTGAAGGACCGGAAGACCAGGAAGGAATTTAACTTCTTTAAATTAATAATTGTACGAAAAGACCCATCGGGCTTAGAAACCAAGAACAAGGGGGAATAGAACCCCTTTCCTTCCTGGCCCACCGGAACCTCAACAAGAACGCTTTTGGACAAAAGAGACTGAATCTCCAGCTTCAGGGCAAGGGCATGATGAGCGGGAGGAGAGGTGAGCACAAAGGAATCTGGAGGAGGGCGGAGAAACTCCAACTGGAGACCGGAGGAGACCAACCGAAAAATCCAGGGATTGGAGGTGACAATGCTCCATCGGTGAGCGAAGTGAGATAATCTACCCCCCACTGGGAGCTCCCCATTACTGGAATTTCCGATTGGGCTTAAAGGAGGGCCCCCCAAACAGGGCACCCCGGTGTTTACCCTCCTTGGGTTCCCAACGGTCCCGGTTCTCCCGGTAAGACCTCTTCTGTCCGAACGGACGTCTCTTGAAGGCTCTCCTATAGGATGGAATAGCCGGATTAGGAAACCCCTTCTTACGATCAGCCGCCTTGGCCAGAATCTCATCCAATTCGGCACCAAAGAGGTACTCACCTCTGAAAGGGAGGGCACATAATTTGGCCTTAGACTGAGCATCCCCTTTCCACCCTTTAAGCCATAGGGCACGACGAGCCGAATTGGTCAATCCCGCAGATCGAGCCGCCAGGCGCAGGGAGTCTGCCGAAGCATCTGCTAGATAAGCCGAGGCACCCCGAATCAAAGGCAGAGAAGACAACAACTGAGTCCTGGGAACCCCAGACTTTATCTGATCCTCCAGTTGATCCACCCAGACCATCATAGACCTGGCCGTACAGGTAGCGGAAATAGCTGGCTTGAAGGCTCCAGTACAGGACTCCCAAGACCGTTTGAGCAGCATCTCCGCTTTGCGGTCCAGTGGGTCAGCTAACAAGCCCGCATCTTCAACTGGAAGCGAGGAACGCCTGGATGTAGAGGCGACCGCTGCGTCCACCTTAGGAACCTTAGACCAAGCCGTCAAATCCTCATCCTCGAAGGGATATCGACGCTTGGAAGAGGAAGGAAGGGAACCACGTCTATCCTGCTTATCCCATTCTCGACGAACCAGATCCTTAAGGGCCCCCACAATGGGAATAGTGCGTCTCCGTTTTTCCGAGAGACCCGTAAACATTATCTCTTGGGCTGAGCGAGATTCCTTACAATCTGGAACGCCCATCGTGTGTCGAATGGATCTGACCAGATTGTCCACACTCTCCAGGGGAAAAACAGGACTTCCCCTCATCATCCGAGGACGAGGATGAGGACCCAGGAGAAGGTGATCGAGACCTGGACACCCCAGGAGACCCAGTCGGACTGCCCGTCGGTGAAGATATACCAGGGGACACACGCTTCCTAGATCTGGAGGAAGGAGCCTGAGGGTCAGCCATCTCACGAAGGGAAAACAGCTCCTCTCGTATCATAGACCTAATATCAGCAGTCTTAACCGAGGACTCTTCCTGCAATGTCTGAGCTATACAAGCCTGACATAACCTTTTAGCATAGGAATCAGGAAGGGGCTGCATACAAAGAGCACATTCCTTATGTTTCGCTTTTTTTGCTTTCTTAGCCTAAGAAGAGACAGAAGGAACAGAAAAACACAGGGAAATTGGCCCCAGCAGCATAACAGGAGAGAACACACTCACCCAGCAAGCTGTGCAACTACTGACCGGTTCAGGAGGTGGAGGGCCAGCCTGAGAAGACTGTGTCCCAGTCTTGCTGCGCTCACTTCTCTCAGCAGATCCGCCATCCTTGCCACGGCTACCAGTGCTGCGAGTCTTGCCGGCTGGCTGCATGTCCCCATCCGGTGGATGCAGCCCTCCTGCCCCAGGAGAAGACATCATGGACGGCACCCTGGAGACCAGTACCGCCCCTTATGTCTGCCAGAAACCTCAGTGATGGGGCCACCTCCCCGGCCGCCCGGAAGCACTCAGGAACACTTCCGGGTCAGGAGCGATTTGTATTCAGTGCGCAGGCGCCGGCGCAACCCGGAAGCCGGCGCAGAAGGCACCAGGCCGCCGACCGCCGCGGTCACAGCGAAACCCCCGCACCCCCCAGAGCCCCGGGCCCCGGAGCCGCGACGCCCCGCCCCTCCGCCGGAAGCACAGGCCCGCCCGCCACCGGACGCAGCCTTCATGCCCCGCGAAATGGCGGCGAAACGCCACCGCCCCAGAGCCCCAGCCCCCAGGAGGCAAGGGGCCCGCCATCCACAGCAGCCGGCCGCTCAGTCAGAAAATCTTACCTATCCCAAGCTGCCTGGTCACGGATGAGTGCAGACTGCTCCAACTGCACCACGCTCCCATGAGTCAGGGTGATGTCGCACGCTGACCTCATGACATCCATCCTCAGTCGAGGGGAGAGCCTGAAGCAGGACTTCCCGACGCTGCATCTGGCGTTCCAGGCCCTGCCGTTCCCACAGACACCGACACAGAGGCTGATTGAACCCAGGTAAGCCATTACTGTAGGTTCCCATCAGGACAGGAAACCAAACTGAGGGAGCGAGGGGGACCGCCCCTTTTTATCTGTAGGTTTCCTGTCCTGGTGGGCGGATCCCCTCTCTCATGTGGGTGCTGTCGTGGCGATAAGAAAATAATAATTCCCCTTGTAAAAAGATCATGTAACCTAAATAGTCTGAGACAGACATCAACCTCCCAAACCACATATATGATCATGCAGATTTTGAATTATAAACCCATCATCACCATTATATCTACTATTTGTTGCTATATTCCTGATAATTAAGTGCTCTGTACATGCTGAAACACTTGAATTGCTTGTTTGCAAGCACTAGCTTCTTTATCTTGATAACTGTCTTAGGGGGCTTTCACATAACGATTTTCGGTCATCCGATTGTATCCGTTCCAAAACGGATACAATCGGATCCGAAATCGGACCCCATGTTCCCCTATGGGAATCGGATGGGATCGGATGTGCCACTATTAGCATCCGATTTTGGCACCATCCGATGTAATCACGGGCACAAAATCGCAGCCTGCTACGATTTTGTGTCCGTGACTCACATTGGACAGCCTCGGATCACTGCTGATCCGAGGCTGATCCTAGTGCCCACAACATGGGAGCCTATGGACATCGGATCCGAGTTCACCTCGGATCCGATGTCGGCTCCGTATCCCCTGTCTTTCCCTGCTTCTTCTCCTCCATCTTCTTCCCTCTCCTATTCTATATGCTGTGCCCCCGCTATTCTATTTTGTGTCCCCCGCTATTCTATCCTCCTCTATCCCTATCCTGTCCCCTGTCCTCTCCTTGTGTGTAAAAAAAAAAAAAAAAAAAACCTCCTCCTCCCGGAGTATACATCACCTCTCACCGGCTCCAACGCTGCACACGATCAGAACTGAAGAGCCTGTGATGATGTAAGAGACCCGGTCATCTGACGAGTCATGTGACCGGGCTCTGACATCATCACAGGTCCTTCAGTCCTGATCGTGCGGCAGCGTTGGAGCCGGTGAGAGGTGATGTATCCTCCGGGAGGAGGTTTTTTTATTTTTTTACACACCAGGAGAGGACAGGGGACAGGATAGGGATAGAGGATGATAGAATAGCGGGGGACACAAAATAGAATAGCGGGGGGACAGAGTAGCATAGGAGAGGGAAGAAGATGGAGGAGGCAGGAGTAGGGAGAGACAGGGGACCGCAGGATCCACACGGATCCTGCAGATCGGATAGCTATTTGCCATCCGATTGCAGGGATCCGTATGGATCCGTGCCTGTCCGTGGGGTCCCCCTTCAAAGTCGGATCCCACGGACAGGCACAAAATCGTTATGTGAAACCAGCCTTATTCCTTGCCTGGTACTTTGGGGTGGGATGCACTGATTTTACGAACAGATTCCCTTTAATTGAATACTGTAATGTTAGAAGATCTGCCTATTGTTTTAAATAGGGTTTTTATCTTACTTTTTTTTGTTTTTTAATTTGGAAATCTTGTCATTTTCACACTGGTCACAAAACCAGATTCTTCAAATTTCCTATTCTGTATAGAAGAATATAGAAGTCTCATTATCATTACAGACGGGATTACGATGAAAGATAACACCTCTTTGTAAAGTAGATAACACAGGATCCACAATTGACTACATCAGGGTGCCTTCACATTAGCGTTCCCCTCCGCAGCGTTCTGCGGAGGGGATCCGCAATGTGGCCGCAGCCACCGCAAGCTCCTATCTTTACAATGGGAGCGCACGGTGCTGCGCTTGACAGCGCAAGACCGTGCGCACCCATTCACTCCCATATGTGATCTGTGCGCAGGCGGATGCCTGCGCACAAATCACACACTCCCGCCCGCACCAGGGACGCAACATGAATTGTGCCCAACCTGATCCACTCCTTGTAGTATTGTGCCCATCCTGATCCACTCCTTGTAGTATTGTGCCCATCCTGATCCACTCCTTGTAGTATTGTGCCCATCCTGATCCACTCCTTGTAGTATTGTCCCCACCCTGATCCTCTCCTTGTATTCATGTCCCCATCCATGTCCCTGTCTTGTAATAATGCCACATTGTGGTCCCCTTGTACTAAGGTCCCCATCCTGATCCTCTCCTTGTAGTTATGTCACCATCCTTGTTGCTATTCATAGGTAGTAAAAATGAAAAAAAAATTATACTCCCCTTCCTACTCCCCACTCCAATGCTGTTGGTCTCCACGTTTCCATGCAGCTGTGGCTGCAAAACATAATGACGCTCCTGACCTCTCTTAGCCACAGGCCTGAAGCCTATGAGCATGAGTGTCGGAGCGAGGAATAATGTCTCTGCCGATCTGACACACCTTAGAGCTGCTAGCACGATCGAGGCAGCAGTTCTAAGCGGCAGTAACATTGAGGCGACGCTGCGTGCCATAGGTTCGCCATCACTGATATAGGTTAGGTCACAGCTCCACTCGTCGTCTCCCATCACAATGACCTTTGCTAAGATCACGGCTCGCCCTAAAAATGCTCAGTCTAATACTGAAAAGAACAGGAAGTATCAGTCTACTATTAAGGTACCGTCACACGCGGCAATATAGCTAGGCAATTTCACTGGCAATTTGCTGGTTGCAGTGAAATCATGGACACATTGCTCCATTTGTACATGGCAACAAAATAGAACAATGTGTCCATGATTTCACTGCAACCAGCAAATTGCCAGTGACATTGACATCAATTTCTGTGTGTGACGGTAACCTTTAGGCTTCGAGACCACTATGATACAAATAGCCAGATTTCTTTTTTTATGTATATAAGTAGTGATAGAAAAGAAAAATCAAAATAATTTAGAAAATACTCTTAGCTTAAAAACTTGATGTATAACAACGGTTAATTTTTTTAATACACGTTCTCTTTAATGCCATTAGAACTTAACTATAATGAGTGACTTCTGATTACTCTCAGATGTCCTCTCTGTTCACCTACCATACTTTACACTGCAGCTCTGCTTATTCAGCATTTGCTCAGCAGATGGCGAATGCTTGAATAGGTCAATGTGATGGAATGATTATGAACTATGAATAATCCAAGAGTTTATCGGGTAACGGCTCCATTTATGATGCGGTCTGTCGACCCCTCGATAGAGGATCTTGGTTCATCTACAATTTCTCCATACTCCGTGAGCTCTAACATGAATGAAGTTCTTTCCTAGAACGTCCATCTGCTCTTCCTGTCTTACAAATGTTACACAACAGAAAGTTGCTCAAGTTCTAACGAATTTGCTTCATTGCATCATCAGTCTATGCGGACGGGAAGTCTGTTACTTTCGGCTTGTGCAGCAAATCGTCATTATGGAGAATTGTAGAAATCAATAGCCATCAGAAAAAAAAGGATTTCAGATGGGGTGTGATGTGACTGATGACTTGTTCTTTTCTGAATGACGTAGATGTGTGATAGTCACACAAATGGGAAGTGTGCACTTAACTCCTTCATGAAACTGAAAAGTTGGACTATTTGGTAATCGCTTGTCATAAACTGTATCTGTATTACATTTTGAACACTATATTTATGGATTTATTGATTTTTTTTTTTTTTTTTTTGACGTTCCCATTAAAAATAATCCTTCAGCATGTTTTGGCTATGTAAACTAGGAGCAGCGCGATGTAGGGGCCCGACAATAGATTCCACTGACATCTCTTGCTTTTCTGTATTCTGATACAATCCCTGTTTTCTCTGCTGCAGATCTAGCAGTGCACAGAATGCTGACCCTTTATAGATCCATCCACACCACTGATTTCCAGCTGTTTGTGTACACTCTACAATAACAGGAAGCTGCTGATCAGTGAAGGGGGTGGGGCGGTGCAAAGCAGGATCGGGAGGCAGCTAGTCCTGCAGTGTTGCTCTCCTGCTGATAAAACAATGATTTTATTGAAACAGCAACACACAGTTCAGTGGTACATCAGACCCTATATCATGCTGCATTAAGATTACACAGCAAAAATCTGCTGACAGATTTCTTTTAAAGCTGTTTTACTAATTATTTAGTATTTTTAAATAATAAAGCATTTAGATATATATGAATTGCAAGCATTGTCATCCATTAATGTGATGTCTCAATCTATATAGAGAGATATTAGCCATTACATCACATATCATGAATATTTTTTCTCTGTAATCAACGGCTTTATGTTTAGCATTATTAGTTGCACTGAGCCTTACCATGATGGCCCAATCCTTATATTTGCATTACATTGCCATTTAATGGTTGTCTTTGAATCCTATAGCAAGCTATATATGTAGACATTTCACCAAATTCCTTGTTGAAACATAATTAAACCTTGCCTGACACCTCAGTATGTTATCTTGAGGGCAAAGGGACACAGTGGTTATTAGGTATGGAAAATCTGCAGCGTATTACAGTAGACGAGATCCTAAAGACGTCGTTTACGCAGCGCTGATATTTTTGTGCTAAATTAACTAGCAATTAAGATTTATAAATCCTCACAAAGCCAATTAATTAATTGCAGATTCACTCTTTTTCATGCAGAGGGTGAAATTTGCAACAAATATGTGGGAAAATCCACATTCATTCCATATGGACTTTGGTGCGGATTTGCTGGGAAAGGTGTATTTAATCACTCGTATAAGTTAATTATTTGTAACAGGAATGTATATCTAAATGTAAGAGTCTGTAAAAAAAGGAAAAAAGGGGATTAGGGTTAAGAAACAAGATTTTCCTTTTTGTTCCATTCCTGTCAGACATTAGGGTAGCCAAGAAAAATGAAATCTCATAAAAACCTGAAAAAAATATTATACTTTTTTGTGTTGTATTTTACCACTTCTTTGTATTTTCCAGCAACGGCAGCCGTTGACCGTAGAAAATATGTATGAAGACATTAGCCAAGATCATGTGAAGAAAACTGTGACCATTGAAAATCACCCACATTTGCCACCACCAGCCATGTGTTCAGTACATCCTTGCAGGTAAAGATACAAACATTATGGCAGGAGAAAATCCATGGTGTGGTCCTAGTTAGGCTGCGTTCACATCTGCGATAAGTGTAAATCCTGGCGGATGTTGCCGCATCTAACAGCCAACTTGCGCCACCGATCCGGCAAACCCCATTCATTCTCTATGGGACTTTCTGTCGGGTTCGGTGAGTGCAGTATTGCCGAATCCGGCATTTGCGGTTGCGGCACAGCGAAAACCCTGCTACTACCAGCATTTTTTTGCGCGGCCACAAGTGCAGGGTTCGTCAATTTTGCACTCCCTGCACCCGACAGCAAGTCCCATAGAGAATGAATGGGGTTTGCCGGATCGGTGCCGCAAGTCGGCTGTTACGAGACAGTTGCGGCAACATCTGCCGAATCTGCCACAAATTTAACTTATTGCAGATCTGAAAGCAGCCTTAAGGCCCAGTTACACGGTACGATATCGTGAACGATTTAGCTCAAACGTCACGGGTTTGGAGTCGTTGAAACGACATCGTTAGGACGTCGTTGCTTGTGACACCAGGATATGACTATGATAAATCGTTGGATCGTTGATCACAGATTTGAGAACATGTTCTCAAATTGGACAATCCTCGATCAGCCAACCTGCTGCATCGTTGTGTGTGACACCACGATAACTATGTCCTTAACGACTTTGCCCATTCACATCAGTGAACAAGTATCGATCGCTGGGTTGTGTGAACGATAGCTGCTCGCTGGATCATTGGTGCGTTGTCCACGATGTCTAGACATGTGACATCTCACCAACGATCTCTAAACTATGTCCTAACGACTGCACGAGCCCTAGATCATTAGTGATATCGTTTCAACATTGAAGCATGTAACGGTACCTTTAGTTAGGCTGGTTTCACACTGCGGTTTTTCACTGATCAGGTTCGATCAGGTTTGTGTGCCAAAACCAGGAGAGGAACCAGGAGAGGAATATGCAGAGAAAAACTACAATTGAAAGATTGACACTTGTTCTAGGTTTTGGAGACACTCCTGGTTTTGAAACACAAAACCTGATCGAACCTGACCTGATCTGACCGCAGTGTGAACCCAGCCTTAGGCTGGGTTCACACTGCGGCAGCGTCCGGTCCGGGGCTGTCAGGAGTGACATCCTGGACCGGAGTTTTGCTGCATAGAACACTATCGGGCTGCACGGAGCTGGATCGCGCCGGGTGGCAATTATCTGCCATCCGGCTGCTAATCGCCGTATGAATCCTGCAGAAGTGGGGATTTGTCTGCCGATTCCAAAAACGTTGCATGCACCGTTTTTGGAATCGGCAGACAAATCCCACTTCTGCAGGATTCATCGGCGATCTAGCAGCTGGATGCAGATAATTGCCACCCGGCGCGATCCAGCTCCGTGCAGCCGATAGTGTTCTATGCAGCAAAACTCCGGTCAGGCTGTCACTCCTGACAGCCCCGACCTGCCTGACGCTGACCGCAGTGTGAACCAGCACTTAGACAGCACAATCTAGTATGTAGCTAGCACATATGTAAGAGTATGTGCTGAAAAGTGTCAGTATCTCAAAGAGATATAGGCCTCTATTAGTAACCAGATGACATGTGGCAGCAAGTGTGGTACAATAATGTATTGACACGGACCCAGGATATGTATCATACATAAAATAGAAAATTAAATATAACATCTGTGGCATCAATGATTGCTGCGGATTTTAACTTTTGTAATTTAAAGATTAAAATCTGCAGTAACTGCTCATGAATTCTGATGAAATCCACTACAGAATCAGACCATTTTGATGCAGATTTTGCCACTGCAGAATATCCGTGTTATGTGGGTACACCCTTCTGCCTCTTGGCAGATGTTGGAAATTTGCCATTGAAGACTAGTCATGTAGGAAGGAAGGGTGGGATCATTTGCAAGTGACCTCTGCAATATGTTTCTACATAGCAGAAATAAACAGTGACTTTGTGGTTTGGTGAAAATCACACATTAGTGCCCCAAGTTCATGAAGACGTTAAGACTTTAAAATGTGATTGTGAAAATAGTGATTTCATGGGGAAATAAAAATCATGGTATTTCTCTTGTTACACAAAATGATGTAACATGCTTTAATGCTTGATCACTAATCAAAGTTAACCATAGCAATACCTTCCTTTCCTAATGTCTACACCTGGTTTACCTTCCTTGTCTCCCTTCCCCCCCCTCCCCCCTTCCCCATTGCCTCCTTTCTTCTACCTTTCATTCTTATTGTATCCCTCTTTTACGTTTAAAATAATTACAATATTGGTACACAAAATGGTCGTCGTCTTATTGCAGCCTCTGCCAAAATGTATTTTTTCCCCATTAGGCATGCGGAAGTTATGAAGAAAATCATTGAGACTGTGGCAGAAGGCGGCGGAGAGCTGGGAGTTCACATGTATCCTTTGTTTTCTTTCTTTACAGTATACAATAAATGGTTGAAAATTCAACTAGGGACTATAACCGAAGCCAATACTAGTCCACTGTCATACCTGGACGGCTTTTCCCATCTCTCCTCTAGTGAATAGCCAATCTTGCTATAAAAGAGACCTGTCAATCACCTCTAGCAGAGCTGGGAGAAGCCGTCCTGGGGCTGTGCTGCACTAGTCTAGACTGGTTATGGAGGTTTTTATGTTGTTTACCCTATGTAATAACCCACATTTTAGTATTGTGCAAATACTTGTTGCTATTAGGAGAAATTTCCAGCTCCCCCAAAAGTTCTTGTGAAAGGAGGCTCCAAAGTGCAGCGCTCATGAGCAAGGATTCGACAGCCAAGGATAAAGTAGAAAAGTAGTCCTGCAAAGATGCAGCAATTAGGGATGGGCGAACAGTTTGGTTTCCACCGGGTTCGTGACAGGCGTTGCTCGTTAAAACAAGCACACAGTTAATAACCATACTTATTATACTTACCGGGTCTGCATTCTCCCTTCCTGCTGTGCCACAGTGCTGCGTCATTTCCGGCGCACTCATCCTCTGGGAATAGTCACATGACTGGCTCCACCAGCCAATCACAAAGAACCAAAAGATAAGGGGTGGCCCATAAGTGACACAACGTCGCAGCACAGCAGGAAGGAAGAACGCCTACCCGGTAAGTATGTTATGTGTATTAACTGTGTGCTTGCTTTAACAGGGTTACGCCATTCACGAAACCAACAAAGACCAAACGGTTTGCCCATCCCTAGCAGCAAGGAGTAAAATCCCAAATTTTTAATTATTGATCTGATCTATCATAAAAACAGAGCATGATACTGGCAAAAAAAATGACAACATCATAGGGACGTCCTTACTTGTTTCAATCAGAATCTGATCTTAATCATAGCATGAATGTGCACATTTATTCAGCCAGAAGCAGTCCGATATTCTATTCTCATGGACATTCAATACAAATGACTGTCTCCGTACCAACAGTAATTGGCTGACAGACAACCGATTATTTTATGTTCAAGCTCTCATACAGACAAACATGAAATTAATACACATAACACTTACTGGAGATGCCAGATGTCTTGAATCTATCATTTACAATCGCATAGGATTTTGTTGGAAATGCCCATTTTTACACCCTCTCTCCCCTAAACGTATATGTTATGATACACTTTGTTCCTTCTGGCCTTGCAGGATGAACACAACTCTAAATAACGGTCTAGGAACACTATGTAAAAGCTAACAAAATGTATAAACCTTGACCGTAAGACTGGCTAAGTATAAACAAAGTTCAAGATGATATATAAACCAAATACTCAATGAGAGAAATATTGAAGAAATATTAATCCTTTCTATATCACAGTGCTTATTTTCTCCTTGCTGATATGGTGAAGCTTTAAATCTGCTGCATGTCAATCATTTTGTTTTGCTGTAGATTTCATCCATAATAATGAATAGTAAATGCCACATTTTACTCCTGCAATTTTCCTGCCAACAGATGCTGAAATGGTGCAGAAATTTCTGCCTCAAATACTTAATGTGACTGACTGTGTAAGTAAAGGCCCTGTTACACGCTACGATATCATTAACCATATTGTTGCAACGTCATCGGTTTTGTGACATCAAAATGACGTCGTTGTGTGTGACACGTAGCAATGACCAACGATAAGATCGTTGATAAATGGCCAGGACCATTTTTTTTATCGCTGGTCTGCCGCTCTCACGCATGCATCGTTGTGTGTGTGATAGGGGTAACGACCAACGATCCCCATTCTGCGTCCGGCACCCTGAACGATCCTAACGACCGTTGGGTGTCAGGCGCACACTGGCTGATCGCTGGTGAGTCTGCCTGTGTGACAGATCACCAGTGATCACAAAATTATGTCCCAGTGATCCCGGCAACGTCAGACGTTAGCCGGATCGCTCGAACATTGCAGCGTGTAACGGGGCCTTAAGGCCGGGGTCATACTGACGTAGTGACTCAGATGCTATATGCTAATGACACTCAGCTCAGGCTCTGCTGTAAGCATAAACGGTGTATCGTCTACTGTGATATGACTCTCTAACATGCGAGAATTGAAGCACAGGTGTGGAGGAGGAGGAGAGATTAATTTTTCTATCTTCTCCATTGCCAGTCCTGAGTATATCAAACTGCACTCTGACATCTATGCGGTCCAATGTTTCACCCATTGACTTAAATAGGTGCACACTCATCCAGCATGCAGTGACTTTTTTTTTCTTTTTCTCATGTTGAATTGACATGAGAAAAAATCTCTAGTTGTCACTGCTCCATAGTATAACATTGGAGCAAGGGCTGTCTGATGAAACCTTGTACAGCACTCGTCCATGTTATACGCTGGGGTGAGCGAGCCCTAATACTGAGTCTACATCTGTTATCTTCCTTAACATGATTTTACCAGGTACCTTCTCATTTTTCTAAAATTTGTACAGGCGGTCATTCCCACTATAGAATACGATTACACGCGGCATTTTACAATGTAACTGCTATTCTCTACCTGCAAGTTCCATTAAAGCTCCAATTTTTAATAACCGACTCAGAAATATCTATTGTTTTGGGTTTTTGTTTTTTTTCCATAAAAACAAATGTTCAACGTTTCTGTAATGTATAATATACTTCTTTGATTAAATTTCTGCATTTAAACATTTTCCAGGGTTGTTTTTTTCTTTCTATTCATGATCTAAAATACTTAAAATGCACTTTACAGCATATTGATATGAATAAAATCAGCAGTATTTAGAAGATAATCTCATGTGCCAACCCCTGAACACCCTGCTCATCCTATACTGGTGATAGAACGTGTGAATTCTTCATTACATGGTCATTCATTTGAGATTAGTTAGTATATTTTTCTGTTTAGTGCATCTTCGTGGCATTTTTAGCACAAAATACTAAAGAAATATAAAGTTATCACAGCCAAATAAGATGCCGACAGAAGCACTTTTTAGTAATTAATCTGAGACTGAAGAAATGTAAAAAATAAATGAAAACCCTGAAAATGCAGTAAAATAGTGAAGTAGATAACGCTCATCTTGCTCTTTCCCCACCATTCTTGTTCCGATTCTGACCAGGACCCCTCCAATCTCTGCATTTGTAACTCAGTCCAGATGTCAATCACATACAGGGAGTTACTCAAATTCAAACCACACAATAAGGTGATATTATTTATAAATCCTCTTTATTATAACAAAATTTAGTACACCCAACATAGATTATAAATCCATCCCCATAACACCATGAGAAAAAAAACACAAACATTGTGGTCATACATCAATGGTATAGAAAATAAGACCACGTAACTTGTTAGGTAAGACAATATCTGTAAACTGGGTATGTAAAAGCAGCAAAATCCACCCACAGCAATAGATATGTAGCAGGGTCAATACCTATATATTGCACATAATCCCAGTTAATACAATGGTATCAATTGCACATACAAAACACAAGGCTGGAACCAGAGGTGGCAAAAAAAACAAGAATCCCCTAATTTTAAGAAAGTACCATACTGACCACACTGGCCAGCACCTCGACGCACGTTTCGCTTACTGCTTTGTCAGGAGGTGCTGGGGCAATGATCGTGTCACCCTTTTATGTGACTCTAATTCTTTCCTCAGACAATTAGGAGACTTGTATGTTTTTTGCCTCCTCGGTTTCCAGCCTTGGGTTCCAGTATTTTTTTTTTCTCATGGTTTTATGGGGATGGTTTTATAATCTATGCTGTATGTCCTGGAATTTGTTATAATAAAGCTGATTTATTAATCATATCCCCTGATTGTGTGGTTTGAATTTGAGTAAAGCCCTGTATGTGATTGGTGTACGGATAGGGAGGCTTTTGTGCTCTTTATGGCTATATAAACAAGGACATCAGATTTCTATCTAAGGCGGCCGTCACACGGTTCAATATCGTGAGCGATATTATTAGCGATCACGTGCACGCGCGATCGCTAACGATATCGCTCACATCGCTGGTGAGATGTCACACAGACAGACTCACCAGCGATGTGGACCAGCGAGATCGCTGGTAACTATGGTACACATCGAGTTACTAGGCGCCGCGCGGCGCTTAGTAACCCGACGTGTACCATAGATACCATCTCCCAGCATAGGCTCTGCCGCTTGGAGATGGATCATCGTGGTGTCACACACCACGATGAAGCAGATTGAACAAGCGATTATCGCTTGATATGAGCTCCGCTCTCATATCTGCGATGTCACGATCAAGCGATTTTACATTGTAAAAATCGCTTGATTACATGCAGCGATGCACAAACGATATCGCTTAAGCGATCAAAACGCAGATCGCTTAAGCGATATCGTGCATTAAATTGAAGCGTGTGACGGCCGCCTAACTCAGTCCAGATGGGCTTGTAACCAGTATAACCAATCACTGGGAACAGACCCACCACTACTTTGTCCAGTGATAAAACTATGTCTGTGCCTCCTGTTGGATTCACATGTTGATGTGACCGGCCGCGTTACCAGATGTTCTCTCTCTAATCAAAGACTTTTATCTGGGTCACAAGGATAGTGCATGAATGTATGATGGAAACCCTGCTAAAAATGTTATGGTGGGTTTACACGTCCCGATATCGGCGTCCAACTCCGACCAAAAGTCACGTGGTCGTGCGTTGGCCCCGATATCGTTCGTGCGTTGTATGGTTTAAACATCCAATACGATCCACGAACTATGCCAAACCGATATCGGGGATCGAATGAGCCTGCTCTCCAACGGCCCGATATTGGATGGAGGTTGGAGCAGGATCGTGCTGTGTAAACGCCCAAGTACGATGTGCAGTTCAACCGTCCCCTATTCACTCCCATGTTAAATGGTCGTTCCTCGGTCGGCCGTACAAGGGGGGCGTAGACATCGTAGAGACGTTGTATGCCGATATAGCGCTGTGTAAAATTCCGATGCGATCTTGGAAATTTGGGCAGAAAAAGCGCGCTCCCGCGCCGTTGGAGCGTGTAAACACACCATAACATTTGACAAGGGTGTTCACTATATCTGCCAATCATACAAGTGAATGCAAAAGTGAGTGGCATAAGATGGCCCTTTTTAGTCAATAGAGCTTTGTGATGGCTTGTTTTTTTGCGTCCTGAGGTGACGTTGCTATTAATACGATTTTGGGTTTGATCACCTATTACTAAATGCAGTGTTGCGGTGGATAAAAACATGTAATTCAGGCAGTTTTATTTTTTCTTTAATTTGATAGATCAGAATTTCATGAACATAGCAATCCCAGCATTCACACACTGCTTTTTTTGCTGCGTATTTTTACGCACAAGCTCAAAAAAAAAGCCAGGAGTGGAACAATCAAAACTGAGAGTGGTACACTCAGAGGAAAGGTCTAATAGAAACAAGTGCTCCACTTATATATTTAATCACCCACTCCTGGTTTGTGATGAGCTTGTGCTTAAAAATACGCAGCAAAAAAGCAGTGTGTGAATGGGGCCTTTGCCACATTTCAGGCTTCAAACATAAAGACATAAATTCAATTTCATTTGTGAAGAATCAACAAGTGGGACACAATCGTGAATTTATTGCATATTTTAAACTTTTTTTAACAAAAAAAAAACTGAAAAGTGGGGTGTGCAATATTATTCAGCCCCTTTACTTTCAGTGCAGCAAACTCACTCCAGAAGTTCAGTGAGGATCTCTGAATGATCCAATGTTGTCCTAGATGACTAGTAATGATAAACAGAATCCACCTGTGTGTAATCAAGTCTCAGTATAAATGCACCTGCTCTGTGATAGTCTCAGGGTTCTGTTTCAAGTGCAGAGAGCATCATGAAGACCAAGGTACACACCAGGCAGGTCCGAGATAGTGTTGTGGTGAAGTTTAAAGCCGGATTTGGATACAAAAAGATTTCCCAAGTTTTAAACATCAAGACACTGTGCAAGTGATCATTTTGAAATGGAAGGAGTATCAGACCACTGCAAATCTACCAAGACCTGGCCGTCCCTCTAAACTTTCATCTTGAACAAGGAGAAGACTGATCAGAGATGCAGCCAAAAGGCCCGTGAGTCACTCTGGATGAACTGCAGAGATCTACAGCTGAGGTGGGAGAGTCTGTCCATAGGACAACAATCATTGTACACTGCACAAATCTGGCCTTTATGGAAGAGTGGCAAGAAGAAAACCATTTCTCAAAGCTATCCATAAAAAGTCTCATTTGAAGTTTGTCACAAGCCACCTGAGAGACACACCAAACATGTGGAATAAGGTGCTCTGGTCAGATGAAACCAAAATCGAACTTTTTGGCCAAAATGCAAAACGATATGTTTGGCATAAAAGCAAACACGCTCATCACCCTCAAAACACCATCCCCACTGTCAAACATGGTGGTGGCAGCATCATGGTTTTGGGCTGCTTCTCTTCAGCAAGGACAGGGAAGATGGTTAAAATTGATGGGAAGATGGATGAGCCAAATACAGGACCATTCTGAAAGAAAACCTGTTGGTCTGCAAAAGACCTGAGATTGGGACAGAGATTTATCTTCCAACAAGACAATGATCCCAAACCTAAAGCAAAATCTACAATGGAATGGTTAAAAAATAAACATATCCAGGTGTTAGAATGGCCAAGTCAAGGTCCAGACCTGAATCCAATCGAGAATCTGTGGAAAGTGCTACAAACTGCTGTTCTCAAACAGCAACCTCACTGAGCTCGAGCTGTTTTGCAAGGAAGAATGGGCAAGAGTTCATTTAGATGTGCAAAACTGATAGAGACATACCCCAGGCGGCTTGCAGCTGTAATCGCAGCAAAAGGTGGCGCTACAAAGTATTAACTCAAGGGGACCAAATAATATTGCACTGCCCCACTTTTCAGGTTTTTATTTGTTAAAGTTTAAAATATGCAATAAATTTCATTCCACTTCACGATTGTGTCCCACTTGTTGATTGTTCACAAATATATTAGTATTTATATATTTGTTTGAAGCCTGAAATGTGGCAAAAGGTTGAAATGTTCAAGGGGGCCGAATACTTTCACAAGGCACTATATATCCTCATTATTTTAATTGGCAAAATGGGGATGGTTTTAACTTTTAAATATATTTACTTTTTTTTTTTTTTTTTAATCACTGCTCACTGTTTTTGTTAGTTCCCTTAAAGGACTTGAGCCTGCAATCATCCGTTCACTTGTGCTATACACTGTGAATATCACGGTCTATTATGGGGACGTCATACACGTCAATGTCGCCAGCGATCTCATCGCTGGCAACATTGAAGGCTGTTCGCTGGAGAGCTGTCACACAGGCAGACTCACCAGCGATCAGTACCAGCGAAAACGCTGGTAACCATGTAAACAAGCGGGTAACTAAGTGCCATGCGGCGCTTAGTTATCCGCTGTTTACCATTGATACCAGCTGGGAGTTGGCTTCTCGCTTGTCTCCTGGTGTCACACGCAGCGATGCTGCGTGTCCACCAGGCGAACATCGCCAGGTTTTAGAGCAGATTCTAAAACCTGGCGACCATCAACCAGCGATTTATCGCTGGTTGATATACCCTGTCACACACATCAATATCGCTGCAATGTCATGTACAGCAGCGATATTGCACGCGATATTGACGTGTGTGACGTCCCCATTATAAACGCCAGCTTTCATGCTGTCTTTCACAGGCAGTGCAGTCATCACAGGCATGAGGGCATTTAGCAGACGCCTAGCCTTCATGGGCGCATAGAATGACGTGCTGCTGTCAGAGATTGACTGTGGGATTTAAAAGGTTAACAGCTATGTGCTGAGCTCCACTCCACAAGCTGTTTTGATGGGCACATAATGGCTGAATATTTCTATGCAAGTCCTCATCAAGGTCAGAAAGTCAGCATATGATGTAAATTTAGGTAATGTGTTGGTAAGGGGTTAAGAAACTGACGCACTTTCTCTTGACACAAGTACAGGCCATGTCTGGTGTTGCATAGTAGACTCCAGATATTGAACTTAATTTCTATATCTTCTCTATTCTCTGTGTCGGCGTATTGACTTGTGGCACCCTGTACCGGGTAACCCAATTACACCCAACACCTTCCACCCCAGGCCTGTAGGGGGGGCCCAACTGGTTGCCTTAAGCCAGTTCCCCCTATAAATACAGCTCCTGGGGGCGGAGTCAGACAGTGTGCAGATGCTAGAAGAGCAGCAAGGTAGGTCAGACACTAGTGAGCTGAACTGGTACCAGAGCCGTGCTAGGCCCAAACCAGTACACACCGAAAGTCATCGTGAGGACCCGAAGAGTAGGGATCAAAGGCGAGGAGCACTTTACCGGGGGCAGAGGAGCTATACCGGCTCGCCCCACCAGAACATCGGCCATTAGAGCCGTGTCTGCAGGGGACACAGTAAATAGACCCAGCAGAGATACCAGCATCCCGAGGAGGCTTAGCTTCCCGGACGCCCGCAGCACCAACAGTTGAGAGCCAGGGACTGCGGGGAGAGAGACGGCGGTGGCCCATGAGAGAGTTCTCAGTGCAGTAACACTGGTGTAGCAAGAGGAGTAACAGTCCTGTTAGTTTCCATACCTGCCAGACTCTGAACAAGGCATTACAACCCTACTCGCTGTGGAGATCCAAGGTGTTTCCCTTCACTCCGGACGTGTGTACCTACAACCAGTCACCAGTAAAGGTACCAAAAGACTTTAATGTGTGCGTGTCCCTCTTTCAACTCATCCCTCACCACACCGACTACGCTCCCCTACTCCAACCCTGTGCAGTAACGACTGTGCTGCCCTACTCCACTATCACCACTCCTAGCCCCGGGGATCCCGCTCCTCCTGTAGGGAGCTACTCTATCTGGCTGCCGCCCATCACCCCGGAGGCCCAAGCAGCGCCGGTGCCATCACCGGAACCTTCAGGTGGCGTTCCGATTGACAACTCCTATCCCTGTAAATATTCCCCTTTTTATTGTCACCCAAGGGCACAGGCTCGGGCACTGACCAACCATGACATCCCCGCAAATGACCGCCCGAGACCTGAGTACCCCAGTCCCTTGTGGCCCCAGACAGACGACATCCAAGTGCAGTGTGATGATTTCCTTGAATCCATAGACTTGAATGAGGGTGCAATGTCCGATGCACTCTGCCAATCGCAGAAAGCAGTGATATTTTTTTTTTTGTTATTATGCCAACTGGACATGAGAAAAAAGTACTGGTCGACAATGCCCCATTGTATAACATTGCGTGAGTGCTAACCGATAAAATATTACACAGGCTTCATCTGAGTTATTTGCTAGTGTGAACAAACCCTAATAATGACCTTGAATTTCTGTCATTTGTACACAATCTGGTGGACTCCATATTTTTTAGAGATAGTTTATGGCCTTTTTCAGTCTCTGACCATGAACAACTCTTCTGTGATCGTCCACTCACACCTGATTGTCATCCCACTGGAACTGAAAGAGTCTGCTGTCTCCAATCAAATTATATGCAAGTCCTAAAAGTTCACATAATATGAGGGGTTAGTCAATGTGATACGATAATTTTTCACATTTATTGCAAAACTAATAATTTTTAATGATTTTAAATTTTTCCTTAGCTGCTACGAGCACTTGTGTGAAAATTTGGTTTACTTTTAGGTCAAATTTATGCGGAAATATGGAAAAAATTCTGAACGGTTCACAAAGTTTTAAGCACCTCCTTATATAGCGTGTGGTCCATAGTGTTAGAGACAGGACATTCTATTAGGTGGGAAATGTTTGGTAGTTGGTGCTCGTCAGGCAGAACACATCCAGTCGTCTATGTGCTCAGTACATAATCTGTTTATCTGAAAGACACATGTTGTACTAAGTAAGCAGCACATTGTTTGCTCTATGAAACAAGAGGTTAATAGTTAATCAAATGTGTAAATGTGGGAGCTTCTGGAAAAACACATCACAATGTGCTGTGGTCAGTTTGCGAATACATATTTTTTACCTAAAATGAATCACTGTATCTTGTGTATAAATACCATTCTGCGCTATCACCCTTGACTGGATAACGAAAAACAAGACATTCTTGGGCAAAACATTGCATCCTTCATAAACTGTTTATCTTAGAGTGAATCATTGAGAGACAGTCATAGCGAACAATGTCGGCACCCTTGAAATTGTTCCAGAAAATGAGTGCAATTACACTTTTCGTCATATACATGTTTAGGGGTGGATTAAGGGTAGTCAGGGCCCCGGGCTGTTCAGACTCTGTGGGCCCCCACGCTCATGTGATGGGTCATGTGACGTTACAAATACTGAGGTAAAACACCAAATACTCAGCGTGTGCACGAGGCCTTACAAATAATGAGGTAAAAAATCACCAAATACTCAGTGTGTGCATGAGGCCTTACAAATACTGAGGTAATAACCTCACCAAATACTCAGTGTGTGCATGAGGCCTTACAAATACTGAGGTAATAACCTCACCAAATACTCAGTGTGTGCATGAGGCCTTACAAATACTGAGGTAAAAACACCAAATACTCAGCGTGTGCACCACTGCCCCTCCCACCTTGGATAGACACATGTGAAATGCCTCTACATGCTATGTGTGTCCTGCCCCTCTATCTGGATATTTTGCTACAATCATGTATGTATGGACTCCGTACATACAGTAACATGATCCAAGGAAAATATCCACATAGAGGGGCAGGACACACACAGCATGTACAGGCATTTCACATGTCTCTCATGTTAATCAAGATGGTGGGGCACAGTTTACATGGGGTAAATCTAGCAGGTTGGCACAGACACAGCACAGCAGCAGGACAAGTGGTCAATATATCACTCATACTGACACAGCCAGCCCAGGCACGTTCCCTCCTCTGTGCTGTAACTGTTGGACTAGGTGGTGACCGCCGGTCTCTCTTTTTAAGCAGCCCATCCTGGAGGTGGACGGCGGCCAGTGACACTCAGGAGAACTGGAGTCTGGAGAGTAGGCACAGCTGCCACGGATTGAGCAGGCCGACGGCAGAATGAGCCGCTCTGCTCGGACTGCTCCTCTTTGGCAGTGAGTAGGCGGGCCTCTCCTCCAGCACCCATGGTGTTTTACCAACGTCCTCCTACACGTCTACGTCATGACATGCAGGAGGAAGGGGGGGGCGGTAGCGCCGCTGTCAGAGTGCAGTGCCGATGCATACAGTCTGTCACAAACAGTGTGGCAGATTATGATAGGGCACAGCACTGGGCCCCGGGCTACCGCCCAGATTGACCTCATTTTAATCCGTTACTGTACATGTTTATTTCCTATGTGTGTCATGGAACTACACAAGAAAAGCCTAAAGAAAAAAAGGCAAATTGGATACAATTTCACACAAATCCCAGTCTGCTACATGGAGCAACTAGCGCTGAGTGTGTCCAAGGTTGCCATATTGAACTTAGAGATGCCTTGATGGCTACTGGGCGGTTATCAATATGGCTATACTTTTAAGCTAAGTGACTCAATTTTTTTATTTCTCCTTAGCTGTAATATAGTTCTATATATTCAATTAAATGTCTTAGCAGAGAGCTACTGTTTTTTTTTTTTTTGTTACAATGTATCGTGTTCAACGTTGCACCTGTTGCACAGATTTTTTTTCTTATTTAGATTATGGGATCACATCCTCTGTTTTGCATTCCCACCCCACACCCCCATTGACCCCTGATGCTATTGTTCTCTGTTAGCAGGTTGTTATTCCCCCACCCATAAAATAGGAGGCTTTTAATCCAGATAGAGGATAGTGACTGAAATGTAAAGACCCAGTATAAGAGACGCGCCTCGATGTGACTACTGGGTGGTTACCAATATGGTCACATTTTTAAGCGAAGTGTCTTGATTTTTTTCCATTTCTCCTTACTTGTAATATAGTTTTATATCACATTTTTATCAATTGGAGTGCCGCTGTTTTTTTGTCACAATGTCCTCACGCAACAGCCCTAGTTATTCCTTCTTAGAATTACCGTAATATAAATGATGGGAAACCTAGGGCACGAGCACCACTTTGAGAGATATTACAAAAAGATATGTACAGTCATGGCTGAAATTGAGGACAGATATATACTGTAGATCTGCTTTAAGTGGTGCTCTGAAGACACAAAGAGTGTATATAAAAAAAAAAAAGCGTAAACTTCGCCACACTTTTGATGCTTAAAGTAAAACTGATTTATTTAAGAAGATCATAAATTCACCAACGTTTCAGCCGTCTTATGGCCTTTGTCAAGGTTCAGTTGTCTAGGTATGTAAAACAATTAAAAAATTACAATTACAAATGGATTTTAACAATGTGTTTAAATGTATGGACACTTGTACATTTACATCTATAGTCAAATAAACTAAGTTCTACAGAAATGCAGTGGTGAAGGGTGATGGTTACTACTTCTTCTATTATTTCAAATTTGAAATGAGAAATCGAATGGCCTTTTTCAATGAAATGTAATGGTATTGGGAGCATGCTCCATTCACATCTAATGGTGGATTTATGTTGACTGATGTGGTCTCTGATATGTGGGATCGTTTCGCTCACATGTCCAAGACCACACAGGCATTTTATATAAAATGGGGTACTACAAATGAAAAAAAGAGAATCTTATTGGATTCTCCAATTAAAAACCTTAGACCCATTTGGGCTAAATAGAGAATATGAGGTCCATGTACCTATAAAGATATCAATATATGCATAAAAGAACCTGTGTATTTATAATTCACTAGCTGTGAGCCCGATGCAAATGCATCGGGATTCTAGAACGTGCATTAATTTGATTATAGTAGTTATAGCTGGTGTGAGGACTTTTCGGGGGGGGGTGAATAGTTTTTCGGGGGGGTGTGAATAATTTTTGGGGGGGTGCAATACTTTTTGGGGGGGTCCAATACTTTTTTGGGGGGTCCAATACTTTTTGGGGGGGTCCAATACTTTTTTTGGGGGGTCCAAAACATTTTTTGGGTGATCCAATACTTTTGGGGGGGGGGTCCAATACTTTTTTTGGGGGGTCCAATACTTTTGGGGGGGGGGTCCAATACTTTTGGGGGGGTCCAATACTTTTTTTGGGGGGTCCAATACTTTTGGGGGGGTCCAATACTTTTTTTGGGGGGCCCAATACTTTTTTTGGGGGGTCCAATACTTTTTTTGGGGGTCCAATACTTTTTTGGGGGGTCCAATACTTGGGGGGGGGGGGGGGGTCCAATACTTTTGGGGGGGGGTCCAATACTTTTTTTGGGGGGTCCAATACTTTTGGGGGGGGTCCAATACTTTTTTTGGGGGGCCCAATACTTTTTTTGGGGGGTCCAATACTTTTTTGGGGGGTCCAATACTTTTTTTGGGGGGTCCAATACTTTTGGGGGGGGGGGTCCAATACTTTTGGGGGGGGTCCAATACTTTTTTTGGGGGGTCCAATACTTTTGGGGGGGTCCAATACTTTTTTTGGGGGGTCCAATACTTTTTTTGGGGGGTCCAATACTTTTGGGTGGGGTCCAATACCTTTTTTCGGGGGTCCAATACTTTTTTGGGGGGGTCCAATACTTTTGGGGGGGTCCAATACTTTTTTGGGGGGGCCCAATACTTTTTTTGGGGGGTCCAATACTTTTTTTGGGGGGTCCAATACTTTTGGGGGGGTCCAATACTTTTTTTGGGGGGGTCCAATACTTTTTTTGGGGGGTCCAATACTTTTGGGGGGGGTCCAATACTTTTTTTGGGGGGCCAATACTTTTGGGGGGGGTCCAATACTTTTTTTTGGGGGGTCCAATACTTTTGGGGGGGGGTGCAATACTTGTTTTGGGGGGTCCAATACTTTTTGGGGGGGGTCCAATACTTTTTTTGGAGGGTCCAATACTTTTGGGGGGTGCAATACTTTTTTTGGGGGGTCCAATACTTTTTTGGGGGGGTCCAATACTTTTGGGGGGGGTCCAATACTTTTGGGGGGGGGGGGTCCAATACTTTTTTTTGGGGGGTCCAATACTTTTTTTGGGGGGTCCAATACTTTTGGGGGGGGGTCCAATACTTTTTTTGGGGGGTCCAATACTTTTGGGGGGGTCCAATACTTTTTTTGGGGGGTCCAATACTTTTTTTGGGGGATCCAATACTTTTGGGTGGGGGTCCAATACCTTTTTTTGGGGGGTCCAATACTTTTGGGGGGGGTCCAATACTTTTTTTGGGGGGCCCAATACTTTTTTTGGGGGGTCCAATACTTTTGGGGGGGGGTCCAATACTTTTTTTTTGGGGGTCCAATACTTTTGGGGGGGGTCGAATACTTTTGGGGGGGGGGTCCAATACTTTAATATATATTTTTTTCTTTTTTTGTTATAATTATTTTTTATTTTATTATTTATATTTTTTTTTTTACTATTTTTTTTATTATTAAATTTATTTATTATTTGTTATTTTCAGTGTATTTATTTTTATTAAAATTATTTTATTTTATTAAAAAACCGCATCTGCGGCGCGGTTGCGGTAATCCCCATACAAAGTATAGGGGGACTTGCGGCAGGTGCGGCAAAACCGCACTTGCCGCACCTGCCGCAAGTCCCCCTATACTTTCTATGGGGATTACCGCAACCGCGCCGCAACTTGCACTTGCGGCGCGGTTGCGGTAATCCTTATGGGATTACCGCAACCGCGCCGCAAGTGCTCGCACTGAGCCAGCGACTCGCAATGCGGCGCGGTTGCGGTAATCCTTATGGGGATTACCGCAACCGCGCCGCAAGTGCTCGCACTGAGCCAGCGAGTCGCAATGCGGCGCGGTTGCGGTAATCCTTATGGAAGCGGGCATTGCGAGTCGCTGGCCGAAATAGAACCAGAGGCTCGGCCACAAAGCTAGCGATATCCCGCTGAGGCTAGCGACTCGCTACCTGAGCGGGAAATCGCTAGCTTTTGTGGCCGAGCCTCTGGTTCTATTTTCGGCCAGCGACTCGCAATGGCCGCTTCGCGGCCATTGCTCGCACTAAAGCTAGCTGAGCGGGAAATCGCTAGCTTTGTGGCCGAGCCTCTGGTTCTATTTTCGGCCAGCGACTCGCAATGGCCGCTTCGCGGCCATTGCTCGCACTAAAGCTAGCGACTCGCAATGGCCTCGCGGCCATTGCTCGCGCAGCTGACGCCTCGCATTGGCCGCTACGCGGCCAATGCTTCGCCGTGGTGACGTCACAGTGTGACATATCCACGGCACGTTTTTTTGGTCCGACACGAAAACGTCTTAGACAATTATAGAGTAGATGAGTTCATTTGCCTGAAACACATTGACTAATAAATCATTATATTCACCCTTGATGTCTCGTGGAATATGGCAGTGCGAATTTTTAACCCTTCATCCTCCCTACTTTAATTTTTTGAGATAATGAACTTTGGGTTTTCATTGGCTGTAAACCATTATCAACGTTTACAGAAATAAACTGTTGAAGTAGATCACTCTGTAGACTCTATATAATGTTTCACTTTTTCTATTGAATTACTGAAATTAATAACTTTTTGATGATCTTCTAATTCATTAAGATGCACCTGTAAATGAAACACTTCACAAGCACTTCTCACTGTGCACATCCATCAATCTGAGTGTCTCTGAGCTGTGCAGAGACCTGGCACTTCCCGCTCGCAGGCGCACTACCTACTCCTGAATATCTCCGATCATAGCTGAGGCTCTGCTTAACTCATGCAGGTGCACTCTCCACCGCGGTGACCATACCAGGGAATGACATGACCCACCCACTGCTTATAATGGCACGCTCCTTCACAGTACAGTTTCCTGCATCCACAAGTGCGACTAGTCTCTGCCAGGCCCCACATCATAAAAACACAAGTATCATTGCCAGTGGTTTTTCTGATATGTCCACACAGACTTTCTTTTATACTTATTTTCAGTCTTTGATATATCTAATATATAAAGCTGAATGTGTGTGTATGTATGTATGCGTGTATGTATGTATGCGTGTATGTATGCGTGTATGTATGTATGTATGTCCGGGATTGGCATCTACACCGTCGCAACTACAGCCACAAAATTTTGGACAGTCACACGTCTGGACCCCGAGAGCGTCATAGGCTATGTTGTGAGGCGAAATTTTAACCCCGTGCATTCCAATTCACCAAACAATTTTGCCCCTATCTACATAATGGGGAAAAAGTGAATGGAAAAGTGTTGGAGGAAAATAGACAGCTGTCAGCTATAGCCACAAAATTTTGCACAATCACACGTCTGGACCCCGGGAGAATCATAGGCTATGTTGTGAGGCGAAATTTTAACCTCGTGCATTCCAATTCACCAAACAATTTTGCCCCTATCTACATAATGGGGAAAAAGTGACAGTTACCAGTTGACAGTTGTGAATCAGAGGGGCTTAATGATAGCGCCAAAGACTAACAGCACATACCAGCATATAGTCACAAAGGTGGGGCCCCAACATGAGATATTCCTCCGCGCACGGGGACATGTATACACACCACACGCACACTAAGAGTATCAGCAAGTGTATAGTCGCTAAGGTGCAGCCCCAATATTGGATACTCACCATGCACCTGAACAAACACACACACCACAAAGAGACACACACAACACAGAGACACACACACACCCCCACGGGGACACACACCCTATAGCAACACATGCACTCACCCCACAGGGACACACACACACACACAACACAGACACACACACCACACAGACTCCCCCCACAGGGACTCACACATAGTAACCCTATAGGGACACATGCACTCACCCCACAGGGACACACACACCACAAAGAGACACACACAACACAGATACACACACACCACACAGACCCCCCCACAGGGACACACACACATACACACCCTATAGGGACACATGCACTCACCCCACAGGGAGACACACACACACCACAAAGAGACACACACAACACAGATACACACACACACACACCACACAGACCCCCCTCCCCCACAGGGACACACACACATACACACCCTATAGGGACACATGCACTCACCCCAAAGGGACACACACACACACCACAAAAAGAGAGACACAACACAGAGACACACACCCACACAGACACCCCCCCCACACAGGGACACACACACATGCACTCACCCCACAGGAACACACACACACACCACAAAGAGACACACGCAACACAGATACACACACACCACACAGACCCCCCCCCACAGGGATACACACCCTATAGGGACACATGCACTCACCCCACAGGGACACACACACACCACAAAAGAGAGACACAACACAGAGACACACACCCCACACAGACACCCCCCCCCCACAGGGACACACACACATGCACTCACCCCACAGGAACACACACACACCACAAAGAGACACACGCAACACAGATACACACACACACACACCACACAGACCCCCCCCCCCACAGGGATACACACCCTATAGGGACACATGCACTCACCCCACAGACACACACACACACCACAAAGAGACACACACAACAGAAACACACACCACATAGACCCCCTTCCCCCACAGGGACATACACACCCTATAGGGACACATGCACTCACCCCACAGGGACACACACACACCACAAAAAGAGACACAACACAGAGACACACACCCCACACAGACACCCCCCCCCACACAGGGACACACACACATGCACTCACCCCACAGGAACACACACACACACCACAAAGAGACACACGCAACACAGATCCACACAGACCCCCCCCCCCCACACAGGGATACACACCCTATAGGGACACATGCACTCACCCCACAGGGACACACACACACCACAAAAAGAGAGACACAACACAGAGACACACACCCCACACAGACACCCCCCCCCCCCACAGGGACACACACACATGCACTCACCCCACAGGAACACACACACACCACAAAGAGACACACGCAACAACGCAACACAGATACACACACACACCACACAGACCCCCCCACAGGGATACACACCCTATAGGGACACATGCACTCACCCCACAGGGACACACACATACACACACCCCAGGGGGGGACACACACCACACAGACAGACACAGATGTGCACAAATCACCTCACACAACTCGCCTCATACGTGTGCTATCTTTAATTTCCAAATATAAACATTTGATTAAAAACAGCCAATGTGCAACACGTGCCATATAGGGAATTAAGGCAGATGTCAGTCACATGAGCTGTCTATTATGTGTATGTGTGAGGTAACATATACTGTCCGGCCGGGGGGAGGGTTTACTGTTGGCTGGAGATTTATTAGGCTGCCTATAGCAATCAATCACAGCTCAGCTTCTATTTTCTTACAGGTCATTAATATGACTTATTCAAATTCTATTTTGTTATAGCTAACATCAGTTATTTATTAACCCGGGCGTAGCCGGGTAGTACAGCTAGTATATATATATATATATATATGTATGTGGAGCCTACTGGGACCGGGGTGCTCCGTACCGGACCGGGGTACTGCTGGGGATATCGCGGCGGTCTTGGTCCGGACCGTGTCCCGGGTTCTCACAAGTAAAAGGGGTATTTACAAGGGGAAATTGTTGTCGTGACGCCACCCACGGGTTGTGGTCAGTAAGGGGACCACTGCCGTAGCGTAGCTCTGCCAGGAGGATGGAGGGATGGATGGGCTGCAGCTAGATGGATGAGCCCGCCGCGGGTCGGGCTGCTCCTGACAGGGTGTAAAGATAAGATACAGTTCTGTATACCTGGCATCATACACAAGAGACTGAAGCAGGGTTTACTTGCAAGTTTTTCCAAGTCACACAGTTTACAACAGTTCAGTTCACAGTTCAGTTACCTCCATTAACTCTTAACCGTCTGCAGCCAGGCTGTCGCTCTGAGACCCTCATTCTCTCTGTGTCCTTTCAGGCTTGTTCTCTCTATGCTCTTCTCAGTGAATTGTATGACGGCAACAATAGCCGGTTCCTATATTGTTGCTTAGCCTCCAATCCGTGTGGTAGGGGCACCGATCTGAAATCTGTGTCCCCCGTCGGTTTGTCTGGGGAGCCGGCGTGTAGCAGCAGTCCCCCTCAGAGCCGACACTCTGGTTGCAGCCTAGCTTGGGTGACCCTATCTTGCAAGGGATCACCGTCTCTTTCCCACCCGTGTGGTTATCCAGGTACAATCAGGGGAAACTACCGCGCCGGTAGTCGGTCAACGCTGCCGTACTCCTTGGACCCAGTGATACCGATCCGGTCTCTGTCCTCACCCTCCCTTGGGATGCCGGCTATGGATGAGCTTTCTCTCCATAGAATTGTGTCTCTGTGGATTCTGCGTCTCCAGGGAGCCCAATCCCTCTGGGATGTGTCACTTTCTGTCTGTTCTTGTCTGTTCTGGTCAGCTCACTATGGCCTACTAACTCCTTCCTCCTCTTTCCTTCCTTTTGTACTGGTCTACCACCTGACCTAATTCCCACCCACTTCCCTCTAACCCCCACCACCCCTTGCCCGCCTAGAGTCCCGGGCTCCGGGTTGGGTGCTGTGCTCCTGTGGGTGTGTGTGCTGTGAGGGTGTTTGGTGCACAAACTGTCCACCTTCTGCCTGGCTGCAGTTCCCTATGTGGCCACCTGGTCGCAGGGGCACTATAAATACAGTGTGTGTGTGTATATATATATATATATATATATATATATATATATATATATATATATATATATAATATATATATATAATGGGGAAATTCCCATACACTGAGTATACTTATATATACCCTCAGGTCATGCCGGTACATAACCATATTCATTCCCTCTAGGTGTCTCATTTCTAGTGAGACCATGAAGGTGATTATCCTTCATATCTCATCTCATAGTGGACATCTTGTTCCTTATAAATGTCCAACTGTTTTATCCAACTTAAATTTCACATATAGGATCCACTTAGTCCTTCTACATATTTCTCACTATACAGACTTTGATCCTTATTAACCCATAGTGGGCAAGTACATTCCCTACTATATTATATTATCTTATGGTTTGACAACAACCTACATTTTTAGACACTTACCGGCAAAAATTTAGGGACTACTGCAAAATTTTAAGTTTCTCTGATTTTTTCTCTTTAGAGGTATATTTTTGAGTAAAATGTACATTGTTCTTTCATTCTATAAACTACTGACAACATGTCTCCGAAATTCAAAGCTAAAAATTTTATATTTATTTGCAGAAAATGAGAAATCATCAAAATAATAAAGAAACAGTGATTTCAGACCTCAAATAATGCAAAAAAATCAAGTTATATTCATTTAGAAACAACAATACTAATGTTTTAATGCAGGAAGAGTTCAGAAATCAATATTTGGTTGAATAGCCATGATTTTTAATCACAGCTTTCATGCATCTTGGCATGCTTTCCACTAGTCTTTCACACTGCTTTTGGGTGACCTTATGCCACTCCTGGCATAAAAATGTAAGCAGTTCTTCTTTATTTGATGGCTTGTGACTATCCATATTCCTCTTGATTACATTCCAGAGGTTTTCAATGGGGTTCAGGTCTGGAGACTGGGCTGTCTTTGACAGGGTCTTGATGTGGTGCTCCTTCATCCACACATTGATTGACCTAGCTGTGTGGCATGGGGCATTGTCCTGCTGGAAAAAAACAGTCCTCAGATTTGGGGAACATTGCCTGAGCAGAAGGAAGCAAGTGTTTTTCAAGGATAGCCTTGTTTTCATACGTCCTTTGCAAAGATTACTCGGCCAATTCCAGCCTTGCTGAAGCATCCCCAGATCATCAATAATCCTCAACCAAATTTCACAGTAGGTGCAAGACACTGTGGCTTGTACGCTCTCCAGGTTTCCGTCTAACCATTAGATGACCAGGTGTAGGGCAAAGCTGAAAATTAGACTCATCAGAGATTACCTTACTCCAGTCCTCTTGGTCCAATCCTTATGGTTTTTTGTCAAATTTCAGCCTGGCTCTCCTTTGTTTCTCATCGATGAAAGTTTTTTTTCCTAGCTTTACATGACTTGAGCCCTGCCTCCAGAAGCCTGTTACGAACTGTTCTTGCCGTGCACTTCACCCCAGCTGCCATTTGCAATTCCTTCTGTAGGTCACTTGATGTCATCCTGCAGTTCGAATAAGATGACGGTCATCCCGGTCAGTGGAGAGTCGCTTTCGCCCTCTGCTGGTCTGTACTTTGTTGTCCCCAATGTCTGCTGCTTGACCTTGTTGTAATGGACTGCCATCTTCGAAATTTTAAGGATGGAGGCAACATGACGCTCACTGTATCCCTCTGTTAGTAAAGCCAGAATTGAGCCCTTCTTTTCCTCACTCAACACTTTTCTTTTTAACTCCTTTGGCATGGTTAAAAGTTATTTTTTCATTCAAATTACTTTTGGGCTATTCCTAGCACTTGTTTTGCCATCCAGCTTGTCCTATTGCAAGAGGATTGTGAAGACCACAGCAGTGTTTTTTTTTATCAATTTCCCTTGTTAAATAAGATTTGGTTCAGGTGATCACCTAATCAGAAGCACATTAAGTAGAATGTCTTGTGCTAGTGTGGCACCCCATGGGTTAATGTGCCACAGTAACATCACATGGGTTCCCTCCCCACAACACATTGACTTACACTAGCACCTCTGGGCCAGGAGGGGGAGCACAACCTGCTCTCTTAAACACTCCAGGTTCACAGGAAGTAGCTCAGTTCAGCACATATCAGTGCTGTGAAGAGTTCAGTTCCTGGAGAAATGAGACAGACTGCAGTGCCGGAGAGGCTGTGCTAAGCTTCTCTGCAGTCTGCTCATAGATTCAGGCCTAGTGAGGGTCTGAGGAAAGGAGCACTGAAAGACAGTGGAACACGTCTGGGAGCTGGAGTGATACCTTCACTCGCCCCAGAAGAGCGCACAGAACGGACACCGGATCTGGCACTGTGTCTGGGCACCCACAGCACAGTGAATCCAGGAGTAGTGGGGTCTCTAGACAGCCACAGTACCAGAGCAAAGCAACACGGCGGGGTTAGCACAGCACAGAGGACTCAAGTTGCCTAGCCAAGTGGTACCAGCAGAACACAGAGAGACGTGAGACAGTCCCAGCAGCTCAGCTAGACACAGCACGAGGAAGCTGATGACCCAGACAGGGTGGGAGGAAAACCCTGCCCCTACAGACTCCGTGGACGATCTGCAATAACATCGCAGTAAAGCTTTAGAAACTACAAAACGTGAGTGCGTGTTACTTAACCCGTCTCCACTATTCACCTCCATCATAGACTTTACCAACACTGCCCCGGGGAATACAGTTCTGCCCACTGGAACTATTCCACCTCAGCTGCTACTACATCATCCCCGGAGGTTCTGCAGCAGCAGCGGCCCCATTAGTGGCTGCACACAGTGGGTGGCGTCACGATAGACTATACTCCCCTGTAAATACACCCTTTTATTTGCCAGGGCCCAGGACACGGTCCAGACCAGGACCCCGTGACATTCCCCGAAGCAGACACGGTCCGGTACTGAGTACCCTCGTCCCAGTGGGCTCGACACTAGCAGCCGCCCCCTCCATCTTGGAAGGTTGAGAGTGGCTGCCTCATCAGCATTTTGCACCTGAGCTGCACCCATCTTTATAATGGAGGTTCCCTGCATCCTGTGTGTACCCTTAGTATCACAGTTAGAAGATGCCTGTGTGAAGCTAATCTGTTAGCAAGAAGTCTCCACAAAGTCCCACTTTAAAAAAAAAAAGAAGGTACTAAAGCAGATACAATTTGCCAAAGAATACCTTCAACTGGCCTAAAGAGAAATAGGAAACATTTTGTGGATTGATGAAAGAAAATTGTTCTTTTTATGTTCAAGGGCCACAGATAGTTTGTCAGACGGCCCCTAAACAGTACGCTCTGAAGACAGTGAAGCATGATAGTGCAAGCATCATGATATGAGCATGTTTCTCTTACTAGGGTGCCTATAGACCAATTTGGATAAATCAAAATACTAGAAGAGGTCATGTTGCCTTACGCAGAAAAGGAAATCCCTTTGAAATGGGTGTTTCAACAAGACTACAACCCTAAACACATCAGTAAACAAGCAAAATCTTGTTTCTAGTCCCACCAAATTGAGGTGAAAGAGTGTTTGTCTCAATCCTTGGGCCTTAATCCAATAGAACATTTGTGGGGTGACATCAAAAATGCAGCTTCTGAGGCAAAGCCAACAAATGCAAATAATTTGTGTGATATAGTCAACATCTGGCGCCCCACTACGTAGGTGCCACAAAAGGGGTACTGCACCCAGAAAAGCGGTGTAGTACTCCACTGCAGTTGGGACTATGGTCACTAGATGGAACCCTAGAGTAACACCCACACACTAGAGTAGTAGGTGGGAGGAACCCCGGGAGGGTCTTAGCGACCTCTAGAGGGAACCAGAGAGCTCAGTCAGTTGGACAGTCGGAGGAGGAAGATGTAGGGAGAGAAGGAACCAGGCAGCCAGCCTGAAGGAACCTAGAGGGCCATCTCGGCTGAGGGGCCCCAGAGAGTAAAGATCCCAAAGAAAGAGGAAGAAAGCAAGGAAACTCATAGACGCAGAGTTCACTTGAGTGGGGAAGTGAGTAACGGAAGAGTTTTCCCTATAGACAGTAAACCGGGTACAGGAGTCCACACCTGTGAGATCCTTCAAGGCTCACAGAAAATCCGTTTAAACAGGCATATTGTGCAAAGGTTCTCTCCACGATCTTTCGAAGGTGGTGGAGTCCCTGGTTCACCCAGATCAGACGGGATTCATGCCCTGTAAGTCTACGGCCATCAATATTAGACGACTGTTTTTGAACATGCAGGCACGGGCGGATAATGCGGGGAGGAGGGTGGTTCTGTCTCTTGATGCTGCGAAGGCATTTGACAGTGTGGAATGGCAATACCTCTGGGCTATGCTTCGGTGTATGGGGTTTGGCCCGGGTTTCAATGGCTGGGTTAGACTTCTGTACACTGAACCGAGAGCACGAATAAGAGCGAATGGGCTTCTGTCTGACCCTTTTAGTCTCTACAGAGGAACGAGGCAGGGCTGCCCTCTATCCCCATTGCTCTTTGCCCTGGCGGTGGAGCCTTTGGCATCCCGAATATGTAATGATCCGGGAATTGAGGGGTTCAGGTGTGGGGGACTGGAAGAGAAGGTTGCTCTTTATGCCGATGACCTGCTTATGTTTCTTGCGGACCCTAACAATTCTTTGCTAAATACAATGCAAATTCTTGACTCGTTTGGTGCTATTTCAGGGCTCGTTATTAATTGGGACAAATCTGCACTTCTCCCTTTAGATCCTGGTGGGAACCTCACGTCTGTGGTGCCAGTAACCAAAACTTTTAAGTACCTGGGTATTATGATATCAGATAAACTGACGGATTTTAAGCGACTGAATCTCACACCATTACTGTCTCGGATTAAGTTGAAAAGTAAAGGCTTGGGCGAAGCTACGCCTTTCTGTAGCCGGGAGGGTGAATTTGCTCAAAATGGTGGCCATGCCACAGCTCTTGTATGTCCTTCACAACTCTCCTATATGGCTCCCTCAGAATAGGTTCTATAAAATCAATGCTATATTTAGTGAACTTATCTGGTTGAAAAACAGTGCAAGAATTAAATTGGAGCATCTACAAAAATCTAAGGAGGAGGGTGGTCTCGCATTGCCCAACCCGTGGCTCTATTTTCTTTCATCCCAGTGTCAGCCTTTGGCGGAGGGTATGGAGGATTTCTCAGCTGAAGTAGTGGGGAGTGGAGGGATTCTGCAATTTTTAGCAGGTCGGGGATCGATAATATCTAATTTGGAGGCGGGAAGATTCCGACCCTTAGCAACTGGGTTCCCTACGGTCCAGCTCATGATTAAAGTATGGGATAAAATAAAGCAATTAAGAGGTATCGTTGGCCTCACGAAATATTCCCCCATTTGGGACAACTCTGACAGAGTGTGGGGGATTCAAGTCATTTGAAATGTTACGACGGGATTTCCCACTCCCACCATATGTTTTATCAATATTTGCAGCTACGGCACGTTTACTCTATGCAGATGCAAACGCAGAATATGTTTATACATCAGGATGCCATTGTCAGCAGGCTTGGCTTGCAGGCTTCCACCAGGGGTCTGATCTCTTTTGCATATGGTTGCCTACTTTCTGTGTTTCTGTTGGGACATCGGTTGGGGCGCTGGCTAGATGGGAGCGTTAGCTGGGCCCGTTATCCACGGACCAATGGAATGCAATACTTCAGATGGTCCCCAGACTGTCTCTCAGTGAGCCCAACCGTTTGTCTCAATTATATATTATATATAGGGTCTATGGATCCCCTAAGTGGCTCTTTGATAGGACATCGTGAATCTGATCTCAATCTCATAAGTGCGGACTAGATGATGCGGATATTCTGCATATGTTGTGGATGTGCCCCTGCCTGCAAATTTTCTGGATCATAGTTCTCTAATTGATACATTTGACCTCGGGGCAGGATATCCCACGGAACCCGGTGGTTTGTGTTCTGGGCTACGTGGAGGATGTGGGAGGTAACAAGAGTCTTAAAGTGGCGGTGGCCAGAATGCTATATGTGGCCAGGAAACTTATTGCTTTATATTGGATTTCGGATAAAATCCCCTCTCGTGCGGAATATGTTAATAAAATTAATTTTCTTCTGTATAGGGAGAAGGCTATTTATACCAAAAGGTGCTGCCCTAATGTATTTGATAAGATTTGGGCGGGGTGGCTTGCCATCTGCAAACTTAGCTACCTAATGTCTGTCTTTCGTAATTTTTCTTTTTTCTTTTAAACTACTCGTCTTTTGTTAAAGCTTACGATTCTCACTTGATTGTATTTGTATAGTGTCTGGTTCTTCTCATCTCGGGACTGTGCCTTTTATGTATAGATTATTGATCTATATCGAGATATTCCTGGTGGACCTGGTTTCAAGGGGTTGGGGGAGGGGGGGGGGGGGCTGGGTGGTTTGGGGTCTGTTTTGTTATATTTTTGTAAAATTCTGTTATATTTGAAAATGTCAATAAAAAATGTCTGATTAAAAGAAAACAGGCATATTGTAAATACGGCCCTGACTCCCAAAGATCCCACAAGAGGGAAGCCAGAACTGCAGTAGGCGGCTGCGGCATTCAACAAAAGGTTAACCCGACGGGTAAAAGGGAGAGGAGACAGAATAAGAAGCAGCAGGACGCCAGGTTATCTGCAAGAGATCAGGCTTCACAACACTGGGAACAGGAAAGAAGGAAAAGAAAGGAACATAAAGGAGGGTTCCATCTAAGGCTAGAAATCCTAACTGCAGCCTGAAGCATTTGCCAATATATCATCTGACTAACTGTTGAACTGTAAAGTTGAATGAAAGAGTTCAAGTAAAGTTACCTGGTAAAGTGAAGTTCCGACTCTTCTGCATCTTTTCTATATAAACTGTTTGCTTTACAGCATAACTGCCCCGGTGGTCCAGTCCCACCTGCGGGGACTAATCCATCTAAGCTGCAATACCACCGACCACCGGAGGACTGTGGCGGCGCTGGTGAGCATCACCAGACTTAGCAGGTGGTGTCACGAAGACAAAAACTTTGTACATAATCCCCTGTAAATATAACCCCCATTTTCAGTTGACCCCCAGGGTTACGGCCTCGGGATGGCCACCCGTGACTTCCCAGACTGAAGATAGCCCGAGAGCCGAGTACCCAAGCCCTGGGTGCGCGTCAAAAACATCCTGGGCTGGAATAACAGTTGACAGATGCCAAGTACCGTATATACTCGCGTATAAGCCGAGTTTTTCAGCCCAAAAATTGGGCTGAAAAGTACCCCCCTCGGCTTATACGCAAGTCAGTGCTGTATACCGATGTATACATCGGTACATACCGATGTATACATCGGTATACAGCAGCCCCCATAATGCAGGGCCCCCCCAGCCTGACTCCGGTCACCTGTAAAGGAAACTATACTTATCACTGTCCCGCTGTCCACGCCCGCTCGCACCCGCTCGCAGCTGCCGTCCGCGATCCTCCATCTTTATGCGTCTTCTTCCTGTTTCTGTGCTCGTCGCAGGCAATGACGTCATTCCTTGCGACGAGCACAGGAAACAGGCAGAAGACGCATGAAGATGGAGGATCGCGGACGGCAGCTGCGAGCGGGCGCGGACAGCGATAAGTATAGTTTCCTTTACAGGTGACCGGAGTCAGGCTGGGGGGGCCCTGGATTACGGGGGCTGCTGTATACTACCGCTGGGGCTGCAATATACTACCACTGGGGCTGTATACACCACTGGGGCTGCAATATACTACCACTGGGGCTGTATACACCACTGGGGCTGCAATATACTATCACTGGGGCTGTGTACACCACTGGGGCTGCAATATACTACCACTGGGGCTGTGTACACCACTGGGGCTGCAATATACTACCACTGGGGCTGTATACACCACTGGGGCTGTATATACTACTGGGGCTGCCTGTATACTACCACTGGGGCTGTATATACTACTGGGGCTGCCTGTATACTACCACTGGGGCTGTATATACTACTGGGGCTGCCTGTATACTACTGGGGCTGCCTGTATACTACCACTGGGGCTGTATATACTACTGGGGCTGCTGCTGTATATACCACTGGGGCTGCTGCTGTATACTACCACTGGGGCTGCTGGGGCTCCTATATACTACCACTGGGGCTGCTGTATACTACCACTGGGGCTGCTGGGGATGCTACATACTACCACTGGGGCTGCTGTATACTACCACTGTGGAGGCCTGTATACCACTGGGGGGGCCTGTATACCACACTGCTGGGGGCTGTATACCTGTGCTGAGGTCCACCCTCGGCTTATACACGAGTCAATAGGTTTTTCCAGATTTTTGGGGCAAAAGTAGGGGGGTCGGCTTATACACGGGTCGGCTTATACACGAGTATATACGGTACATTATTTTGATTTTATAAAAATAAACGCAGACACTGCTATTTTTTTTTTTTTTTTTTTAATTGCCAAATGTAAATTTTTTATAATTTTCTGTAAAGTAGTTAAAATTATATACATTTCTCTTCATGTTTTGATTTAAAATCAATGTGCAATGTTCCCAATGCTTGGAAATAAAAACTATTATAAAAAGTTCAGGCTTAATTCATGTTTTTGAACACATTGCTATTATTTTGAACACTACTTTGTCTATCCGAAAAATGTTAAGTATGATTGAATTTGTCCATTGTCGTCATCCTTTAGTCTGTGTATAACAAGACAAAAAAAGAGAGAGAAAGGATCGACATTTGAAGACCATTTAGTACTGTGTTGATAAGGCCACGTGCACACGTTGAGTATTTGATGAGTTTTTTACCTCAGGATTTGCAGCCAAAACCAGGAGTGGATGATTAAATACAGAAGTGGTGCAGGTGTTTCTATTAGACTTTTCCTCTGATTGCTCCACTCCTGGTTTTGTCTACAAATCCTGAGGTAAAAAACTCATCAAATACTCAGCGTGTGCACGTGGCCTAAGGGGTTTCTTTGCATTTCTCTCTCACCTGGGTTCGTTGTGCATCAGCCCTGCACAACCAAGGTGAGAGCCTTCCCCTGGGAGACACCGCGCTCGCCACTGGCGTGGCTTGCTGTCCTCGGGAGGCGCGGTCATTTGATGGGGTCAGGTGACCGGGTGGGTGTGCCCAATTGACGTCATGAAGGGTCCTATATGCCCAGAGCAGCTCCACCGCTCACAGTGGTGTAGATATCCAAATAAAGAAATAGCGGTATTAAGGAGCGCTAAGGCATTGGGTATTAAATGTCTTACACACCTTTATTAAACTTCTGCCCTCTCCTAATGCGATGTGTTTCAATAGACCAGCTATCTTCCTCAAGCAATGGAGAATGATTAAAAAACCTTATATAGGACCATGGTCCAATTACAACTTTCAATACATTGTGACATCATCATACCAAGATGACCTATCCCTCACAGGATTACAATTATGTTAAAAACAGGTAAACTCATTACAACCTTAAAGTACTATTCTGCGAACAATATTTAAATACATCTCATGTTCACATATATCCTATACTAAAGTTAAAATTTATAAAATGTATAAAATTTAGTAAAATTTACCCAAAAAAAACTCATATTGAAAATTAAAATAAAACATTATACTATCCAGGAATCCGTTCAATTAAATGCATGACCTAAAAGGGGATCCTAATGAATAGCCTTCTCTATGGTTAAATTTAACCCTTCTGGGGATAAAGTACCCATCTTATAGATCCAATAGGACTCCCAATTAATAAGACGTCCTAAAGGGTCTGGGCCTGAACTATCAATTTGTTCTAAGATCACTAATGTTAAAGGGAACCAACCACCCCCAATGACCCCCCCGGACTATTAATATCAGTCCCTACACACAGCACATACATGTGCTGCACTGATTTTTGCTAAATAAACTGTTTTTTAAAACTAAAGATAATGATTTTTAAAGTTTAAACCGAAGCGACGGTTGGGCGGTACTTATCTGTGTCAAACGCCGAGATCTGATGCCAATCATCTTCCCTGTCTCCCCTCGCAGCAGTTATGGACAGCCCTTTGTGCAGCGTCACAGCCCTGTGCACGGGCTCGCATGCCCGTGCACACGTCATCATCTACAGCCGGGAAGCGAGCGCGCGCTCTGTCTTCCATAGCCGAGCGCAGGAAGTCAGAGCGCGCGCTCGCTTCCCGGCTGTAGATGATGACGTGTGCACGGGCATGCGAGCCCGTGCACAGGGCTGTGACGCTGCACAAAGGGCTGTCCATAACTGCTGCGAGGGGAGACAGGGAAGATGATTGGCATCAGATCTCGGCGTTTGACACAGATAAGTACCGCCCAACCGTCGCTTCGGTTTAAACTTTAAAAATCATTATCTTTAGTTTTAAAAAACAGTTTATTTAGCAAAAATCAGTGCAGCACATGTATGTGCTGTGTGTAGGGACTGATATTAATAGTCCGAGGGGGTCATTGGGTTGGTTGGTTCCCTTTAAGTCCTTAGGGTCTTTATTATGAACAAATACAAAGTGTTTAGAGACACTGTGCAGGGGATATCCACTCTTAATGTTAAACCTATGTTTGTTCAATCCATCGTGCATAGCCTGTACAGTTCTGCCCACGTACTGAAGGCCGCACATACATTCTAGTAGATACACCACATATTCAGATAGGCAGTTCAATGTCTGTCTGATGATGAAGGATTCTCCTGTAGTTTTTGAGGAAAAAGTTTTAGTACCATTACCAATAGTTTTACAACACAAACATTTTGGGGATCTGCAAGCATAGCACCCTTTGTTCTGAATGGCGCCCTCATCCGCTACTGGCCTTCCATGATCCTTTAAGCAGTTACTGGGGGCTATCATGTTACAGAGTGTTTTATTCCTCCTAAAAATCACATTAGGTTTTTCCGGAATGTGCTTACATAGAACTGGATCATTCTTTTGGATGAACCATAATCCATCCAATAGTTTATTCACATTTTTATGTGGCTGATTGAATGTTGTCACAAAACTCCATTTTGTTAGCTCAGTGGTGGTGGGCTTATTTTTACTTTTGCTATCATCACCCAAAACATACAAATGATTTTCTGTTATCTTAGTTACCAGTTTTGCTCTAACTATCTCACAGTTCATCCTATTCCTGAGGAACTGTCATGTTTGATTGCTTTCTTCATTCATTTCAGTTAAATGTACTGGATCCTACAGGTACTAAGAGGCACAAATACTAAAGTAACAAAAGTCAGGGTTCATATCCTAAAATCCATTTAGCTGGATCCTGCCCTGTATATGCAGACTAGTGACTGATGAGTCAGGGGTGGGATTGTTGTGAACTTTCTCCATCCCACCCTCTGTCAGCAACACTTGTATGAGTGATGCAGGAGATATAAGGTGGCTGCAGCTTCCTGTGTGTTAGGTGCAGTCCTGTGTGGGTGAGGAGCACAGATCATCATCTCCTGGCCCATGATGTCAGAGCCTGGGACAAGAGGTCACTGTTATTGATCCTGTGCTCAGGGCTCTATTGACAGAAAGGTTTGGGGACTCAGAGAAGGACAGCAGCTGGATGAACTCAGTGGGCACCATGAAGCCAATGCTTCACCCAGGAGCCCTGTCTGTGTTACTGCTGCTGGGGGTACTGGCACAGATCACCCCCTATGTGACTGCCCTGGAGAGAAATTATTATGTGGCTGCTGTCATCACTGACTGGGACTACAGCAATGGACAGATGGACAGGTAATCACCTCAAGACTGATCTGTGTGCTTAATGAGGAGTGTTGGGATAGTGCTGGCTGAAATCTTGTATGTGTGATAGATGGATAATAAATTGATAGCTACATAGAGAAATAGATGCACAGATAGATAAAACAGAAAAAAAAATTCTTGGTATTTGCACAGATAGATAGATGGACAGACAAATAGACAAATGATAGATAATGGAAAGATACTGAAGATAAATAGATATCAAATACATAGATGATAGATAGATGCACAGATAGATAGACAAATAGATAATAGATAGATAGATAGATAGATAGATAGATAGATAGATAGATAGATAGATAGATAATAGATACATAGATGATAGATAAATAAAGATGGATGATATATACATGATAGCTGATAGATACTGTAGATAGATTATAGATATTAAATAGACAGATTTTACATTGATAGCTAGATATGACATATATGGATGATAGATACATTGCTAGATATAAGAGTCAGATATGAGAGATAAAAAATAGATTTTATATAGAAAGATAGATATGACATAGAAAAGATAACAAATTCAAGATACTGTAGATAGTTGACAGATGATAGATACTCTATATCAGGGGTCTGAAACTCGGTTGGGTTGGAGGGCCGCACGTAGAAAAAAATTGATATCGGGGGGGCCGCATTGCTTGTAGGACTAAGGGTACCGTTACACGTCGCAACATTGCATGCAATTTCACAGGCAATTTGCTGGTTGCAGTGAAATCATGGACACATTGTTACATTTGTACACAGCCACAAAATAGAACAATGTGTCCATGATTTCATTGCATCAAGCAAATTGCCTGTGAAATTGCATGCAATGTTGCGACGTGTAACGGTACCCTAAGTGACGTTTTAGCAATACCAGAATTTTTTGCTCAATCTAGTAAAGTACAAATTCTGATCTTCTTGTAGGAATGTCCCCACCCTAATCTCCTTTATGTAGTAATGTCCCCATACTGGTCCCCATTATATATTAATGTCCCCCAAACTGGTCCCAGTTTTGTAGTAATGTCCCTATCCTGGTCCCCTTCTTGAAGTAATGTTCCTCCCTGGTCCCTACGTGTAGTAATGTTCCTATCCTATATTAATGACCCTCATCCTGGTCCTCATCATGTAGTAATGTCCCATCCTGATCCCCTTCTTGTAGTAATGTCCCCATCCTAATCCCCTTCTTCTAGTAATGTCCCCATACTGGTCCCCATTGTATATTAATGTCCCCCATACTGCTCCCCGTCTGGTACTAATATCCCCTTCCTGATCCCCTTCTTCTAGTAATGTCCCACATACTGCTCCCCGTCTGGCACTAATGTCCCCTTCCTGGTCCCCTTCTTGAAGTAATGTTCCTCCCTGATCTGTAAGTGTATTAATGCCCCATCCTGGTCCCCATCCTATAATAATGACTCCCATCCTGGTCCTCATCATGTTGTAGTGTTCCCATCCTGATCCCCGTCTTGTAGTAATATCCCCATCTTGTAGTAATGTCCCCATCCTGGTCCTCCTCTTGTAGTAATGTCCCCGCCCTGGTCTCATCTTGTAGTAATGTTCCTCCCTGGTCCATACGTGTAGTAATGCCCCATCCTGGTCCCCATCCTATATTAATGTCTCCCATCCTGGTCCTCATTTTATAGTAATGTCCCAATCTTTTAGTAATGTTCCCTCCCTTGTCATCTTGTAGTAATGTCCTGGTCTCTGTTCTTTTTGTTCTCTCGCTCACACATATACATACCTACACATTCACACACACTCACATACACACTCACACACACTCACACATACACACATACATCCTCAGACATATTCCCACAAACACATACACACTCACACATTGACACACTTACATAGGGCCACACAGGGCCGGCGTCAGCACCCGGCGTACCCGGGCAAGTGCCGGGGCCCGACTGCTTGGAGGGGGCCCACCGGGCCCCTGAGGGCTAGGGTCACACTTGTGTTGTGACCCTAGCATGACGCAAGTATTGTCTGCTGCAGCGCAGAGCGTTTAACGCTATGCGCTGCCAGCAACTGAGCCCATAGAAACCTGACGTTTACATTGACAACCAGTGGTTGTCATGGTAAACGTCGGGTTTCTATGGGCTGCCTCCAGCGCTATGCGCTGCAACATACAATACTTGCATAAGGCTAGGGTCACAATGCAAGTGTGACCCTAGCCTCAGGGGCCCCTGAGCACTGCCCCCACAGCCAGAGCCATATCCAGGGGGCAGCTGGGGGGTCATTTTCAGGCTCCTGCAGCACCGGAGGTCTCCCTCCTCCCCCCTCCACGGGAGCCGACAGAGCTGCACACTCTGGGCTCATGCTGACAGGACCTGTGATGATGTCAATGGATGGGGAGGAGTCAGGGGTCTCATGATCAGCTCCTCAGTGTGTATCCAGGACTGTGCTGGCCACCATGAATGATGCTCAAATAAGGTGAAGTTTGTGTGTGGTCAGGAGGCATTTACAGTGTAAATGTAGCAGAGGTGAGTGTGTACTAGGTGTATGGCAATTAAGTGAAGGTTATGTGTGGGGTCAGGAGGGATTTACAGTGTGAATGTAGCAGAGGCGAGTGTGTACGAGGTGTACGGAGCAGAGCCGAGTGTGTACGAGGTGTACGGAGCAGAGCCGAGTGTGTACGAGGTGTACGGAGCAGAGCCGAGTGTGTACGAGGTGTACGGAGCAGAGCCGTGTGTACGAGGTGTACGGAGCAGAGCCGAGTGTGTACGAGGTGTACGGAGCAGAGCCGTGTGTGTACGAGGTGTATGGAGCGGAGCCGAGTGGGTACTAGGTGTACAGAGCAGAGCCATGTGTGTATGAGGTGTACGGAGCAGAGCCATGTGTGTACGAGGTGTACGGAGCGGAGCCGCGTGTGTACGAGGTGTACGGAGCGGAGCCGCGTGTGTACGAGGTGTACGGAGCGGAGCCGCGTGTGTACGAGGTGTACGGAGCAGAGCCGCGTGTGTACGAGGTGTACGGAGCAGAGCCGCGTGTGTACGAGGTGTACGGAGCAGAGCCGCGTGTGTACGAGGTGTACGGAGCAGAGCCGCGTGTGTACGAGGTGTACGGAGCGGAGCCGCGTGTGTACGAGGTGTACGGAGCGGAGCCGCGTGTGTACGAGGTGTACGGAGCGGAGCCGCGTGTGTACGAGGTGTACGGAGCGGAGCCGCGTGTGTACGAGGTGTACGGAGCAGAGCCGCGTGTGTACGAGGTGTACGGAGCAGAGCCGCGTGTGTACGAGGTGTACGGAGCAGAGCCGCGTGTGTACGAGGTGTACGGAGCAGAGCCGCGTGTGTACGAGGTGTACGGAGCAGAGCCGCGTGTGTACGAGGTGTACGGAGCAGAGCCGCGTGTGTACGAGGTGTACGGAGCAGAGCCGCGTGTGTACGAGGTGTACGGAGCAGAGCCGCGTGCGTACGAGGTGTACGGAGCAGAGCCGCATGTGTACGAGGTATGTGTACCAGTGGTAGCCCCTCGCGGATTCCGCTCCTATAGTCCCAGCCGCCTTTGCCAGCAGCATTCTTCTCCAGAGTCTCTTCTGCCGCTGTCTGCATTCTGCAGCTCAGCATGGAGGGGTACGATGTCATCACTGTGCTGATATGTGCAGAGCGACCGGAGGAGACCGGAGCGGCAAGAAGAAAGGTGAGGAGAAAGAGATCCGGACGGCCAGACACTCCGCTTTGCTGCGGTGCCACCATATGGCAGTGCGGCTCCATTGAGCTGCTTGCATTATTTGTGCGCTTCAGGATGGTTGTGTATATACCAAGCATTCTCAGACGCACAAAAATGCAACATTTTGCATTTGAAGGGTATTTTTAAAAAGCGCAAGGGAACGCAATCGCATTTTAGCCCGCTCCTAACAACGTGTATTATACTCACTGTCAGAAACAGCTCTTTCTGGTTTCAGCAGTCACTGTCCCTGTAAGGCTGCCTTCACATAGGCGCTTTTTAAAAAATGTGGCAGTTGCGTCATTTCCGCCTAGCGGCTGCACTTGCTGCACGTTTGCGGCAAGCCCCATGCATTGTCTATGGGGCTTGCGGTAAGTGTGCGGCAATATATACTATATATATATATATATATATATATATAGTCCGCGATATGTACTTAAAGGGGGCCCACTGAGACCTTTTCGCCCGGGGCCCACAGAAACCTGGAGCCGGCCCTGGGGCCACATTTGGAGTTTCTGCCGCTCTAGGCACTTTCAGCGGTCATGTTCCCCTTCCCCCCCCAGGCTGCTATCTTCGGCTGTAACAGCGCCTTACCTGACTCCACACTTCTCATCCCGGCAGCTTCTTCGTCTGTGGCTCCCAGTCTCCCGCTTGCCGGCAGCAGCCGGCACCAGCCAGCATGCGGCACCAGCCTGCACACGGCAGCCGTCACCAGCCAGCACGCGGCACCAGCCTGCACACGGCAGCCAGCACGCGGCACCAGCCTGCGAACCCAGCAGCCGCCAGCACCCATGAGGTGGCACTCGGCAGCCGCCAGCACCCGGCAGCCACCAGTACCCGGGAGGCGGCACCAGGTGGCACCCGACAGCTGCCAGTACCCGGCAGCCGGCAGCACCCGGCAGCTGCAAGCACCCGACGGTAGTTGCCAGCACCCGGCATTAGGCGGCACTTGGGAGGCAGCACCAGGTAGCATCCAGCAGCTGCCAGCACCAGGCAGCCGCCAGCACTCAGTGGCCGCTAGCACCTGGCAGCTGCCAGCACCAGGTGTCAGCCAGCAGCTGCCAGCACCTGGCTTTAAGCGGCACCTGGCAGCCGCTAGCACCCGGCAGCCGCCAACACCAGGCGGCAGCTACCAGCACCCAGAGGCCACTAGCACCCGGCACCACCTGGGAGGCAGCACCAGGTGGCATCCGGCAGCACCAGGCGGCAGCTGCCAGCACTTGGCATTAAGCGGCACCTGGCATCCACCAGCACCCAGCAGCCGCTAGAATCCGGCAACCGCCAGCACCAGGCAGCAGCCGGCAGCTGCCAGCACCCGGCATTAGGCGGCATCAGGCAGCCGCCAGCACCAGCCGCCGGCGATGTGCCGCCCAGGCAGTGCGGGAATACACTCACACACACTCACACATACCCTCACACACATATACACACTCACATACAAATATACACACTCACACATATACACACACACTCACTCACATATACACACAAATACACACACACTCATATATACACACAATTACACTCACACATATACACTCACTCACACACTCAGTCACTCACATATACACACAAATACACTCACACATATACACACACTCACACATACACACACTCTCTCTCTCTAACTCTCACTCATACACACCTGATGCCCCGGGCCATTATACATGGAGCCGCCGCGGTACCGCTTTATTGTTTTATTGTGACTTCCGGGTACCGCCGGCTCAAACAAGTGCCTTCGCCCCTGTACATTCATGAAAGCAGGCGGCCGGTGGACCAATCAGACGCCTGCAGCTGACGTCACAGGAGGCTTCTGATTGGTCCACCGGCCGCCTGCTTGCGTGAATGTACATGCACAAAGGCACTTGTTTGAGCTGGCGGTACCCGGAATTCACAATAAAGCGGTACCGCGGCGGATCCATTTACAATGTCCCGGGACATGCTTTTTTCTTTCATGGTGCCCCAGGCCACGTGTTTGAGACTCCTGCTCTATATGATAGTTGAACAATAATATATACTGTAGATGAATGGATAGATAAATTTTACATAGATAGATATGACATAGGTAAATAGATACATATGATATAGATAGATACAAGGTAGATACTGTAGATGAATGGATAGATAATCTTACATAGATATGACAGATAGATACATATGATATAGATAGATACAAGGTAGATACTGTAGATACTAGACAGATGATAGATACTCTAGTGCATTTGTAGATAAATAGATAGGTAGATAAATTAAATTGATAGATAAAGAGATTAGATAGATTAGATAGGTTGATATAGAATTCCTTGATCTGACAACCAGTGGGACTCTCAGCAGTTTGACCCTATGATCTAGTAGTTACCATGTGTCTTGGAATAATAAATGAGGCTTACCTTACACATTAGGGTATGTGCCCACAGGAAGGTTTAGTGGTGTTCAAACCGTCAGTAAACCGCTGGAAATTATCAGTTCTGAGCTCTGAAGTCTCCAGCTGTGTTTTGGCGGTTTTCCGGCGGTTTTTTTCAGCGTGTGCACAGCGGTTTTTCAGTCGGTTTTTCCAGCGGTTTTTCCGGCGGTTTTCTATGGAGGATTTTGTTCATGGAACCGATCCAAAACCGCTGAGAAGAATTGACATGCTGTATGCTGCTAAACCGCTGGGAAACCGCTCAACCGCTGGCGGATCCGCTCACATAAACCCACTATGTGTGCACAGCGGTTTCTAAATTACATAGGGTTACATGTAAGTCCTAAAGCTGCTTAGGATTTACATAAATTTAAATAAAACCTATGCTAAACCGCCGGCGGTTTTCGCTGCTAAACCGACGTTAAACCTTCCTGTGGGCACATACCCTTAGATGGCTGTCGCCGAGCTATGCTTCAGCTGATCATTTGTCCCGTACACAGGGTCACTCAGGTTGTGAGGTATCGGAGCTCAGCCCCAGTCAGCTCAATACAGCAGATCTGCAATATCAGGCACAACCTATGGTAGATGATGTGTTGTGCCTGAAATAAGGCAGCCAAGATTTACCAATCCTGAACAGCCCCTTGAATAGAGAGATAATGGCATTTGCACATGGCCTTGTCCTTTGAAGTATATGGGAATGATGACCTACATTCTTCCTATAAAAAACCTACCACCAACAAACAGACTCAAGGGACATAACATATATCCAGTAGACTCTCGGTAGCCTGCATTTATCGGCTAATTAATGGGGTAATGGCTGAACTGACCCAGCTGGGAAGCGGCTCTAGCACAAGTGATGGAGCTCGTAGGACGATTTCCAGCACAGCCCCTCTAAAAGCTGATTGTTGGGGGTGCGCTCCCACCAATCTGACATTATGTCCTGTCCTGACGCCATGCAACCAAAAAAGATGGTGTATACAGAAATTGGGAACACTCCTTATATTTAATGGCCACTTTACACGCGGCTAAATTTCTAGCTTATCCACAGGTAACTAACTGGCTGCAGTGAAATCATGGAGACATTATTCCTTTTGTACACAGCAACAAGATAGAACAATGTGTCCATGATTTCACTGCAGCCAGTAAGTTACCTGTGGATAAGCTAGAAATGTAGCCGCGTGTAAAGTGGCCATAAGATATAAACATGCTTTATTTAGTACCATACAAAAGAGAAAAGAACAAAGCAAACAATGATAAAAACAATTAAAATAGCCAAAGCTACATATGTAACAAGCTGATGAGTCTAATAACAACATCAGCCCCCTTCACTCTTTCCATACACAGTAATTGTGGACCCCCAGTTTAATTCCTGTATCATACAGAGGGGATGGTTACAATAAGTAGTATTTCAAGGAGTTATGGAACAGTCACTCCACCCGCAATCTAATACATAATGGAGATATTGTTTTACACTCTAAATAATCACATAGACAAAAATTAAAGAGAAGTGTAACAGAATAACACCATCTTAAAGATGGAATAGGAAGATTTCAACCATATTAGGAACCAAACCTAAGAGGAACTCAAGGTTTTTCCAAATAGTTGGGAAACAAGCAGGCTGTATGTAGGTTCCTCAGGGATCACAGGGAACCCTTGTAATGGGAACTGTGATCCGAGGGACATTAATATATCATGCACAATCATTACTCCCCTCCTGGTCAGGGAGGAAATATGGCGCAGTGACGTCATTAACATAGTGTCTTGACGTCCATACCACCATATACTATGGCAATGCCTTTCAGGACGCCTCCCACACAGCATCCATGTTCAAATTAGGTAACAATTGTTGGTGCTTTTGATTGTTTGGTAACCCCGCAATTATTTATCTGAATTTATATGGTGCCTTCCTTTTGAACATTACAGTGTCCTGAGGCCAGGTCATCAGTATCAAAGTCCTGGAAGTTTAGTGAAAGTGACAGAGCCCCTCCCTTAATAAAAATCATCCATTACGCCATTGTGAGTCTTACATTGCTGCGCCTGAGTAAATATAAAAAATATGAGCTTCCTCACAAGCATCGTACATAATGTGAAAGGGAGATGAAATAAACATTTGTCAACAACAGGTAACAATCATCATCTTATCAGAAGCCTAAAGTTTGTCTCAAAAACAAAACAAACGTAACTATTTTATGTTAATTACTAAAAGCGGTTTCCACTAATTAATATTGTTGACTTATTCACAGGATAGATCATCGATATCAGGTGATGGCACTCCGACACCCTGTTATCAGCTCCAGCGGTGGCCAAATGTGAACAGAGCTGAACATATTCACCTATACATCTGAATTTTTCTTGCATTCATGCTTTTCTTATAGCCACTGCCATAGCTGACACTAGACACTCAGGGAGGGTACTGAGTGTCGGACCCCTGCTGATCTGATTTTAATGATTTATCTCAAAGATATGTCATCAATAAGGAGTTGTGAACACCCCTTTATGATCTACAAAGAATGTCAATAAGTAAGGTACATCTCAGAAGCAATCAGATAGGCTGGAGTCACACTGGGCAAGAATAATGCGTGATACTCGCACAAGTCTTGCATGCTTCTCCTGGTATGGCCGCCGTCTCTCCGAACAGGAGCATGCAGCCACATAGAAATACATGCAGTTGGCGGCTGTGGAAGTGATGAATGCGAGACTCGTGTGAGCTCTAGCATGCTTCTTGTTCAGCTTTAAGGTACCTTTACACGCCCCAACCACAGCTGGGAATCCTAAAGGCGATATGTCGCCCTGGAGCAATCGCCGTGAAATTGCCTCACAGTGGCGGCGTGTGTTTGGGGAATTTTGCGGCGATAAATCGCCTCTCGCCTGATTCCTGAGCACTGCTCTGAAATCAGCCTCAATCATGAAGGCGATATTTCCGGGTTGTGGCGTGTGAACGGGCGATAGTGATGGAATCAGCGTCGCCTATGAATTCCCGTAGGCGTGCCACAGCGTGCTGCAGTCAGCACCCCATGTGAACTGAATGGTGTGGGCTACTGTGTTCCCATTGGCTGTCAATTGACACCGCGCCATAATTGAAGAGCTGTCTGTTCAGCACCACACAATGGCAATAGCGTCATGTATTAGCCAGCCTTCCAGAGCAGGCTGTCCGAACGGGACGCTGTTGTGTTGTCCAATGAGTGCGTATGGGGCGCGATGTAAACCACTGTGGCACGCCTTTCTTTTTGCGCATGAACATGTACACCACATTGCCTTTGGGATTGCTGGCGTGTGAAGGGGGTGAGGAATTCACCGGATTGGTTCGCTGTGGTGAGGCGATTCTGGGCGACACATCGCCTTTCTTTCAGGGCGAGATGTGGCGTTGTAATACTGGCATCGCGATCTGAGTGACCATGAAAAATGTGCATGCGCACGTTAGACACCCCTCATATTTACCAGCCGAGATTGCGGTGTTAAAGGTACCTTTAGTTATAATGGTGCACCCTATGCCTGTATTAATTAAGACCACTTATAAATGATACCCGATTTTTGATTAATTTTTAGTACTCTCTCCTTTATTGATTGTAGACCCTCATGTATTATCCAGTACTTCAGGGGTTGAGTCCCTGACTCTGAGCCAGAGTGGAGAACTGCCCTAAAATAGAACTGGGATTATTTCTAGATTACCTGGACCATCATTAATTTCCCACCAATTGTTACACTTGTAGTGAATGTATCTGGTACTATAGGCCTCTGCTGCTCAATTCATTCATGCTGTAGCACCAAACAGAATGTGAAATCAAAAACTGACCCAGACCTCCTAATAGAAAATGTGAACAGGTGCAAACCGTAGATGCAATAAACTAAAATAATTTACAGCTGGACTCTGTAGGCGAACATTAAACAAAGGAATTATGGACCTACAGTACTGCTACTGAAAATAGAAAAATTTACATACTTACCGCATAAAGTGGCCAGTTTATGAGAGCACAGCAGCCAGCGACAAGGCGTAACTCTTTGCTGGGTCCCTGTTTAGCACCAGACATAATCATCACAAACTGTATGGAGCTCTGTAGGGTTAACAATGAAGAGCAGCATTGACTCTTTAATCAGATGATCAGTTGGGGTTATGGGTGACAAACCTAAGGAAGGGTCTTTATAAGTAAACTCCCTTTAACTTCATCTTTTCATGACTTTGGCTTAAAGAGTAACCATTGTTTTAATTGTTATTTCATAAATCAATAGTACACATGAAAATAAGTAACTTTGTAATATACTCTTATCTTATCAGACAAATATGCTTCTTTCTCTGTCAGAATTGATCAGTCATCATCAAAATTCTCCATTCTGAGGTAAAATTTGTATTCAGTAAAGACTTTCCCATCACTGAGATAGGAGATGGCAGATGTTGCTGATAAGATTCTATGGAGATAGAAGAGTGAGGAGGGGGTGGAGCTTTGTCTGTTGCTCCTCCTTTGGTCATAGCATCTCATCTGTAACTACTGTCTTCTCCTATCTCAGTAATGGGAAAGTCCTCACTGAATACAGATTTGACCACACAATTAAGAATTTTGATAATGACTGAACAATTCTGACAGAGAAAGAAGCAGATTTGTCTGATGAGATATATTACAAAATTGTTTATTATCATGTGTACTATTCATTTATGAGATAACACATAAAATGGCGGTTACACTTTAAGCAACTGTATAAAAAATCCTGCAGCTGTAGAAGTGAATTCAACATGTCAGAGGCTCTAGAGAAGGGTCAGATGGATTTAAAAATAGTCCTGATCTTTTAACTTACCGTATTTTGGAGTCAATTTTTGGAGAACAACTCAATGTTTACTTTTTCCAATTTTGTTTGTGTGGAGTGATTTCATGTATAACGTCTTCAAATAATTCTGCAAATAAAAATGTATACATAATTAACCCCTTAATGACCAATGACAGCTATACCCATCATGGCTTTGAACTGTCACTGTGTGTAAACACTCTTTTTGGTCAAAAATGCAGAAAATATCATCCTAAATTTACTGCTAACATGAAGCCCAATCTGTCATGACAAAACAGTCTTGGAATCACTGAGATCGCTACAACAATTTATTGATATCCTTGTGCGATGTCACAAGCATAGATCTCGTTATCAATTTTTCAGTTGGCAGTGCGCCAGCGATCCAGCGCACAACCCAGCGATCGAGGCCAGCCATTGTCAGGAATAGGCGAAATTGTTAAGGAGATCGTTATCGCAGTGTCACACTGAACAATGCAAGCAGATTGCATGATCGACATCTTCTGACTTGGGGTCTGGGTCTCATATCTGCGATTAACGATCAGACCACTTATCGCTTGTAAGATCGGCGTGTCACACGCAACGACATCGTTGGAGTGACTGAAAATCAGTGACATTTCAGCGATATATTTACAGATATCGTAGCGTGTAATGGCCCTCATAGTAAGACTGTTATAGAGGTCAAACCCCTCTGCACCGCTGTCATCTTACGACTTATTTAGTGATCATCAGATAGATGAGACAGATTGGTGACTGTAATGGTACGGTTACATGACGCAATATTGCATGCAAATTCACTGGATTTTGCTGGTTGCAGGGAAATCATGGACACATTGTTACATTTGTACACAGCCACAAAATGGAACAATGTGTCCATGATTTCACTGCAGCCAGAGATTTGTTCAGAAGTTGGACACGGAAGTTGGTGTGTATAAAGCAGCCCTAACGGTACCCTCAGATTTCCTATTTTGTGATAATTCTTTTTCCTATTTTTTTTGTTTTTCTTTTCTTGACCTATGATCCTCTGAGATATGATCAGATTGGCGGATCAAGACAAACAAAGCTAGCAAACATGCAGAGTTTTAGTCTGGGCTTACAGGATAACCTTTTTTGACTATTTGGACTTGCTTTTATCATTGCGGTAAATATCTAGACACAATTCTGTAAAACATTAATTTATCATAGGTTTATGCCATTTGTATTGGTATGGAGATGTTATGAATTTTGGTGTGCACCATATATTGTGTTATTATTTGTTGACTTTTCAAACCTCATCTCAATTTTTAAAAGTGACCAACAGATTTGTCATTTAAGGTGCATTTCACTGGCTGTTTATTTGTAATGAGTGTTTCTAAAGGCCCCGTCACACCTGGCTGGAGATGTCGGCGGCGACTGGCAGGTGCGCGCCACGTTTTTGCCGCCCCGCCAGCGTCGCCGACCCCCATTTACACGGGGCGACATCTCCAGCGCCGCAACGGCGATCTGTCTGAAAACCCCAGCGACGATGCAGGACAATGGGAGATTATGGCTCCCATCGCCAGACAGGTCGCCGGCGGCCAATTACATGGGGCGATGTGAGCACATTGCCCCAGATCGGTCGCCTGGTTTCAGAGCACTGCTCTGAAACCAGGCGACCTCCCGACGGCGCCGACATCGCCCCTTTACATGAGGCGACGTAGGGGCGATGTCGCCGCCGATAGGCCACGCCCCTACGTCACCTATGTAAAAGGCGGCGATGTCGCCCCATGTGACGGGGTCTTTAGGGTACCGTTACATGTCGCAACATTGCATGCAATTTCACTGGCAATTTGCTGGTTGCAGTGAAATCATGGACACATTGTTCTATTTTGTTGCCGTGTACAAATGGAACAATGTGTCCATGATTTCTCTGCAACCAGTGAGTTGCAAGCAATGTCTGCACAGATATCTCTGTGTGTAATGGTACCTTTAAGGCTGTGTGCTGACGTTGCTGTTTTGGTGCAGAAATTTTCTGCTATAAAAACACTGCAAAACTGCACCTTGTGGCAGGAAAACGCACCAGAAACATATGTTTTTTGGTGCATTTTTACAGAGTTTTAGCTGCATTTTTGGAGCAGATTGTGGTCAAGCATTTTTTCTACGATGGTCAATAGCTGGGAGGACTACAAAATGCAGTTCGTATTAATACTTGTAGCAGTCCAATATAACTAACCAGATTATTCACTGTTTTTGGTGTAAATTATATTACCATATACAAACAATTTACCAGTTGGTGCAGTAGATTTATAAAAAACAGATTCAGCATGTTTTTGAGTCTGTGTGTTTGAATAATTAATTAATTAAATGTGGGTGTTCAAAATAATAGCAGTGTGGAGTTCAATTAGTGAGATCAATCATTCTGTAAAGAAGCAGGTGTGAATCAGGTGGCCCTTATTTAAGGGTGAAGCCAGCACATGTTGTACATGCATTTTTCCTGGAAAGTCTGATATATGGGTCATTTGAGACATTGTTCAGAAGAACAGTTTACTTTGATTAATATGTTGATTGGACAGTAAAACTTATAAAACATTTGCAGACAATTATAGGCTGTTCAGCTAAAATGATTTCCAATGCTTCAATGGAAAGCCAAACCAGAGAGATGTTGAAGAAAATGGAAGACTACCATTCAAATGGATCAAAGAATAGACAGAATGGCAAACGCTCAGCCACTGATCAACCCCTGGATGATCAAAGACAGTTTCGAGAGGAGATTCCCTTGAAATGGATGTTTCAATAAGACAATGACCCTAAATACCAGTAAACAAGCAGAATTTTGGTTCCAGTCCAACAAAATTGAGGTTATGGAGTGGACAATCCAATCCCTGGACCTTAATCTAATTAACACTTGTGGAGTGACATAAAAAATGCTGTTTCCGAGGCAAAGCCAACAAATGTAAATACATTGTGGGATGTAGTCAAAGCATCCTGAGCTGGAATAACAGTTGAAAGGTGCCAGAAGTTGGTTGAGTTTATGCAACATAGATGTGAAGCAGTCCAAAAAACTGTGGTTATACAACTAAATATTAGTGAGGAATACTAAATCCTAAAAAAAATGCATATTTTGAGTGTGTAAAGACAAATACAGGCACTGCTATTTTTTGAACGGGCCCAATGTTAATTTTTTTGTTATCTTCTATAAAGTAGTAAAATATTATATACATTTCTCTTCATGTTTTGATCTAGAAAACTGTGTGCAATGTACCCAATGCTTGGAAATAAAAACTATTATAAACCTTTTTGGGCTTAACTCATGTTTTTGAACATACTGCTATTATATTGAACACAACTGTATATTGTATTGTTCAATAGGTACAGTAGAATGCTTGAGCATCATAAAGATAAAGCATCTCATGTCCAAGCTTAATGTGGTTGTCTGACACTGAGATCATTTTTAAGTCATTGATGGTTTTAAGATAATAAATGGAGGCTTAGGGTACACTTGGCGACGCACCAGTCATACAGATAACGATCCAACCTGGTAGGGATTGCTGGTGCGTCGCTACGTGATCGCTGGTGAGATGTCAAACAGTCAGATCTCACCAGCGACGCAGCGATACAGCGGTCATTGGGACCCTGTCACTCTCGGGTGTAGTGTTGAGATCGTTGATCGTTGATCTTGTCAAACACAACAATGCATGCTGCCCAGCGGGAGCATGACGGCCAAAAAAATGGTCCAGAACGGTTTGTAATGATCAGCGATCTCACAGCAGGGGCCTCATCGCTCCTATGTGTCAAACGTAGCAAGATCACTGTTGAGGTCGCTGTTGTTCACAAAACTTGTGACTCAGCAACGATCTCGCTTAAGGTACCATTACACGGCACGATGTTGGAACGATGTTGGCAACGATCTCGTGGGCGCGCGGTCGTTTCCGACATTGTTTTGACAACGTTGGGGAGATGTCACACGTCTATATATCGTGTTTGACTCGCCAACGAAGTTATGAGCAGGTATCGTTCGCACAACCCAGTGAACGATACCTGTTCATTGCTGTGAATGGGTGAAGTCGTAAAAGACATTGTTATCCCGGTGTCACACAACGATATACCAGGTTGGCTGATTGTTGATCGTGTGATTTGAGAACATGTTCTCAAACCTGAGAGCAGCTATCCAACGACTTATCATAGTTGAATCTCGATGTTACACGCAACGACATCCTAACAATGTCGTCTGAATGACTCCAAACCCGTGACATTTAAGCAATATCATTAACAATGTCGTGCCATGTAACGGGGCCTTTAGTGTAACGGGGGCTTTACTCACCTTCCCTTGTCCAGTGGATCCATTGGAAAAGTGATTTTTGCTCCATTCAAAAGTCACAGGTTCGCCACAGTTTAGGATTGGCTACCTGGCTCAGATGAATAGAAGAGCCTGTCATCAGAGATGATGCAGTCTTCTACTCACCTGACCATCAGAATTTGTATGAGCCCTGAAGTATGCTTCAGTATAATATTTAAAACCATCGATGTCTAAAAAATATATTTTTATATTTTGGTATCAAACAACCCCCTTAAAGGTATTATCTTTATCCATTATACCTAGTATATTACACACTGTGATTACACACTGTGACACTTCACTCACTATAAGTGATGGAGTTACTCTGCTGGTCCACAAGGAACACATTCCATGTAAAGTCCAGCTGGTTTTGTTAAAAAATGTCATAAATGAGCACAGAGTAAACAAAACAGAAGTCTCTCCATCATAAAGAAAATAAAATAATAGTCTGAGCAGTCCGTAACTGCGGGAGTCTGCCTGCAGTGGATTATAGTTCAGCGCAGGATAGCCAGAGCCACAGTTTGGAGGTCTACCAACTCCAACACAGAATCATATGTCAAACAAACACACCGCTAAAAGGCATGAGATACACTTATGGCTGGAGGTATGTGGATGGCCAGACCTGCTCATCTCTCCAGCTATCAGTAAACCTCGCCCTGAATGCTTTAACAAGACTCATGGCAGTACAGGAACCAGAGTAAACATTCCAGCCATTCACAATGCAGTCGGTCGCCATATTACAACACTTAAAAATGTAGGTCTGATTTTGACTTGTCGTATTTTCTTCTCTGTTATACAGCTCTGAATATGTCTTTAAGAAAATAGTTTTCAGGGAATATGAAGAAGGATTTAAGAAAGCAAAGGAAGTATCCAAGCTGTCAGGTATGCATTACAATAAAATCACTTATGTTCTGATATAGACAGGATATCCTTATAAGAATTGCCATAGACACATGATCAAGTCATGATATTGTGTGACAAAAAGCTAAATATTCCTGTTATTGCAATAAGGAAATGGATATAAGCATAAGCCAGACACCTGTAGGGCAAATGATCTTGTGGAAAATGGCCGCATAAGACATGATAAAATAGATTCTATCTGATCTTTCCGGCACTATCCACCAATCTTAATAGACGTAAGCTTCTCTACAGGCACATAAAATTCAGCAGACTCCACCAAGAATAATTCATTGTCAATGATCAGCTTAGAAATGTTTCTTGAGTCTTCTATTTAATGGGGTTTTCCAGGTTTGGAGTGGAAGTCTGCATTCACTCTGGCACAGTGCACACTGTCAGGATTCTACGAGGTCAGTGCTGAGAGCTGATTTGTGATTTACATACATGCAGTCACGTGGCAACTAGAAGTGCTTGACTTCACAATTCACTTGTATTAAGTGAGGTCGCGCACGTCTAGTCAGAATGTTGCCGTATTACTCAAATCGAAAACTTGCGGTCACTAGGCTATACGCTCTCGCAGGCGGCACCGAAGAATACTAACCGCTGCGTTGTGCTTGATGTGAGGATTCACAAGTCCACAGTCACAGGTTTGAATCTCTTTGGGTCAAATCAATGTTGTTTCTTGTCCTTGGAACACAAGGATATGTACGAAGATATGTTTTTCTTGTTTTTAACTTAATGTAAGGGTACTTTCACATCAGCGGTTTTTTTAAATCGCAGCAGATGCAGTGAAACAAAACGCATCTGCCGCGATTACCGCATAACCGCTGCACTTGCGGCATAGGTGTGTCAAGCCCCATACAAAGTCTATGGGGGCTTGCGGCAGGTGCGGTATCGGCACTTGCGGCAGGTGTGGCCGCAAAAAAAACGCAGCTGACCGCGTTTTTTTTCGCGGCCGCACCTGCGGCAAGTGCCGAAACCGCACTTACCACATCTGCCGCACCCTTACCGCAAGCCCCATAGATATTGCATGGGGCTTGCCGCAACTGTGCCGCAAGTTCAGCGGTTATGCGGTAATCGCGGCAGATGCTTTTTTTTCACCGCATCTGCCGCGATTTTCAAAAACCGCTGATGTGAAAGCAGCCTAACATCCACAAATGGTTTCGTTAAATTACAGAATTTTTCTGTTTATATAACTTTATTTATTTGTTATTCATTCTTTTACATGTATGAAGCAGAACCTGGTACTGCTTTATGAGATTGTGGAGATTCATTAAAGTTCTTGGCAAATGTATCACTATGGATTAAGGAGAAAGATAGTAGCATATTAAACAAGTAAGGGAAACTGGAAACCTGAACGTTTGACTAGTATTAAAGGGAATCTGTCAGCAGGATTTCACCCCTAACTATGTATATGTGCCTGTAGCTGTTAGGCGGCCGTCACACGCTACGATTTTTTGCCCGATATCGTTTAAGCGATCTGCGTTTTGATCGCTTAAGCGATATCGTTTTGGCATCGTTGCATGTAATCAAGCAATTTTACTATGTAAAATCACTTGATCGTGACATCGCAGATCTGAGCTCCGGAGCTCAGATCTAGCGATGAACGATTTCACGATCTGCGTCATCGTGGTGTATAACACCACGATGAACGATCTCCCAGCGGCAGAGCCTATGCTGGGAGATGGTATCTATGGTACACGTCGGGTTACTAAGCGACGCGCGGCGCCTAGTAACCCGACGTGTACCATAGTAACCAGCGATCTCGCTGGTCCACATCGCTGGTGAGTCTGTCTGTGTGACATCTCACCAGCGATGTGAGCGATATTGTAAGCAATCGCACGTGCACGTGATCGCTAACAATATCGCTCACGATATAGCAGCGTGTGACGGCCGCCTTACAAAGATAAGCCCACAAGTACCTTTCCATGGCCAGTCTGTTTGTCAGTGTTTGAATTGATATACAGATGAAATCTGATCTAATCTGTAGATCTGAGACTTCTGTGATTCCAACCCTATTCCCTGTCCAGCGCTGCCTCCGCCTGCTTGACTGATGACTACATTTACAGAAGGCCCACAGCATACAGGCTATCAGTCAAGCAGGAGGAAACTTCAGAGCTACAACAGTTTTTCAGTTTCACTTATATATCAATTCAATTTTCTAATTTTCAGAGAAAGGAACTGGCTGTGTTATAGGGAATCTGTCTATGGGTTTTTGCAGTCAAAACTGAGAGCAGCATAAGGTAGAGACAGAGAACCTGATTCCAGCGATTTATCACTTTCTAGGCTGCTTGCTTGACTTTTGGATAAAATTGCTATTTTCTCTGCTGCAGATTTAGGCCGGTTTCACATCACGGCAGCATCAGGTCCAGGGCTGTCCGATTGAATCGACCAGCCGCGACCTGATCTGGACACAGATTCGGAGGGCCAAATATGCCCTAATGTGGCACCCCAAGGGTTAATGTGCCACAGAAACCTCAACACAGGTTTACTCCCCACACAACACTACACTAGAAAGTGGGAGGAGCTCTGGTGGCACCTGCACTAGTGGGAGGAGCTAATATTTTACCTCAGAGCAGAAGTGACAGTTAGTTCAGTTTGAGTCAGAGGTTGAGTTTACCTCAGGAGCAGAGTCAAGTAGAAGTGGAAGTCCTGAGAGGTCTGAGGAAAGGAGACAGAGGAACATACCCGGGATAAACAGTTACCCCAGAAACTTAACCCCGGAGAGGCGCTTATGACGGATACCGGATCCGAGGCTGTGCCTGAGACAGACAGGACAGTAAACACCGGCATAGTGAAGGTCCACCATCTTCACAGCACCATAGCAAAGCAACACGGAGGGGTCAGTGACACAGAGGACTCAAGTTGCCCAGCAGATTGGTACCCGTGAGCAGAGACAGGGCCAGCAGTTCAGCTACAAGCAGCAGCAGGGCCACACACAGCGCTTAAGTAGGAAGCCAAGGACCCGGTCAGAGTGAGAGCAACCCGGTACAGACTCCGTGGACAATATTGTGTTATACCATCTACAAGTAAAGACTTGGAAAACAACAGAAACCGTGAGTGTGTGTGATCCTTATACTGAAGCCCCACTTGCCCTCATATACTGCGATTACCTCTACTCTCATCATCTCTACTGCTACCCCTACTCTCCTGCAGCATCAATAACTATCCTCACAGACTTTAACTACTACTACCACTGCCCCGGGGAACCCAGTTCTGCCCACAGGAACTATTGTATCCAAGCTGCTATCCCATCATCCCCGGAGGTTCTGCAGCAGCGGCGGCCCCATTACTGGCCGCATATAGTGGGTGGCGTCACGAGTGACAAATCCCCTGTAAATAACCCCCATTTTATTGTGCGGGCCCGGGACATGGTCCGGACCAGGACCGCCGTGACATCCCCCAGCAGTACACCGGTCCGGCACCGAGTATCCCCATCCCAGTGGGCTCCACACTCCGGTCCGGTGTCCAGCCGGATTCTTGTTATAGCAGCCACAGCTGCTGATAATTCAAGGTCGCGGGTAGCTCACCGCTAGCCGCGGTCACGAACTGTCAGCAGGGGACAGCTCCATGGCTCCGGCTCTAGGGTGCGGCGCCATAGACCCCCATGTTAGGGAGTGCCGGATCGCTCCGGACCGGGAGGATCCAAGTGTCTCAGATTTTTGCCCCCTGGACACAAAGATGTTGCATGCAATGTTTTTGTGTCCGGAAGGAAAATCCGAATACACCCAGATCCTCCCGGACAGATGGAAGCCAGATTGTAGATAGCTACCATCCAGCCCCATTGTATGACAGCCCCGGATCGGATCATGCCATGGTGTGAACCCGGTCTTAGCAGTTATTTGCATGTAGAGCGCCATGACCCGCCCACCCGCTTCACTGATTGGCAGTTTCATGTACACTGTGATCAGTGGAGGGAGTGGGGTTATACAAAGCTCATGAATATGATTGACTACCTTGCAGCAGGGCTAAGTAGTCCTCTAATGATAATCTCCAGATGATTAAAAAGTGATTTTATTAAAACTACAATGAGCAGCTCAGTAAGTGACACATCGCTGGAATCAAGATCTCTGGCCCTACATTATGCTACTCTCAGATTAGTTGGCAAAAACCTGGTGACACATTCCCTTTAAGATATTACTGAACTTGTCCTTCAAAGAACTACATGCACATTTAAATACAGTTAGGTCTAGAAATCCTCTTGATTTGGGCTCCGCATGACGCTATTGAAATAACTGAGATGCAATAGACTTTGAGGTTAAACTAAAGGGGTTGAACATAAATATCCTGTGAAACGTTTAGGAATTGCACCCATTTTTCAACAAAAATCTCATCATTTCATGGCTCAACAGTAATTGGACAAGTTTACCATAAATAAAATGTTAATTTTTAACACTTTGTAGACAATCTTTTGTAGGTAATGACTGCCTGGAGTCTGGAAATCATGAACATGACAAAACTATGGGTTTCCTCCTTTGTGATACTTTGTCAGGCCTTTACTGCAGCTGATGTCAGTTGTTTATTTGTAGGTCTTTGTGCCTTAAAGCGTAACTGACATTTCCATTTTTATTTAATAGTATTGTAGAGCAAGTGATTGTAATCAACTTTCACATCTACTTTATTAATGAAATCAGAAAGGATACCTTCCACAAGATGTCCTCAGCAGGCTGTGTTTGAAGTTCATTCTTAGTCACCTCCATATTCAGGGGGCGTGGCCTAAACTGTGTTCACAGTACAGATAATAAGACTGTCAAATTACCTCATGCCGTGACCCTACTGAGCTCAGACAGCTCCTGTGAGATCTTATCTGACTCCTAGTTCACATGGCCTCTGCTCTGTGATAACATGGAGCAGAGCCATGTGAGCAGAGGTGCTGGCATGAGGTAATTTAACAGTCTTATCATCTCTATTGTGAATGCAGTTTAGGCCATGCCCCCGAAGATGCAGGGACTAAGAAGCTTCACACACAGCCTGCTGAGGACATCTTGTGGAATATTTTTTTAATGGTTTCCTTCCTGATTTCATTACTAAAGTACATGTCTAAGTTGAATATAATCACTTGCTCTACATTACTATTGAATAAAAATTTAAATGACGGTTACGTTTTAAGTTTTGTTTTAAGCTTTTGAAATGCATGCTGGCTCGATGGGGTTGAGGTCTGGTGATTGACAGAATATTACACTTCTTTGCCTTCTGGGTTGCTTTTGCAGTATGTTGTAAGTCATTGCACATCTGTACTGTGAAGCACCTCCCAATCAACATTGCTACATTTAGTTGAATCTGAGCAGAAAGTATAGCCCTGTACACTTTAGAATTCATCTGGATGATTATGTCTTCAGTCACATCATCAATACACATTAGTGATCCAGTGCCACTGGAAGCCATATATACCTGGCCATCACACTGCTTCCACCATATTTTACAGATAATGTGGTGTCCTTTGGATTATGAGCTGTTCCAAGCTTTCTTCATTCTTTCTGGTACAGGTTGATCGTAGTTGCATCTGTTCAATGAATGCCTTTCCAGAACTGGGCTGAACTCTTATTTTTTGGTAAAGTCCAATCTTACCTTTCTATTTTTAAGGCTGATTAATGGTTTGCACCTTGTGATGAATCCTCTGTATTTGCTCTCATGAAGTCTTCTCTTTATGGTAGATTAAGCTTTTCAGTGGATGTTGTAAAGGTTTTTTTTCCATGGAAGGGTTTCTGTGATCATCCACCACTGTTTTCTTCCATGCACATCCAGGCTTTTGAATCTCCAAGATCACCAGTGGGCTTTTTCTTATTGCAGAATGTGCCAAACTGTTGATTGGCCACTCCTAACATTTCTGCATGATGGCTTTTTTCATTTTTTAGCCTAGTGATGTTCTATTTTTCTATCATTGAGAGCTTCTTTGACCAAACTAATGGACTCCTATAACTCTGAGACTTGTGACAGGTTTTGCTTTCTTTTGGTACTAAATGGGTTAATGTCAGTTTTGCTGCTAGCAAGCTCCTCTGATTTGCTCAGGTGTGACCACTTCCATCTCTTTCAATTACACACATGACCCATCAGCTAGTGCTGGTGATTGAATTTAATTCATTGCAAGCTGCCTGGATAGAAGGAGTTCTTGGTTAACTGACCAGTGCAAAACCATCTTCTGGTAATGAGTGTGGCCACAGTCATGAAGGTGCTGTTTATCCTTTTGACTTTTCCCTTTTCTGTCTTTCCTTCCTTTCTCATTGTATTAGATCAGCAGTAAGACTATCACTCTTGCCGACCACTACCTAGCGAGGAATAAGAACACGACAAGAGAGGTACTAGATATCCTGCTCACTGACAAGTGAAAGAACCCATATAGGGATGGCAAGGAGATTAGGGTATATCCTCATGTTAGTGCAAGAGGTTTCCCTTCTCCAAATTCCCTACCCACAGGGCCCCCCATTGTTATTGTGCCCCTGGTGTTCCCTTGTGTGTGCTGTAGTGCGCCGTACAACCGTTGGTCTATGTGCCACTATCACTCAGTGTATTCGGACACACGCTTGTCCGTGCATGACGTAATCATCAGCCATTACTTTTTTAAGGATTCATTATGGATCCTGCTGCAGTTTTTGCACACCTCAAACAGACTCTATTGCAGGAAGTGATGAATCTGCAGGTGGTACAGTGCTGCAGCATATTGTGGGTCTGCTGGTCACAGCTCAGAGTCAGACATAGCCAGAACCCAAGATAGCCCTCCCTGATAGTCTGGCATTTGTTTCGCATGCCTTGGAGACCTGTGACAAGTTTGAGACCTGAATCTCATTACTTTGAGACTTTATATTAAACATGTGTCTTTCCTTTAGCTGTGTAGGAGCTAAAGTTAGTTTCTGTTGCTAATAAGGCTCCTAGGTGCTCTTCCCAGGTGAGGTTATTTTGTGACCCCTCCCATCTCCTTTTTATGGACACATGATCCAGTATTCCTTGCTGGTGATTGAACGTCATTCCTAGCCATGCTGCCTGGGTGGAAGGAGCTATTCTGTAGAGAGCTGACCTTTATCAAGCTGTTTGCTACCTAGGAGAGTGGCAGCAGCCATGAAGTCGTGTTGGTGTTTTCCCCTTCTGTTTTCCTTACCTTCTTGTTGGTTTTAGTACAGCGGTTGGGACTAGCGCTCCCGCTGTCTATCTCCCTAGTGAGGGTTAACATCAGGGCCAGCGAGGGTCTAGGTATTCTGCTCGGCGATGGGGGTGAAAGAACCCATATAGGGTCGGTAGGGAGATCAGGGCACAATCGCAGGTGAGTGCAGGAGTTCTCCATTTCCCCTGTTCTTTAGGAGCAGGGCCGTCTCTTTTGTATTTGTTCTCCCTGTGTTGTAGTTTTTTGTTTTGTGCCAGACACCATTGGTTCGGGCGCGACTGTTACACACTGTATCCGGACGCACCCTACTCTGTGGCATGATGGATAGATTTTATAGGGGGAGAGACAAATTTGTTGTCCTTTGGGAAGCCTGCAATTTATATTTCAGGTTCCACCCTCATTCATCAGGGAGTGAGAAACAGCGAGTAGGGATTGTACAGGTCAATAACCAACGTCGTGTGGGTTGATTTGCCTGCCTCACAAATTTTCCTTATTGGTCCTTTTTGATCCTTAGACCAGGAGAGGTTCCCCTTGTTGCATTTAATCTTCCGGGGGTCAGTACATCTAGATTGGACAAATTGCCCCCAAAAGATTAAAAAGTAACATGGGGAAACTCTCGTAGTCTTTGGAAAACCTGGTCCAAGGACGAATTTGTGCAGCGGGCAGATCACCCCACAAGATGTTGATTATTGACCATTAAATTCTCTGTGGAAGAGTGAATTGATACACCTCACACATTAGGTCCATTATCAATTGGATTAATCCTAGACTTTTATCGTGGTCTCCTTCACTTAGTGAGGGGAGAACACTAGAAATAATCACTGTGGAGCCTTCAATAATCTATGCAATTAATGAGTGTAATTGAGTAAATAAGTGAATGTTTCAGATCGCAATAGGATGATAATCACTGTAAGGGATGTCACTTGTTGCACTTTTGATGTATAGGTTCACCCTCCAGGTGGTCCTTGAAAGAGTTCAGTATCTACTGTGACCTTGAGCTGTCTGAACGCTGTGCAGTTTTCTGAAGCTTCCAGAAGTATTTACGATACCTTTTTTTGAGCCATTTTGGTGGAGTTGCTGTTTCTATTCCTGGGTGGAGGTGGTGTTAGCCCAGGGCTGGTCAGGAAGGCAAGGATGACGGCCCAGACTTCTTCACCATTAGAAGTAATTCTGGCAACAGGGTCAAACTAGCTTCCCAGTTTTCCTTTGCCCATCACTGCCATCCTGCTACAACTCCGTCCATCCACTATTGCCGCCTGTGACATATCATTGGAGTGTGCCGCATTTTGCCAGTGCATTTAATATTTGAATTTATTGGCTCTTTTCTGTGAGGTATTTTTAAATTATGTCCTTTTCTGTGAATTGTCTAGGAGTGTGGCTGTAGCTGTGAAGTTGTTTTTTTTTTTACCCTTTTGAGTTTGAGTTTTCCCCTGTCTGTATTTCCTTCTAGTTGTATAAGTTCAGCAGTGGGACACTCTCTCTGGTTAGCTCCCTAGTGAGGGATACGAGTAGGGCAAGCAATGGACTAGGTATCTTGCTCAGCAATGGGGTAAAAGAACCCAAATAGGGATACCAGGGAGATCAGGGTACCTCGTCAAGTGAGTGCATGAGGTGTCCCTTCCCCCATTCCCTTCTGATAGGTTCCACCATTGTTATTGTGTCTCCAGCATTCCCTTGTGTGTCATGTAGTGTGGTGGACAACCATTGGTAGGAGGTGACACGGCAGGTTGAGGTGAGCGCCATTAATCTGCGGGCGCTTGATGCAACAGGCTTTAAGAAAATGGATGCGGCGGTGGCACGTGCTCAGTTGAGCTCTCGAAAAGCCGAGAGGTCAGTATTTGCAGGTGTCGCCTCCACAGCCATATTCCTGTAGTTCATCATCGGCGGATCAGTAACGCCTGCATACCGCTGTTGTGACACCTCTTCCTATGAACTCTGGACCCCTAGCATCGCCGACCCTGTCACGTCCGGTGAACCTGCTCCGATGGCGCCCGCATCCTGCCACTGCGACACCACCTCCTCCAAGCCCCGGGTCTCCAGCATTGCCAACCTGGCCTCCTATGAACACGCTCCACCACCGATGCACTGCCCTGGTACGCTATATCCGGATTGTAAGAAACAACCTAATTTTCCCCCCAATTTTGGAAGAAAAAAGTGCATTTTTTAATCAAGAAAATACGGTATATAACTGTCACTTAAAAAACCATCAATCATCAGGACGAAGTACCTTAGATCCGCGCTGCTGCAGGGGAGAAGTAAGAAAACACCAGAAACACCGGGATGTCTGGTTAGCAGTGATGAACGTCTTTATTTTCCTACGCGTTTCGGAGCTGCCTGCCGGGCTCCTTCCTCAGGGAACATCAAGAGTACACTGGATACAATCTTATTTAAACATAAAAAAGCGCCAAAAACAGATGATGTGGGCACGCCTGCCATGACGTCAGTAAACAGGGTGGATCTATACACAGCGTCTCTTTGTTTATCTCTCAGGTTACATGTTAGACAGAAATATAATATAACATAAATAGAAAATACATACATGTACACACCTATTTATTATACACAATTAAAAATATTATTTATAAAAAAGGGGGGAATATATGAAGCTGGTTCATATTAGGATAGAACTCATGAAATAACCTGAGAGATAAACAAAGAGACGCTGTGTATAGATCCACCCTGTTTACTGACGTCATGGCAGGCGTGCCCACATCATCTGTTTTTGGCGCTTTTTTATGTTTAAATAAGATTGTATCCAGTGTACTCTTGATGTTCCCTGAGGAAGGAGCCCGGCAGGCAGCTCCGAAACGCGTAGGAAAATAAAGACGTTCATCACTGCTAACCAGACATCCCGGTGTTTCTGGTGTTTTCTTACTTCTCCCCTGCAGCAGCGCGGATCTAAGGTACTTCGTCCTGATGATTGATTATTTACCACAGTGACCTGTGGAAGTGCGATCCCTGCGGCAGCTGCTTTTCTGAGCGATCAAGCTGGTTGTGTGTGACACAACCTTACCAGGTGAGCGATTTTGATTTGGATCTTCTTTTCCAACCTTTTAAAAAAGATAAGACCCTATTGCGCATTCTCAACCTTTATAGATTACTTAAAAAACCATGGCATAATAATATTATGTGAGACCAGGCACACAGTGAGTATAGACTGTTATTATTTTATAAGGGGGAATATACCAGTTGTGAAGCGGTTGTTTAAGTAGTGGACCTGGTGACTTACAGAACTTGCTGGATCTGCTACAAATGTCATGGTGCCAGATACCACAGGACAAGTCTCTGCTTTGATAAGTCAGAGCTGTTTTGGTGACACCAGCGGAATTAGGTCTTAACGTTATAACTGTATACTTCTCAGGTGACCTGTTCATTATGTGCCTTACACTGTGTTCTAAGGGTGTAGCTATTACAACTTATTTTATATAGGGACTTTAATGTTACCATACTTTGACAAAGCTTGTTTTCTGCTATTTGAAGCCAGCACATAATCTTCTTAAAATTGCATTTCCTGCTGCTCAAATCCTGGGATCATTCCTGCTCCGCACCCCCTGCTGCTGTATTTACCCCCAGCAAAGGTCTGAGATTCTAGATGTTAAAAGACATCCTGTAATTTAGGCCTTTTACATGTTATGTGGGGGTGTCGTAATATAGAAAGAAGGGCTTATGATTAGATGTTTAAGCAGCTGGAGTATTCTATTCAGGCCAGTGGTGTTAACATGCAGATATGTGTACAATTGTCCTTCTGATCAAATGAGGCTAATGTTACAGGACAGTGTATTTATTCTGCCTCCACCAAAGTCCTTCATGATTTCCATCACTGCATGCATGACTCAGATGGGAACAGACCCTTATGACCCTTAAAGGAAAGTTATTTTCAAACAATACAGATACTAATTAGATCCTTGGTTCCCCCCCAAAAAAAATAATCTAAGTACAATTACTGCTATGATTTCTACTTTGGTAGAGCCTCTAATCTCAGTGATTGACTACAGCGGTGATGAGCTCTTGATGTGATATCACCGCTGCCACCAAAACACAGAGATGGGAGCATGGCGCTGGACCCTAACAGGGTGAGTACTATCTGTGTTTGTTTTATCAGTAGTATGTGATTGTTTAGGGGTCACTTTTCTAAAACTGGAAAAATACTTTTTTCACTTTACGTAAATGATCTCTTCCAGGCTATGGGGCAGTTGTTGCATGGAAGATCATTTTGACTCCATAGCTTATTTTATATAGAAGGGGAGTTATTAGTGTGAGTCAAATAACAAACACAGAATAAAAGAAATGAACTTTGCCTTGTTGTAGATGTGTCACCCCTGGCAGGGACCGTGGTGTACTCGGAACCGGGCCTTCTCACTGTCGTCTGGGGCTGCGGGATGTCATGGTGGCGTGACCGGGTCCATGATCCCCTCGTTGGGCGAGCAGTCAAAAAGGGAATTGTAAAAATGGATGAAAGAAAAATAAAATAAAAAAAATAAAAAGTGTTGTGACGCCACCTGTGGAATGCGGACGGTAGAGCAGCTGCTGCAGCCAGGGATGATGGGCGTAGCAGCGAGGATGTAGAGCCCTCCACAGGAAGACCAGGTCCCCAGGGCAACCAGGTAATCTAGTGTAGTGCAGAGGTCACAGACACAGGCCATCTCCTACTGCCGAATCCCCAAATAAGTCTATCTCCTCTCAGGAGCAAGAAACACAGTCTCAAACAACATTGGGCTTTAACCGGGTTTTACTCTTTTCCTCACAGATGGTACAGTTTACAACAATTCAGTAGCGGCTCCGGTGTTGTCTAAGCAGCCGAGAAGGCTCTTCTGCATCACCCCCTTATTGTGTCTCTTTCTGGCCTTTTCAGTCTGTCTGCACTCTAGCTACGGTCCAGTGGTCGCGGGCTTTCAGTGGGTGACCTTCCAGGTCCCCTAACCCTAATGTGACGGCCTTCCTTTCATTGCACTGGAGGTTGGGTCTCGGGACATAAAGACCCCTCACCCGCCGGGGTTCGTAGTTGGAGCATAGAGCTTCCTGGCCACTTCAGCAGAGCCTGCACTCTGGTTCCCAAAGCTCTCACTGATCTCAGGGAGACCAGTCGAGGAAAACACTGCGGGCAGCTGGCTAAAGAGCTCAAACACAGTGAAATCAGTGAGAACAAGCTCTGCAACCTAGGAGAGGGGGCCTGCACAGTCCCGTGCAGCCCCCTGGCCATCACCCCCGGTTGGGCACCATTACTCCGGTGCCTCAACAACCGGACTCTGGGCGAATGCATACGGGTCAAAACATCCCCGTGCCCATCTACAATCGGATTACTGGTTCTGAAGCTGGGAGTCGTTCACCACTGCCATGCAAACCAGGAGTGGAGTGACCGCTTTACAGGAGCACCCCACCACTGCCGCACATACAGAGTTGTCTAGCCAGCTGAGTACCCACCAAAGGACCCAAGGTTCCCCACAAATCTGGCCAGAATTCCCCTGTAGGGCAATTGAAGCAGCCTCCTTGTACCCGATCTGGCACCTCAAGGCAACCACGGCAACACAACTAGCTTAGAATGGAGGAACACCGCGGAGCTCTGAGAAACACTGGTCATTGCTGAGTCCACCCGGTCCGTTACCCGAGAACTGTATGCCATGTATCACCTGCTAGATACAGTAAATTACCCGTTACAGAGACTAACAGTGTCCGTGCCTTCTTTAGAACTGTCTATCTCCGCATACTGAAAGGTAACCGCAGCTGCCCCACAACATCTCGTGCAGCTCCTGGCTCCGGGGATTACCGCTCAGCCTGTGGGGAGCGTTCCATCTTGCTGCATCCCATTCCCCGGAGGCCCAAGCAGCGCCGGTGGATATCACCGGAACACTCACAGGTGGCGTCACGAAACAATTAAACCCTTAACTGTTCAGCCAACTCTCTTTTTGTATCTGGACCACCGGGCCCCACTACCGGCAGGCGTGGTTCCCGTGACAAGGAGGAAGTAGAATCGCCTGCCTCACGGAGTCCCGGCTACAGTGGGTCAAGATATGTCAGTTAGGCATAGATTCCACGGACAAGTGCAATCCTATAAAACACTGGATTGCACTCACACCAATAAACAATGAGGCAGTGGCTATCTGCGAGTTTTTCTCATGCCGATGGTCCATGGGTGCGAGTTAAACATTGCACTGCACTCAAATGATATCCAAATGCAGTGCAATATAAGCCAAGACAGGCAGTGAAGAAGATAGAGATATTAATCTCTCCCTCTCATCCGCATATCACTTGTTGAGTGCTCTGCAGTCTATGTGTAAAATCTCTCTGTAGTTTAAGTGGGAATACATTTCCTTAGCCACATTCAGAGTTAATGTGTAGATGCTGCTGTGTTGCTGGCTATGGGTGAGGTGAATCTGCAGGTGGGAAGTCGTAGGTTCATCAGGTGACAACACCCCTGGCCTTTAAATAGTTTCCTCTTCCACCAGCAGATGTCGATGTAGAGTTTAGTCTCTGCAAGACCGCTAGCTGAGAAGAGGTTTGTGCAATTTGTGTTGAAGACTTCTTTTCCTTTTTGTGGGAGTTGCTGTGCATTTTTGGTTCGTGGGTAGAGGTGAGGGAGTATCAGCGGCCTTACCTGCTTTTTTCCTGTGTCATAATAACTTAGGCTCTTGCAGCTGATGCCTTTGCACGCTTGATGCAGACCATCTCTAAAAAGGTTACTTATCTGCATAGCCAGGTTGAGCAGCAACTGCAGCAAGTTGTGCGGTATCTGGCCCACAGCTCATGCTCAGGCTGTGCCAGAACCCAAGATATCTCTCCCTGACAGGTTTTTGGGAGGGAGAGATATGATTTTTTTTGTGTTCAGGAAATGCCTGTAAATTGTATTTCAGGCTCCGCCCTCGTTCATCTGGGAGTGAGGAGCAGCATGTAGGGATTATTACCTCTCAAGGGGGATCCCCAGACCTGGGCCTTCTCCATCCCTCTCGACTCACCATCTCTGCGATCGATAAATAAGTTTTTCACGGTGTTGTCTCAGGTGTACGATGAACCGATCAGTGTGTCACTGGCTGAGTCTAATCTCTGCAAACTCAAGCAGGGGACGCATTCAATTGAGGAGTACTGCTTGGAGTTTCAGAGATGGGCTACTAAATCCCAGTGTAATGGCCCTGCCCTCATGAGCCAATTCTGCCTGGGTCTGTCTGCTAGACTTTAGAACACTCTAACATGCTACACCTGAGTCATCTGAGGCTGCAGTGTCCCTTACCATAAGGGTTGACAGACGTCTTAGGGGAAGACTAGACCAAATTTGTCCCCTGTGGCCATCACTATTGAGGAGGCTCCACGTGTTGGACTTGAAGAACCTATGCAGTTGGGGGGGATAAACTTCTCGTGTTAAACCTCCTCCATGTCATCAGCTTGTTGGAGTATGTTTTTATTGTGTGCAAACAGATCATTTTATTAAGGTCTGTCCACATTGCTCCAAAATTGTTGCGCAGTCTCAGATACCATGCACCTCAGATCGTCCTGAAGAAAACGACTGGACAGTTTGTATTTCCTTCCTTGCTAAGTCTACCTTTGCACTGTCTGCCAAGGTGGTGGTTGATGGAAAAAGCCAGACTGTGCCAGTGCTAGTTGATACCAGAGCAAGAGTCAATCTTATAAATTCTCAGTTTGCTCAGACTCATGGCCTCATCTGTAGTGCATTAGCAAGACCCATTCCCATCTCCACCATTAACTCAGCTTCTCTCAGCCAGAAGGTTTCAAGTTGTTCATAATGTTAACTTGAGCATATAGTAGGAACTCTTCACCAGGAGTTCCTATCCTGTCACATCTGAGAGAATCTACCCACTCACATTGTCTTGGGCCTTCCTTGGCTAAAAAAACATAACCCAATGATTGGTGGGCTGGGGAAGTACTTAGCTGGGGAAATTTCTGCGAGGGTAATTGACTAAGTACCCAAAGTCTCTGCTTTGCTGGTTACGCCTACTCCTACATCTCCAGCTGAAGTGGTTGGGAGTTTGCCGGAGAGTTGGGGCGGAGGTCAGACTATGCCTCGGACTAATGGTTGGTATAGACGTCGTCGTAGGAAGAGCAGCCGGAGGAGGTAGTCATTCCTACTGTGCACACCAAGGGAAAGAGTCCTGGGGTCCGGAGAGATGCCTCTGATTTTTACCATCCTAAGAATGTGCCCTTTGACAGTAACTGGATGTGTGGCAATAAATATTCAGGTCCAGACTTGAGAGTGGATGATTTTGTGTGGACAATTTATAAACACATCAGTTGGAGGTGGGCTGCTGGGGCAACCAAGTTCTAGAGTTATTGGTGCATTTATCAGCGATTTGTAACCCTGTGTGTACCAGCTCGAACTATCCCCAGTACTAAAAACCCATAACATCTTTCATGTATAGTCACTTAAAAGATGTGGACTCCGTCTGGACATGGCTGGCTTAGAGTTCAGAGGCCTCTCATAAAAGGGGTACTGTCATGTGTTGCCTGCTCTGCAGTCTATGTGTAAAAGCTCTCTGTAGTTTAAGTGGGACTAAATTTCCTTTGGCACATTCAGAGTTAACGTGTACATGCTGCTGTGGTGCTGTCTATGGGTGAGGTGGCTCTGCTGATGGAAAGCTGTGGGTTTGTCAGATAACCATGCTCCTGGCCTTTAAATAGTTCCCTCTTCTACCAGCAGATGTCACTGATACAGTTTAGTCTCTGCAAGACTGCTAGCTGAGAAGATGTGTGTGCACATTGCGCTAAAGACTTCTTGGTATATTCCTTCTTGTGGGAGTTGCTGTGTTTCTTGGTCCTTGAGTGGAGGTGAGGCAGTCTTAGCCTAGGGCTGATCAGGAGCATAGGGCAAGGGTGGCAGCCTGGATGTCCATACCTTAGGAGATCATTCTTGGAACAGGGTGCGCTAGGGACCCTCAGTCTAATGGTCAGACTAGCTCCCCTGATTACCTTTAGCCCAACTTACCATCCTGCTTCCTAATGACCTTACTGTTATACTACCCCACGTGACACCTCACCTGTTATCTGATCACAGGATCGGATCGCAGTTACTTGACAATAGACTTACACTTGCAGCAGAGTGTGAGCCGACTTTCATTAGCATATCACATCCGATGCTCACGCATTGGATGGCATACGCTAGTGGAACCCCCGAACTTATAATTGCATACAGCTCTGTAGTGAAATGAGGAGAGCAGAGAGCAGCCATTGCATTTCACACAGGTAACACCCCCTTCTATTTAAAATAAGCTCTGGAGAAAACATCCACCCCATAGCCTTTGTTATGGCTGGAGTAGCAAGTAACTGTTACATCCAGGACGTGGATGTGGATCAACTGGTCCACAGAGCATGGGCTTACCTTGGAGTGGTGTAACTAAGCGGCTACCTGGTCTTTTCTAGAGTTGTTGGTGTTGAGCGTAGTTTTGTTCTGCAGGTAGCCACCAAGTACCACTCCAAGACAGTCCCCATATCTGCAGTAGCTGACCTAAATGGCAGAAGGAGAGACACAGTCAATGCTACAGGCTGGAGTCTGGACTTCTAATAGGTAACCTGGAGTAGGAGCTACATGCAGGACAGAATCAGGATTGCAGGCAGAGTGAATATTGGTACTGGTTCAGACAGGACAGGTTCAGGATCACATTCATGTGCAGACAAGATAATAATAATAATAATAATAATAATTTATTCATGTATATAGCGCTATTAATTCCATAGCACTTTACATACGTTAGTAATACTGTCTCTCTTGGAGCTCACAATCTAAACATCCTATCAGTATGTCTTTACAATGTGGGAGGAAACCGGAGTGCCCGGAGGAAACCCACGCAAACACAGGGAGAACATACAAACTCCTTGCAGATGTTGTCCTTTATGATAGCTGTCAGGTACACAAGCAGGTCAGGTTCAAGTACTGCCAGAGTTCTGGATCAGTTCATGTTCAGGTACTAGTGGGGTTCAGGCAGGACAGGTTTGGGTTTAGGTAGGAAAGGTTCACAAGCAGAACAAGATCTGGAACAGGTAATATAGCTGTACTTTGGCACATGAATAATTAAAGAAAAAAGTTTGTAGAAATGTTGTATAAGTTCAGTTTATTATTCACTCAAATTCCACTGGATCGTGACACAGATTGTAAATTTTCTACCCTAATGTTTCAACTCTTATAGAGTCTTTGTCAAAGTTACAGGAATCTATGACAGATATATACAGAAAAACAAATCAATATAACGAACAAAGCAATCTTATATATAAAACCCGAAGGCCACATCCGGAAAAGGCCACGCCTACTTCCGTGATGGTCGTCGCCCAGGCTCATCCAGTGCACTGTAGCCTGGCTGCCCCCTGCTACAGGCAGCGGCACAGAAACGTTCCGACCTCGGAAGTTCCGTGTGCCCTGCAGCCTCTCCCCTCCACCCTCTGCCATTGCTGTCTGCCCAGAGGCCGCCCCTCATGTATCATGTCCTCAGCCCCTGCTCCACACATCAGTACACTGTCAGGAGGAGGCGCCCGGCAGTGCAGGGGTTACAGCCGAGCCTCCAGTGTGTGCGGCCGGCTCCTCCCCGCACACACATTCCCCGGGTGCCCGGGCAGTGAGGAGGTGGCAGCGGCAGCACATGGCAGCCGGGGGGGGTAGCTGCACTGACAGGAGGCGGCTGACACCCGGGATCATGCTGCACAGCGCAGTCTCCACGCCCGCCTTCTCCACAGCTCCGCACTGCTGACACCGGGGGACACCGCGCTCAGCATCGGGGACATGAGGGGCAGCAGCACCGGGAGGGGACGCAGAGGTGAGAGCCGGGCTGCAAGGGATTAACAGGTCCTCTGCGTATTCTGCCCCCTGTCCTCTGTGTCCTCTGTGTCCTCTGCCCCCTGTCTTCTGCCCCCTCTGTGTCCTCTGCCCCCTGTCTTCTGCCCCCTCTGCGTCCTCTGCCCCCTGGTCTTCTGCCCCTCTGCGTCCTCTGCCCCCTGTGTTCTGTCCCCCTCTGTGTCCTCTGCCCCTGTCTCTGCCCCCTCTGTGTCCTCTGCCCCTGTCTTCTGCCCCCTCTGTGTCCTCTGCCCCTATCTTCTGCCCCCCTCTGTGTCCTCTGCCCCCTGTCTTCTGCCCCTCTGTGTCCTCTGCCCCCTGTCCTCTGCCCCCCTGTTCCTCTGCCCCCTCTGCCCCCTCTGTCCTCTGCCCCCTGTCCTCTGCCCCCCTGTCCTCTGCCCCCTCTGCCCCCCTGTCCTCTGCCCCCTGCCTCTGCCCCTCTGTGTCCTCTGCCCCCTGTCCCTCTGCGTCCTCTGCCCCCTCTGTGCCTCTGCCCCCTCCGTCCTCTGCCCCCTCTGCTGTCCTCTTCCCCTGTCCTCCTGCTCCTCTGCCCCCTCTGCCTCCCCTGTCCCTGCTCCTCTTGCCCCCTCTGTGTCCTCTCCCCCTGTCCTCTGCGTCCTCTGCCCCCTCTGTGTCCCTTCCCCCTGCCCCTCTGCGTCCTCTGCCCTCTGCTCCTTGCCCCTCTGTCCCTCTCCCCTCTCGTCCTCTGCGTCCTCTGCCCCCTCTTGCCCCTCTGTCCTCTGCCCCCTCTGCGTCCTCTGCCCCTCTGTCCCTCTCGCCCCCTCTGCCCCCCTCTGGTCCTCTCCCCCTCTGCGTCCTCTGCGTCCTCTGCCCCCTCTGCTCCTCTGCCCCCTCTGCGTCCTCTGCCCCCCTCTGCGTCCTCTGCCCCTCTGCGTCCTCTGCCCTGCCCCCTCTGCGTCCTTGCCCTCTGCGTCCTCTGCCCCCCTCTGGTCCTCTGCCCCTCCTCTGCGTCTCCCTCTGCGTCCTCTGCCCCCCTGTCCTCTGCCCCCTCTCGTCCTCTGTCCTCCCTCTGGTCCTCTGCCCCCTGTCCTCTGCCCTCGCCCTCTGCCCCCTGTCCTCTGCCCCCCTCTGCCCCCTGCCTGTCCTCTGCCCCCTCTGCCCCCTGTCCTCTGCCCCCTCTCCGCCCCGTCCTCTGCCCCCTCTGCCCCTCTCCTCTGCCCCTCTGCCCTCTGCGTCCTCTGCCCCCTCTGCCCCCTCTGCGTCCTCTGCCCCCTCTGCGTCCTCTGCCCCCTCTGCGTCCTCTGCGTCCTCTGCGTCCTCTGCGTCCTCTGCGTCCTCTGCGTCCTCTGCCCCCTCCTGCGTCCTCTGTCCCCTCTGCGTCCTCTGCCCCCTCTGCGTCCTCTGCCCCCCTGTCCTCTGCGTCCTCTGCGTCCTCTGCCCCCTCTGCGTCCTCTGCCCCTCTGCGTCCTCTGCCCCCTCTGCGTCCTCTGCCCCCTCTGCGTCCTCTGCCCCCTCTGCGTCCTCTGCCCCCTCTGCGTCCTCTGCCCCTCTGCCCCCTCTGCGTCCTCTGCCCCCTCTGCGTCCTCTGCCCCCTCTGCGTCCTCTGCCCCCTCTGCGTCCTCTGCCCCTCTGCGTCCTCTGCCCCTGTCCTCTGCCCCCTCTGCCCCCTGTCCTCTGCCCCCTCTGCCCCGTCCTCTGCCCCCTCTGCCCCGTCCTCTGCCCCCTCTGCCCCGTCCTCTGCCCCCTCTGCCCCTCTGCGTCCTCTGCCCCCTCTGCGTCCTCTGCCCCTCTGCGTCCTCTGCCCCCTCTGCGTCCTCTGCGTCCTCTGCCCCCTCTGCGTCCTCTGCCCCCTCTGCGTCCTCTGCCCCCTCTGCGTCCTCTGCCCCCTCTGCGTCCTCTGCCCCCTCTGCGTCCTCTGTCCCCTCTGCCCCCTCTGCGTCCTCTGCCCCTCTGCGTCCTCTGCCCCTCTGCGTCCTCTGCCCCCTCTGCCCCCTCTGCGTCCTCTGCGTCCTCTGCTCCTCTGCCCCCTCTGCGTCCTCTGCCCCCTCTGTCCTCTGCGTCCTCTGCGTCCTCTGCCCCCTCTGTCCTCTGCCCCCTCTGCGTCCTCTGCCCCCTCTGCGTCCTCTGCCCCTCTGCCCCTCTGCGTCCTCTGCCCCCTCTGCCCCCTCTGCTCCTCTGCCCCTCTGGTCCTCTACCCCCTCTGCGTCCTCTGCCCCCTCTGCTCCTCTGCCCCCTCTGCGTCCCTGCCCCTCTGCCCCCTCTGCCCCCTCTGCCCCCTCTGCGTCCTCTGCCCCCTGTCCTCTGCGTCTCTGCCCCTGTCTCTGCGTCCTCTGCCCCTCTGCGTCCTCTGCCCCCTCTGCGTCCTCTGCCCCCTGTCCTCTGCGTCCTCTGCCCCCTCTGCGTCCTCTGCCCCCTGTCCTCTGGTCCTCTGCCCCTCTGCGTCCTCTGCCCCCTGTCCTCTGCGTCCTCTGCCCCCTGTCCTCTGCTCTCTGCCCCCTGTCCTCTGCCCCTCTGCCCCCTCTGCGTCCTCTGCCCCCTCTGCCCCCTCTGCCCCCTCTGCGTCCTCTGCCCCCTCTGCCCCTCTGCCCCTCTGCCCCCTCTGCGTCCTCTGCCCCTCTGTCCCTGCGTCCTGCCCCTCCGGTCTTGCCCCCTCTGGTCTCGCCCCTCTGCGTCCTCTGCCCCCTGTCCTGCGTCCTCTGCCCCTGCCTCGGTCCTCCTGCCCCCCCTCTGCTCTCTGCCCCCCCTCTGCGTCCTCTGCCCTGTCCTCTGCGTCCTCGCCCCTCCTCTGCGTCCTCGCCCTCCTCTGCGTCCTTGCCCTCGCGTCCTCGCCCCCTGTCCCTGCCCCTGCGTCCCTGCCCCCGCGTCTCTGCCCCTCTGCCTCCGCTGCCCCTGCCTCTGCCCCCCGTCCTCGCCTCCTCTCCCCCTGTCCTCTGCCCCTCTGCCCCCTGTCCTCGCCCCTGCCCCCCCTGCCTCTGCCCCTCTGCCCCCCCTGTCCTCTGCCTACTCTGCCCCCCCTGTCCTCTGCTCCTCTGCCCCCTGTCTCTGCCCCTCTGCCCCCTGTCCCTGCTCCTCTGCCCCCCTGTCCTCTGCCTCTCTGCCCCCCTGTCCTCTGCCTCCTCTGCCCCCCTGCTCTGCTCCTCTGCCCCCTGTCCTCTGCCCCCTCTGCCCCCCCCCTGCGTCTCTGCCCCCCCTGTCCTCTGCCCTCTGCCCTGCCCCCCCTGCCCCCCTGCCCCTCTGCCCTGCCCCCTCTGCCCTCTGCCCCCTCTGCCCCCCCTGCCCCCTCTGCCCCCTCTGCCCTCCCCCGCCCTCTGTCCCTCTGCCCCCTCTGCGTCCTCTGTCCTCTCCCCCTTGCTGCCCTCTGCGTCCTCTCGTCCTCTGCCCCCCTCTCGTCCTCTGCCCCTCTGCGTCCTGTCCTCTGCCCCCTCCTGCCCCTCTGCCCCCTCTGCCCACTCTCGTCCTCTGTCCTCGCCCCCTCTTGCGTCCTCTGCCCCCTGTCCTCTGCGTCCTTCTGCCCCTCATCCTCTGCGTCCTCTGCCCCCTGTCCTCTGCGTCCTCTGCCCCCTGTCCTCTGCGTCCTCTGCCCCCTGTCCCTCTGCGTCCTCTGCCCTTCCTCTGCGTCCTCTGCCCCTCTGCGTCCTCTGCCCCCTCTGTGTCCTCTGCCCCTCTCTCCTGCAGCCCCCCTGCGTCCTCTGTCCTCTGCCCCCTCTGCGTCCCTCTGTCCTCTGCCCCCTCTGCTCCTCTGTCCTCTGCCCCCTCTCTCTGTCCCTCTGTCCTCTGCCCCCTCTGCGTCCTCTGTCCTCTGTCCCCTGTCCTCTGCCCCCTCGTGTCTCCTGCCCCCTGCCCCTGTCCTCTGCCCCCTCTGTGTCCTCTGCCCCCTCTGCCCCTGTCCTCTGCCCCTCTGTGTCCTCTGCCCCCTCTGCCCCCTGTCCTCTGCCCCTCTGTGGTCCTCTGCCCCCTCTCTGCCCCCTGTCCTCTGCCCCCTCTGTGTCCTCTGCCCCCTCTGCCCCCTGTCCTCTGCCCCCTCTGTGTCCTCTGCCCCCCTGGGTCCTCTGCCCCTCTGCGTCCTCTGCCCCCTCGCGTCCTCTGCCCCCTCGCGTCCTCTGCCCCCTCTGCGCCTCTGCCCCCTCTGCTCCTCTGCCCCCTCTGCCCCCTCTGCGTCCTCTGCCCCCTTCTGCGTCCTCTGCGTCCTCTGCCCCCCTGCCCCTCTGCCCCTCTGCGTCCCTGTCCCTCTGCCCCCTCTGCCCCCTCTGCCCCCTCTGCCCCCTCTGCGTCCTCTGCCCCCTCTGCCCCCTCTACGTCCTCTGCGTCCTCTGCCCCCTCTGCGTCCTCTGCCCCTCTGCGCCCTCTGCGTCCTCTGCGTCCTCTGCGCTCTCTGCGTCCTCTGCCCCCCTCTGCCCCCTCTGCGTCCTCTGCCCCCTCTGCGTCCTCTCGCCCCTGCTGCCCTCTGCCCTCTGCCCCTCTGCGTCCTCTGCCCCCTCTGCCCCCTCTTGCCCCCTCTGCCCCCTCTGCGTCCTCTGCCCCCTCTGCGTCCTCTGCCCCCTCTGCGTCCTCTGCCCCCTCTCCTCTGCGTCCTCTGCCCCCTCTCCTCTGCGTCCTCTGCCCCCTCTCCTCTGCGTCCTCTGCCCCCTCTCCTCTGCGTCCTTTGCCCCCTCTCCTCTGCGTTCTCTGCCCCCTCTCCTCTGCGTCCTCTGCCCCCTCTCCTCTGCGTCCTCTGCCCCCTCTCCTTGCGTCCTCTGCCCCCTCTCCTCTGCGTCCTCTGCCCCCTCTCCTCTGCGTCCTCTGCCCCCTGTCCTCTGCCCCCTGTCCTCTGCCCCCTGTCCTCTGCCCCCTGTCCTCTGCCCCCTGTCCTCTGCCCAGCCGCCTCTGCCCCCTGTCCTCTGCCCAGCCGCCTCTGCCCCCTGTCCTCTGCCCACGCCGCTGCGCTGACCACTCTGCCCACGCCGCTGCGCTGACCAATCTCACCGCACTCACTGCTAACCACTGAGCCACCGCACTCACTGCTAACCACTGAGCCACCGCACTCACTGCTAACCACTGAGCCACCGCACTCACTGCTAACCACTGAGCCACCGCACTCACTGCTAACCACTGAGCCACCGCACTCACTGCTAACCACTGAGCCACCGCACTCACTGCTAACCACTGAGCCACCGTATACTGTGCTACCCACAGAGCCGCCTGTATCACACAATTCATTTCACCGCACTCCCGTAACTATTAGTAAATAAACTATATATGGATTCTAGACTACCCGATTCTTTAGAATCGGGCCGCCATCTAGTACATCATAAGTGGTTGGTGATAGCAAACTGTATATAGTACAAAACAAATCGTATATTGATCTGCATACACCAACATGGAACAAAATTATACAAAACAAATGCACAAAGTGGCTAAGTAGACATAATTATGTTCGTCTTTATAATTGTAAATTGTTATAAGATTTTATGCTACAGAGGAATAAGAGAATCTTTGGATTAGTGTTTACGTATGGGGTGTGGATCAGTGTTACTGAGTGCAACTGAGGAGTGAGGGAAAGTGGTCAAGACCCTGTTGACCTGAGGGATAATATCATGAAATCAATTGTACATAGTTGTCACATTGTCAATTGTCACATAGTTTGAACACCATAGGTATCATATAGAGGAAAGGGAAAGTAGCTCATAAAGAGGAAGGAATGGGGAAGAAAGAACTCCTTGAGGAAGAAGTTAAAATAAGGATTATGCAGAAAGATGGAAATAGAGTATTCCTAGACAAGCCAAAGGACGAGGCAAAGGTGAACAGGTCTTGACCTGAGTGTGTCACCCCATTGCAGAGATATTCACATTTGATTTGAATGGAGCACATTATGTGAAATTTCCGCTTGCAGACCAACTGAACATTTCTTCAAAGTTCTTTTTGGAAGGTATGTGCTTTTACTCCTAGACAGTACTAAACTGCTAATCTCAGTTCTAGAAATCTCAAATGCTACCTGTTTGTGATTGGCGACATCTTGGAGGGAGGAATGAAAGCACATAACCCCAGAGAAGTCTCTGAGGATATGCCAAATTGTACTAGGAGAAGACATTTCACATATTGCCCAATAAATGTGAATATCGCTGCAATGGAGTGACACAGCACAAAATGGAAAAGAGTGGCAGAATAAGGGGAACTCGAGGATTTTTACTTACATTTTGAGGAATTGACAGATCCTCTTTAAGCATTGATTTCATATGTTTTTCAATATTTCCACATACTGCAACATAATAATATAACATACCCAATAATGCATCATCATAATGTACAGTGCTGTACAGAGAATGGCACCATTCATGTCATAAGTAACTAGCTGCTTTATAGGTGCTGATTTTTAGGACTTTACACTTCCTGCATAAAAAATATATGAAATCTGTATTCACCTACATATTTTATGATATGTTAACACCTATGGGAAGCTGCATACTAACATAGGTGTAGGTTGTAGTTTTCAGATTTTACGGCAATGTTAGAGATAGTATTGCATCACAATACTGAAAATGCTGGACTTTGCTATTCACAACATGGCTGCTTTTGGAAATCACATAAAGGAAATTAGTCAGCTATGGTGTAATATATTTATAAATTGTGTAAGATTTTATAAATTTTTCATTTGTGCTTTTTCAGGAATCCTTGGACCAACGTTACGTGCAGAAGTAGGAGATACCTTAAATGTCCATTTTAAGAACATGGCTAGTAAGCCTCTTACCATTCATCCACAAGGAATTTCATATGGAAAGTCATCGGAAGGTAAAAAAAAAAAGATGAATTTCCATATAGCCATTCATAATAGAATACTGTAAATATAAAGGTGAAATAAAATATTGATGTGTTACATGAGTCCAAATGCAAATTGTCACTTCAGTGAGCAAGTAGACGAACTCTAGTGCCACCTACTGAAGGTAGCCATCCTAAAAGTCATAATTGACTCTTTAAAGGCTACTTCCCACGCTAAGATCTCGTTAACGATATCATTGAAACATCACGGATTTGTGATCGTTCAAACGATATCGTTTGTGCGTCGTTGCATGTAACCGAACGATGTGGGAAGGAAAAATCGTTGGAACGTTCAGCAAAAATTTGAGATCCAGACCTCAAATCTATCGTTCGTCGTCCAATTAACGTTCTGGGAGGCAGCAACATCGTTCAGTGTGACACCTTTTTGAACGATGTCGTTCATATTTCTCCTATTCCTGCCGCTTTGTAGCATTGTTCAATCGTTCTTCTCCAAGTAGCTGGAGCGTTGCCAAATTTAAGATCGTTAACGATATCCTTGCGTGTGACAACGCACTAACAATGTCAGAAGGATCGCGCTCACGTGACATAGCTAACAATCTCGTTCACCTATATCCTAGCATGTGACGGTACCTTAACAAGCCTTTTAATATGACTAAAGGTACCGTTAAACGAGGCAATGTTGCCAGCAACATCGCCCAAAAGTGACGTAGGCATCTCTTTTGCCGTTGAAATCGCTAGTGTGTTACAATGTGTGACAGGGCGATTCAACTGCGATAAGTTGCTTGGGCAGAGTTGCCAGATTTATGAACATGTTCTGAAACCCGGCGATCTGGTAGCATCACTCTGTCTGAAACCGCAATAGCGATGTTGAAAGCAACTTCCCCTATTCATTACATTAATAAGGATCGCTTGCTGGGTTGCTCATACCTAGCGAACGAAAGTTGCTTTCAACATCCTAGTTGCGTTGCCTACGATATCTGCGTGTGACATCTGCAAGGCAATCTTGGAAAAGTGCCAAAAACTTGTTCGATCCTGTGAAGTTGCCGGCAACATCGCAGCAACGTTGCCGCGTGTAACGGTACCTTTGGAATTTGTGCCAGATCGGAACCCCAAACTGCAGACGCCATATTGTCCAAATAACATGTCCATCCTTTTTTTAACATATACAGTATTATCTTATCACCTGATCACTTGTACTACCAGTCACTAAACATTAGGATGTTTCAGGTGGGCGAACCCACCAGTTTTTCAAGCAGAAGGCACTTTAGGAAACACCATTAATTGTTTTCATGATGTGTCTTTTTAGTGAATTTTTGTACATTTCATAGCACTTTTTCAACTTTTTTTTTTTACCTCTTGCAGTTTATTCTTTACGGTTTTTCCAGTATTTTTTTCTGGCACCTTTCCTACTGCCATTTTTCAGGTATTTATTTTAATTAAATTTAGCCATAAATAAACTACTAAGGGTTTTTTTTTTGGTAAAAATGCTGACATAATAGACGCCTGGGGTGTTTTTATTTCGGATTTTCAGATTTCCCATTGATTGTCTTGTAAAGTATATAGCCTATTCAGAGCAGAACATGAAGAATAGACAAGTCACTCCTTTTAACCGCTTTGCATCTTTGGAAACCTGAAATGGTCAAAAGCCTGAACATATGACTAGCAAGTTGATTTTACATGGATATGTTCATTGTATTGAGCATTTGCTGGGTACTTTTTCAGTCGGTTCTCTCCTGACAAAAAATGTTGTGTGGAAGTATCCATAAATCACGTAAAGATTCTCAAATTATTGCCTTTGAAAGTTTTCTATTTTTGCACAAATGTGTTAAATACAAAAATGTTTGCAGCACAATATTGTCACCAGGGGATACAAGTAAGGCCCCTTTCACATCAGCGTTTGTGTGAAAATGCGGCAGTTGCGGTCAAAAAACCACATCTGCCGTCTAACCGTCACACTTGCGGTTCACCTGCGGCAAGCCCCATGCAATGTCTATGGGGCTTGCGGCAGGTGCGGCAAGTGCGGTATAGTTGCAGTTTCGGCACTTGCGGCAGCTGCGGCCGCGAAAAAAAACGCTGCTTACCACTGATTTACCCCATCTGCCGCGATCAGTTTAAAATGCCGATGTGAAAGGGGCCTAAGAGGTACAAGGCAACTTCAGTTTGCCACCTAAAATTCTATACTAGAACCTCTTTTTAACTCAGTCAGAGAAACTATCACTAAATATTGTCTTTATCTCCAAGAACCTGATGGGTAGAGATGAACGTACTTTTCCCGAAAATGTTCGCTAATTTCAAATTCGGCACAAACATGGCAGATTTGGTAAACCTGAGCAATTTCCAGGAAAGTCAGCAAACGCGGATTTGTTCAGTGAGTGATCAGATTACAAAAGCATTACTGCGTTTAAGTGATGCTTTTCTCCCACAGTGTAGGATAGCGGATGGAACATCTTTGATGAGGGGAGGGGATGTGGGGAGGTCAGAGTGTGGCACCCCTGGGTTCATGTGCCACAGTAACACCACAAAGGGTAAACTCCCCACACAACCCACAACACTACACTAGCGCCTCCAGGCCAGAAGGGGGAGCTAAATCTGCTTCCCTATATATTCTGGTGTGGTGAGGAAGTGGGGAGTTAGTCAGTTGGAGTTAGTTCAGTTCCTGAGAAGACTGAGGAAGAAGGACCTGGTTGTAAAAGAGTTGTGTCAGGCTCATCCAACGGTCCGCTGTCCAGTTCTAAGCCAAGCCAGGGTCTGAGGAAAGGCGACAGTAAAAGCAGAGGAACACACCTGGGATACCGAGTGACCCTGAAACTCACCCCGAAGGAACGCATAGACCGGATACCGGATCTGAAATTGTGCCTGACACAAGTAGCACAGTGAACACCAGATTAGTGAAGGTTACACATCTTCACTGTACCATAGTGAAGCAACACGGTGGGGTCAAGAACACAGGACAAGACTCAAGTTGCCTAGCAAGTTGGTACCCGTGAGGGAAGACAGGGCCGTCAGCTTAGCTAAAGTGGCAGCAGGGCCACACACACAGCGCAAGAATAGGGAGCCAAGGACCCGGCCAGGGTGGGAGCAACCCGGTCCCTGTACAGACTCCGTGAACAATACTTGCTGAATGCCATCTATAGTAAAGGACTTGCAAAACTACAAAACCATGAGTCTGTTTAATCCTTGTGCTCGAGCCCTGTTTTTCCCTCACAAATTGTAATCATCACTACTGCCTCGGGGACCAGGCTCTGCCCGTGGAGAGCTGTCACATCACAGGCTGCCATCCATCATCCATGGAGGTTCTGCAGCAGCGGTGGTCACCCTGACCACATACCATGGGTGGCGTCAAGACTATATCCCCTGTAAATAATCCCCAACCTTTACTTGTGGGCTCGGGACACGGTCCGGACAAAGACTGCTGTGATACCCCGGTCTGGTACCGAGTACCTCGTCCCAGTGGGCTCCACAAGAGGAGCCTTGGACTTCATTTTTTCCTGCACTTTCTGTGTGGATGTTCCGGGCCAGCAGCCAATCAGGGTGCATGTGCATAAAATATCCACAAGTTAAAGACACAAGGGCTTTGCATCCACACTGCTGTATGCCTTGCACAACTCTCTTGAGCTAACAGTGACAGCTGCTCAAACACACACACTATTACTGAGCTTAGGAGAGATGTGCGATACATACAGCAGGCATATAGAGTGTGGGCTGGCAAATAGTGAGAGCATGGGACTGGCAGCCCTGCCCCATGTTCATTACACTAGCAAGAAGTATGAGGAGGCTGGAATGTAGGATGATCATAAATAGGGCTTTCCATACATGCAGCACATAATTAAATACAAATGATATCACAATAAATACACTGGGTGCAGAATTATTAGGCAAATGAGTATTTTCTGATCACATGATACTTTTTATACATGTTGTCCTACTCCAAGCTGTATAGGCTTGAGGTGCAACTACCAATTAAGTAAATCAGGTGATGTGCATCTCTGTAATGAGGAGGAGTGTGGTGTAATGACATCAACACCCTATATAAGGTGTGCTTAATTATTAGGCAAATGCCTTTCCATTGGCAAAATGGGTCAGAAAACAGATTTGACGGGCTCTGAAAAGTCTTGCAGAGGGATGCAGCAGTCTTGAAATTGCCAAACTTTTGAAGCGTGATCACCGAACAATCAAGTGTGTCATGACAAATAGCCAACAGGGTCGCAAGAAGCGTGTTGAGCAAAAAAGGCACAAAATAACTGCCCATGAATTGAGGAAAATCAAGTGTGAATCTGCCAAGTTGCCATTGAAAAACGACCACCTTTGAACAAGAAACATAAGATAAAACGTCAAGACTAGGCCAAGAAATATGTTAAGACTGATTTTTCTGATTTTTCAAAGGTTTTATGGACTGATGAAATGAGAGTGACTCTTGATGGTCCAGATGGATGGGCCAGAGGCTGGATCAGTAAAGGGCAGAGAGCTCCACTCCGACTCAGACGCCAGCAAGGTGGAGGGGGGGAAAGGGTACTGGTATGGGCTGGTATCATCAAAGATGAACTTTTAGGACCTTTTCAGGTTGAGGATGGAGTGAAGCTCAACTCTCAGACCTACTGCCAGTTTCTGGAAGACAACTTCTTCAAGCAGTGGTACAGGAAGAAGTCGGTATAGTTCAAGAAAAACATGATTTTCATGCAGGACAATACTCCATCACAGGCATCCAACTGCTCCACAGCGTGGAGGTCTAAAAGAAGAAAAAATAATGACATGACCCTCTTGTTCACCCGATCTGAACCCCATAGAGAACCTGTGGTCCCTCCTAACATGTGAGATCTACAGGGAGGGAAAACAGTACACCTCTCGGAACAGTGTCTGGGAGGCTGTGGTGGCTGCTGCACGCAATCTTTATCGTAAACAGATCAAGCAACTGACAGATTCTATGGATGGAAGCCTATTGAGTGTCAACATATAGAAAGGTAGCTATGGTCAATAATTTTTGGGGTTTTGTTTTTGCATGTCAGAAATGTTTTTTTCTACACTTTGTGCAGTTATATTGGTTTACCTGGTGAAAATAAACAAGTGAGATGGGAATATATTTGGTTTTTATTAAGTTGCCTAATAATTCTGCACAGTAATAGTTACCTGCACAAACAGATACAAAAAACCCCACTCCAACTTCCAAAAATATTAAGCTTTGATATTTATGAGTGTTTTGGGTTGATTGAGAACATAGTTGTTGATCAATAATAAAAATAATCCTCTAAAATACAACTTGCCTAATAATTCTGCACACAGTGTAGAAGAAAAACATATATCCTAAATAGGATTTCCAACATGTACACAGAGATACAGATATTCAGTGGATAAGTAATGCTACAATGTAATATATGCTGGTAAATAAATCCTTGTAAGAAAAATTACAGCTTTAAAACATTGTACCACAAGAGGATATAGAAAGGTAAGTGATGTCATGCATAGAAACCTAAATAAGGCTCAGGATAAGGCCATTGTGAAAGAGGCAATCTCCTAAAGATATAACACATAGAATCCTGCTGAATGCATAGTCAAATGTAAGAATAAGTACAGATAAATATACCAAAATAGAAGATGTTTGGACTGTAATAATCTAATAGTGTAGGAGAAAACGTGAAAGCACATAAGGGCCCTTTCACATCAGCGTTTTTTGAAATTCGCGGCAGATGCGGTGAAAAAAACGCATCTGCCGCGATTGCCGCATAACCGCTGCACTTGCGGCGCGGTTGCGGTAATCCCCATAGAAAGTATAGGGGGACTTGCGGCAGGTGCAGCAAGTGCGGTTTTGCACTTGCGGCAGGTGCGGCCGCGAAAAAAACCGCGGCTGACTGCGTTTTTTTTCGCGGCCGCACTTGCCGCAAGTGCAAAACCGCACTTGCCGCACCTGCCGCAAGTCCCCCTATACTTTCTATGGGGATTCCCGCAACTGCGCCGCAAGTGCAGCGGTTATGCGGCAATCGCGGCAGATGCGTTTTTTTCACCGCATCTGCCGCGAATTTCAAAAAACGCTGATGTGAAAGGGCCCTAAGATGAAACAAGTGAAGGCTGGTGGCAGCCAAAGGATGCACCCCTGTGAATGAAGCTATATTCGGAACACGCGTCAGGGGTGCATCTTTTGGCAGCATTTATTATTGCATTTTGTTATATATTAAAGAGAATTTTTCAGCATGATTTTACATATGGAAGAAGTTCAATGGTTGTATAGACCCTTGTCCCCCTTTTTCCCAGTGTACAGATATGCAGTGCACTTCCAACCTGATTTGCATATAGTTTCTATACTAGATTGCTCATAACAGGCAGAATGGTCCTCTACATAAGTATTTTAATTGTTATTGGTGGACAAGCACCTATACTGTCAAAGCACTATTTCCATATGCAAAAAACAGTGTTGACATGTTTCCTTTACATGCAGACAATACACATAGAAAAAAAACAACAGTTATATTAACATACCTATACATAGCATGAGTCTGAACATCACAAATGATCATCTCCTATGAACGCCGGCCCTCAGCCAGTGCTCACAGGACATTTGTCATGACACAGACAGGGGTCCTCAGCTGACCAGTGGCTGTCATGACAACCCATCTTCGCCTCATGATCACGTCACTGAGCCGCTGATGGGAGCAGGGAATGGTACAATCCCAGCTGGCGCATGTTAAAGCGTCAAAGATTAACAGTGTGATTTAACTAGTTAACATGCACATGTGGATTTTCGATCCTCCTGCACCTGTTAGCTGCACGTCAGCTGATCAGATCAGCCGAAGTGCAGGGAAATATGCACGCTCAGCGTGTGAAACGCAGGAACATGACCGATGACTTACATATATGTCATTGGTGGTAAAGGGGATAATATGGAGGACTACATGCCAGCAATAATCTCTGGCAAATAAAACTGATATTTTATCAAAACTACAACAGTATTTGACACATCGCTGTAATCAAAGTCTCTGTCTCTATATTATGCCACTCTCAGATTATATGACAAAAACCTTGTGACAGATTCCCTTTAAAGAAGTTGACCAGTCTATTAGGAATTTTGGTCTTGCCGAATTCTGACAGTGTGTACCATACATAATGTTAGGAGCTCCTCTTGCTGGTTCAAGCAGTCTCTACATAATCCAAAGTATGTTATTTTCCTACTCGTGGTTGTGTGCTGACTAGATCCATTTCTTGTTCAAATATTTTTATTGGATTAAATGTAATGAACAACAATTAACATTTAGTTAACAATAACATTTTCGATAGTGTTTTATATGTTTCAATATTTAAGTTGATAAATTTTTAATTAGTTAACAGTAATAGTTCTTATATGCAAACAGTAAAAGTCAAAAAATGATCCAAGATGTAGGGGAAGGGGGGGGGGGAAAAGAAATAATAAGGGGGGGGGGGTGGAATGTCAACATTAGATGGCTATTCGTGTTCCACTTCAAGATTCTTTCTGTTTGTAGGAAAAAAGTTGTTCCATTGTGTCCATTTTTTTGCATATTTCTTCAATAGATTGTTTCTTGTGGCATGTGTCCATTCGTAGGCGTTGTGTGTCGCTATGGTGTTAATTAGAAAGGTAAATGAAGGGGGCGTGGTTTCCTTCCATTTTTGTGTTATTAGAGTTTTGGCAGTTAATAATATGTGAACTACTAGTGCTCTTGATCGTGTAGGAACTTTGTTTATGTCAATCAAAAGTAGAGTTAATTCCGGTGTCAGATAGATTTCTTCTTCGGAAATTTCGTTAATGAGTAGTTGAATTTTCCCCCAGTAATCTTCAAGTGAGGGGCAACTCCATAGCATATGCTCTAAAGTTCCTAAGTTGTCGCAGTTCCTCCAACACTTGGGGGATTGTTTGGTATCGAATTTGTGTATTCTAATTGGGGTATAGTACCATCTTGTAGTTGTTTTGTAGAAATTTTCTATAAGAGATGCGTTGGTTATACTTTTGTGAACAGTTTTGTAGGCTAATTCCCAAGATTCCAGATTTATTGGTGTATGAAGTTCTTTGGTCCAGGTTTCCATTGTTGATGATTCTGTTATTTTTGAGTCTTGGTTGAACTCAGAGTATATGTTTCTTAAAGTCCAAAATATTTTAGCTTGTCCATATCTGAATAGTTGTGTCACGATGTGTGGTAGATAGATTTTGTCATTGAGTTTGCCAAGGAGTAATTTTAATTTATTCCATGTTGGTTGGTCTTCGTTGGATAATTTGAATTTAATTTGAAGTTGTGACAAAGGTAGTAGTTGATTTTCATTGTCCGTAATGTCTGCTAAGGTTTTTATCCCTTTGTCCAACCAAGGTTTAGTTTTGAGATTAGTTGTGAAAGCTGTTAGGGCATCGATTGGTATCCATTTCGGAGGGATCTTTGGTTGAGATTTTGATGTTACTAAAACTAGTGATCTCCATGCACGTATTGTTGCTTTGAGTATAGGTTCTTTCGGTAGCTTTTTGTTCTTTTCAGAGAGATATGCTAGTAGATACCACCTAAGATCTTCCGTTTTTCGGTTGGATTTTTCCAGGTCCACCCACTTTGGTTTATTAGAGTTATCCCACCATTTTTGGCTGAGTTTGATCATTGTGGAATAGTAGTAGGCTGAGATATTTGGCACTGCCAGACCTCCCTTGTTTCTGCTTTTTTGTATTGTGGTTAGGGAGACCCTTGGTTTTTTCCCTCCCCATATAAATTTAGAGAGCTGGGTTTGTAATTTTTTGCACCAGGATTGCGTAAGATGTAGCGGGATTGATCTAAATACGTAAAGTATTTTGGGAAGGACGAATAGTTTATATGCTTCGATTTTCCCTATCCATGAGAGTTCGGTTTTGGATATGTTTATAATGTCATTCTGTATTTTCTTATGGAGTGATTTAAGGTTTGTTTCGTAGGTGTTATTAATTGATTTTGTGATAGTTATACCTAAGTAATTTAAGTTTTCGGCTTTCCAGTTAAAGGGTGTGTTTTGTTGTAGAGTTTTTGTTGTTATTTCATTTGAATTAAAATTTAAGACCTGGGTTTTTTCAATATTAATTTTATAGGAAGAGATATTTGCAAAGTCTTGTATAGTTGATAAAAGATTGGGGATGGAGGAAATTGGATTGGTGAGGGTCAAAATAATTTCATCTGCGAATAAGCATATTTTATAGTCGGTTTGATTTATGTTTAGGCCCGTTATGTTTGGGTTCGTCCTAATTTTCTGTGCTAATGGTTCGATAAATAAGTTGAATAGTGATGGGGAAAGAGGGCATCCTTGTCTCGTTCCATTTGACAGAGGGATTGGATCGGAGAGGTGATTGTTTGTGAGGATTCTAGCAGATGGGTTAACATAAAGGGTTTTGATAGTGTTTAAAATTTTTCCTTGAAAGCCAAATTTTTGGAGAACCTCAAAAAGGTAGTCCCATTGGACTCTGTCAAATGCCTTTTCGGCATCGACAGAGACCAACACCAACTGGTTGTTCGTGATTTCTGAGTGTGATATTAAGTTCAATATCCTCCTAGTTGCATCTGTTGAGTTTCGGTTTTGAGTAAAACCTACTTGGTCATTAGTTATTAAGTTTGGTAATATGCGTTGAATTCTTGAGTTAATTGTTTTAGTTATTATTTTTAAATCAGTGTTTAGTAGTGATATGGGTCTGAAGTTAGATACTAGATCTTTGTCACCTTTGTTTTTTGGAATGACTGAGATTATTGCTTGTAGCATTTCTTGGGGTAGCTTAAGTTCTTTATCAGTTAGGGAGTTTATTAATTTCGTTAGGTAGGGTGTGAGAATGGCTTCATTGTTTATATAGTATTCGTTTTGTATTCCATCTGGTCCTGGTGATTTGCATTTGCTTAGCGAATTTATGGTTTGTGAAATTTCTTTTTCAGTATAGAGTTCATTAAGCATATTTAGTTCTTCATTCGTTAGTGATGGAAGAGTAATTTCGTCCAGAAATTTTTTAACATTAGATGATGAGGGTTTTGGTTCAGAGATGTCATCTTTCAGGTTGTATAAGTTCCGGTAAAATTCTGCAAAAGTTTTTGATATCTCCGGTGGGTTTCTTTCAATCTGGCCGTGTTTATTTTTAATTTGGTGTATATTAGTTTTAGTTCTGTGAATTTTAATGAGGTTCGCGAAAGTTTTGGTTGGTTTGTTAATGTTTGAATAAAATTTGGATTTGGTAATTCTAACAATTTTGTCAAATTCGTGAGTTAGTAAAGTTCTAAGTTCGGTTCTCAGTTTCAGCAGGTTTAGATGATTTGCGTCTGTAGGGCTTGTGATGATATCCTCCTCTAGTAGCTTAATTTCTTGGGTAATTTTTTTTGTTTGAGTTTGAAGCGACTTCTTATGTTGTGCGTTAAGTTGAATCAGAATTCCTCGTATTACAGCTTTATGTGCTGTCCACAAAGTTGCAATGGATACATCTTTAGTGTCGTTTATTTTGAAATAGTTTTGTAGTTCTTCTTGAATTTTTTTTTTATATTTGGGGTGTGAGAATAAGTATGAGTTTGCTCTCCATGGTGAGTTGTTATTGAAGGGGGGGTTGTTAGAAGTTTCGAAAGTTATGGGTGAGTGGTCTGACCATGTTCTTTGTAGGATGTTAATTGATTTGATTTTATGAATTGAATGTAAATTAGTCAGAACCAGGTCAATTCTTGAAAATGATCTGTGAACGTTTGAGTAATGAGTGAACTCTATTGAGGAAGAATGTAGGCATCTAAATACGTCATAAAGTTCTTCGTTTCTGATGAGATCATCTATTTGTGTATTGGAATTTCTGGATTTGTTGGATGTGTCTAGGAGAGGGTTAGGTATTGCGTTGAAGTCTCCAAATATTAGTAGTGTGCCTTTCAAATTTTCCTGGACTGTTTTGAGGAAACGTTTTATGAAAGTTGTTTGGCCTTTGTTGGGGGCATAGATATTTGCTAGCGTGTAGTTCACATCATTTAGTTTACAAGTTATTATTATAAATCTGCCTTCATTATCTTTGATAGTGTTGATTTCCTCGAATTTTAATGAGTTATTAATGATTATTGCTACTCCAGCTCTTTTCTTAACATTTGACGAAAGAAATATGTGTGGATATTTTTTGTTGCTGAATTTTGGCTGTTTCTCTGCAGCAAATCTAGTTTCCTGGACGCCAGCCACGTCCACATGGTTCGTAGTTAGTTCTTTCCATAGATGGAAACGTTTTTGTGGTGAATTTAATCCGTTGGCGTTTATGGTCATGAATTTGATAGTCATTCTTGTAAGTGGTGATTGTTCTGTTGTGGAGTGGAACACTGTAATTGGAGTGGAGAGGGAAGGTAAGTTGTTAAAGGAAGATGAGGGAACGAGGAAGAAAGAGAAAGAAAAATAAAAATTTAAGTCAAAGTCTAGTTAAGTATAAGTTTTGAGCAGGAAGTGATCAATGTAAACAGTTGTGAAACTTCCTTAATGGGCTCGAGTTTTGGCCTTAGGTGCTTTAGTGTACGGACCTCTCGCTTGTTGAGGGGTAGTTAGTCATTGATGTGTAGGTTCTTTAATGTCTTTAGTCCTGTTTCGGTATCTTCGATTGTAATATTTTTCTGTTTGTACACAAATATGATGGAATTGGAGGGTCTTCCCCATCTGTATATAATCTGGTGTTTCTGTAGGATTTCTGTGATGGGTTTTAGAGATCTTCTTCTTTGCATGGTGTCCTTTGAGATGTCTGAGAAAATTCTCAGGTTCTCGTATGGAGATGGCAGTTGGTTCTTTTGTCTGGAAAAGTTATTGATTTTTTCTTTGGTCTGGTAGAAGGTAAATCTAACTATGACGTCTCGTGGAATTTCGTCTGGAAGGCGTAGTGGTTTGGGGAGTCTGTGAGCTCTTTCGATGGAGGTTTCTATTTCTGGTAAGGTAGGGCATAATTTTCTTATTAGGGTCTTGGTGTAAGATATCAAATCGTGGGGTTTAACCGATTCCGGTATGCCTCTTATCTTCAAATTTGATCTTCGGTCACGGTCTTCCCTGTCAATTATCCTGTCTGTGAGAATTTTGATTTCATTTTTTGCCTTGGTTAATTCAGTATGTTGAGTTTTAACTTCTTGTGTAAGTTCTTCCACTTTTTTTTCGTTTATATCCATTCTGGAGTTTATTGCGTTAATGGACGATTTGACTTCTGCGAACTGTTCTTTAATTTCTTCCTTCAAAGATGTGAAAAGTTGAAGGAAGAAATCTCTGTCTGGTGGGTTTTCGGTTTTTGGGTTGGGTGTGTGGCTTGTGTCTTCTTGGGTGATTTTTATTTTTTGTCTGGCTGGGCTCCTTATTTGTGATTGGCTCATTTCGGCCTCTTTTGGTTTGGTTCTATTATGTGAAGGCGAGCCAATTTCCTTCCTTTTTGTGCTGGTGACCGTGGGTTCGAAGACCATTAAATCCTCGGTATGTTCCTCCTTTTCGTGTTTTGTTTCCTCTTGGTGGGTTTTGTCTTTATTTTTAGTGATTTTGTTTGGGCTGTAGACAAGATTTTGAAGTTTACTCTTGTTGTTTGTGTTAGAGTCCATTTTTAATTCTTTCAAGTTGTGATTTGAGATTCCTTTAAGTTTTGTTGACATGTCCTTCTGTCAGAGGGGATCTTATGGCCAATCTCACTTATTTGAAGTAAGTTAGTATCTTGGAACGACTTATTTAAGTCTAGCAGAAGTGTCTCTTAATTAATTTTATGTCTTAGTTCTGTAATGCTGGGATGTGCTGAGAGCTAGTTGTCCCACTTGCTAGTTAATTCTTTAGGAGCTTCCTCCTTGATTAGTAATTCAATTACTAGTGTGTTTTAATTATGTCTTTTGTTCTTCAACTGGACTAAGTCTGTAGGTTAATTTGTTTGTTTGTATATCTTGTTTGTTTCCCTGTGTCCTTGCCAGGTACTTAGAGCGCCTTCCTGTGTATAAACAGTTAATTTGCTCTCACTATACTTGTGTGCTGAGAGCTTGTTATGAGCTGTGTGCTGTGTGCAGACCGAAGGCGAGGGGCGTGGCTTCCCGGCGCGGCCTTCTTTCTATATGCGTATCCCTCCGCCGGGCGTCGCACTTAATATAGTGCTGGTTTATCTGGGGCTCTGGGAACGCTGCTGATGCGGGGAGCGCGCGGATCACTCACCGGAGGCCTCCTCGTCGTCGTGTGTTCTCCCGGGGCCTGTCCTCCTCCCTTTCACCGCCGCGGGCACAGGTATGTGCGCTTCCGTTGTTCCCGGTCCGCACCGGGTTTGTCTTTCAGCTCCGTGGCCTCGCCCTGCGCTGCAGTAGTGTTCTTTCGGGTGTCTCCCGGTCTTTTGGAGCTCACCCGAGGGCTCCTGGAAGTGTAGCTCGTTCAGGACCTTTTCCCCTCTTCTCCAAGATGGCGCCGGGCTATCAGGGTGCAGGGATGATATAGTTTGTTGCTTGTAGTTGAGCTGTCATTCAGGGAATAAGGCTGAAATTCACCCCAAATGTTGTTGAGGAGATTATCTATGGATCCTGTAGCTTAGTTGGGTTTGGTGTCTGTGGTGGACACTAAATCCGTCGCTTAACTTCTTAGGGCACCAGAGCTCCTGAGGAGTGCGTCTACATGGGGCTGCAGGCCACGCCTCTGATTCGACTAGATCCATTTCTAATTCTCTTAATACAGCATTGAGAGAAGCAGATGAGAAATTAGTTGTCCCATGACTGCAAGTAGGCAAATCACATGCACACAAAGGTAAATGTGGAAGCCCTTAGCAGAGTGAACAAACTAACACCTAGGCACTTTTTACATGGCACATGTTTGCCAACGACAAATAATTTTGTAGGATTTTTTCCAAAAAATCCACAAAAAAATCCAAAACCAAAACTGCAAAAAATTATTTTTATTAGGAACATGTGCATGGGGTACAAAATACATATTAACATAACTGGTGAATCCTAACACATGACCTGAAGTCTATAGAGCAGATACTGTATGTGCTCCATGTTTAAGGCTCCAACAAATGTCATTGCTACATAAATTCTTCTTTTTAAGCATTACATCAGAATGTCATAATATATATTTTTTTATTTAGGTGCAAAATATGCTGACAGGACATCTACCTTGGAAAAAATGGATGATTTTGTTCAGCCGGATGAAAGTTACACTTATAAATGGAATATTTCAGAGGATGTGGGGCCTAAAGAAGCTGATCCTGACTGTTTAACCAGTAGTTATTATTCAATGGAAAATCCAGTACAAGATGTGAATTCTGGATTGATTGGTGCATTGCTCATTTGTAAAAAAGGTAAAGAATAATATGTCCAATTATTAGTTCTGAATATGTAAAGGACTTATTCCATAAAACATGTGTTTAACCTGCCCATTGAGACCCTCACAAAGTCTTTGTTCCTCACCGAGTGACCTGATCCTGAATGCGGACAAACACTAGATGATACTTGGCTATTACATTAGCCGGGATGATGGACACTGCAGATAAAAATGATAATACAGATGGTCAACTGATGGGAAAGTATTTCCCTAAGTAAAATGAGGCTTTAATGGACACATATAATGGAGATAATTATAAATCCATTTGTAGATTGAACTTGCTCCATGATTAGAGGAAGGCCGTCCAAATTCAAAAAGGACTCGTGTGTCACGACCCGGGCTGCTTGCATTAAGGCAATCAGACAGTGATCATCATCACAAGATTCTCCTTTTATTCCTCTTACGCGTTTCGGAGCCAGTCCCTACTCCTTCCTCAGGGTGTAGTAGAGGAAGACCTTGGGACAATTTGTTCTGACCCCCCAGTGGTACATAAGAAAGGATAAGGGTGCCCTATTTGTAATATTTACCGTATATGAAAAGAGGTGATGTTGATTAATTACAGATATACGGTCTTAATCTAAATTCAAAATCTGTTCTGTAAAAATCGAACATATCTTTGCGCCCAGGCCTATGCACCTTTCTACATACAACAGAACTGGTTTGTAATATTCGGTTTTACAGGTGTACAATAATCACATATCAATCATTTCTCCATGAAATATTAGGAAGCCTAAATCCTGATGGAACGCAAAAAAATGTTAACAGAGATTATGTCCTGATGTTTGGTGTGTTTGATGAAAGTAAAAGTTGGCAATCCTTTCCCTCAACGAAGAACAGACCTTTGATGTATACTGTAAATGGATATGTGAGTGGAGCTGTACCAGGTATGATACTTATTACTTTCTCAGTACATTGAGTCTAGTCTTAAAAAAGTTACTACATAAAGTGATTTTTCTCCTCTCTATTTTGGTGTTAATATGATCCGTGTGCGTTTCGAAGATGATAAATAGCACCTAACCTACTGATCTGCCGCAGCCCCTCTTTGATGGCTGGTTGCCCTGCTGGTCTACTCTTCATTTCCTCTGCCATCAACAAAAGAAAAGGAGAGAGAACCAGCAGACGAACCAGGCAGTGAGGAGAAGATCTAGGTTAGGCAGCTGAGTAGGTTGTATTTAAAATTTTTATAGCAAAGTGGAAAGAAAGGTGTGGAAAATGCTAAAGGGGTATGCCAAATGTAATGGTTGAATTTCTAACAAACTCTTGTTGCTTGCCATTCGAACCTCAATTTTACTTGCGGTTGTCCATGGGCAAATGGTTAGAATCTATATGAATACTCACACAAAAACAATTAAGCTTATTTTAAATGTTCCCATTCTTG
>JARQOC010000002.1:179146528-179249953 GCA_033576535.1 Allobates femoralis
AGATCCGGCAGATGCAGCATCATCTGCAGGATCTGCCATGAATTACACTTATCGCCGATGTGAAAGCAGCCTTGTATGGGAAATGCATTGCAAACGCAATGCCAAATGCAGTCACAGTAGAAACGCATGCAGTTTTACCTAGCGCAATAGGAAACATTGCAGGCGACGATTCCTGTGCGCTGGGTTAAAACGCATGCGTTTCTACAGCGAATGCATTTGGCATTGCATTTACAATGCGTTTGCAATGCGTTTCTTATATGTATCCCATATGGAGGGATATGAGGCTGCATTATAATATATAGAGAGATATGAGGCTGCAGTATAATACAAGGAGGGATATGGTGCTGCACTTTAATACACGGAGGATAATGGGGGTGCATTATAATAATTGGAGGACTCTGGGGCTAACGTATGCATAGAAGACTGGGGGGGGTGCATTACAATACATGGAGGACCATTGGTGCTGTATTATAATATATGGCGATGCAATATGCCATATTAAAGAAGATTGGGAGTGCATTATAATAATTGGAGGACTGTGGGTGCTTCCTTATGCATGACAACAATCGGATGCATTATAATACAGAGAACTATATAGGGTACATTATAATAAATGGAGCAATATGTGGGTGCATTATAATAATTAGAGAACTATGGTGGCAGGAGGGGGAGGACCATATATACCAGGAGGAGGACAATATATACCAGGATGGGGGAAATATATACAAGGATTAGGGCCATATTCCAAGAGGTGGACCATATATATTAGTATAAGGACGATATATAGTAGGATGGAGACCATATATAGCAGGATGAGTCCATGTATAGCAGAATGAAGATCATATATAGCAGGATTTAGATAGTAGATAGTAGGATAGTAAAGTTCAATTATGCTGTTTTACATCTGTCTAGCAGATGCCTAAAGACCATGTTATTCAGATATACACATTGCTCTAAAAATAGAGGTTTTATATATTGTAGTTAACAGGCAAAGCACCAGAAATAGCTTAAATAAGATTAAGAAAAAAATACTATAGAACAACAAATTATTGTACAAAGAAAGGTAATTTCACATACAGTTATAACATACTCTAAGGATCAGAATTACACAAATTCTCACACACCCAAACTCTTGATATTACACATCACCACAGTTGGCACAATGTATATATTAAAGGACTAGGATTCTAACAAAAGGCAAAGTACCATATACCCTCACAGTCAGTATTTAGATACCAAGCACCACCAGAGGTATCAAACTATACAGCTTTAGACACATATACCAATCCTATTACAAGATTACACATTAAATTACTAAATCCCTCCACTATTATCACATTATACACTCCCTAATGCTCAAAACATAAAGAGGATTTTTATCTGGTCAATTTATAGCAGTTCACAAGGAGCCGATCCAGGGGCTGGCTGGTAAATTTTGGCCTGGGGGGCAATCACAGAGCAGTAGCCCTCATGTTGCGGTGGCCCATCTTTCGTTTGCTTATCTCTGACTGCTACAGTAAAGCAACATTAAACCAATCAGCAAAGCAGCTTGGCGGGATATATGAATTCCGCGCCGCTGATTGGTCGCCGCTCTCAGCGGCTTGGCGAGAGATTTGAATGCTGCGCCATAGTGTGACGCAGTTCACTCCTGTTTACAAGGCTGTCAGTCATAGTGTGACACAGTTCACTCCTGTTTACAAGGCTGTCAGTCATAGAGTGACACAGTTCACTCCTGTTTTCAAGGTATTCTAGAATACCCCATGCATTAGAATCGGGCCACCATCTAGTATGTCACATAATCTTACATGTTATGGATTGTGATATGTAAAGGATCAGAACCAGTAATTGCACAAGAATACATCACCAGAACCACCTTTAGTACCCAAATTTACCACTTAACCCTGCCATCAGTACAGAAACATAGTATCACTACCCTCATCAGTACAAAAATGCATAATCAGAACCACCCACACTACAGAAATACACCATCATAAAACCCATTTGTACAGAAATACGTCACCAGAACCACTAGTAGTACCCAAATGCATCACTAAAACCCACATCAGTACAGAAACAGTATCACTAACCTCATCAGTACAGAAATACTTCATTAGAACCACCAGCAGTACAGAAATACAGCATCATAAAACCCATTAGTACAGAGATACATCACAAGAAATACCATCAATACAGAAATACATCACCATAGCAACTAGCAGTAGATGAATACATCACCAGGAAAACCACCATTAGTACATGAATAAATCAGCAGGACCATCATTAGTCAATAAGTAAACCACCATCAGTACATGACTAAATCACCAGGACCACCGTTTGTACATGGTACACGAATTGCAATGTCAGGTCAGCCCCTGATATAAGGAGATGCTGGGAGTTGTTGTTATCAGTCATCAGACTGCGGAACCACAGTACTGATGAGACGCAGGCAGGATCACAAAGAAACATTTACATCCTGGTACCTTATATGTTACATCTTCTCCGACATGTTGACATTGCCCCCTGCCCGACCCCCAGATATGACCATGACACACACACATTTTATAAAAAAAAATACATACAATTCTGTATACGCAGACATGCACACATTCATTACACAGACCTGTAAACATACAGTATGAAGACATGCAGAAACAGCGGCAGATAAGCCCATACACACATGCATAACCAAGAAAAAAAAAGAAAAGACAGTTTTTAAAGAGATGTGCACCAGAAAATAGAGTAGGTATCTAAAATAAAAATCAAACTTTATTATATACCAAAGGAACATATAAAAACAATTAAAAACATAACACGCGCTGTTACTACCGTAGTTGTTTCCCGGAAGCTCCTCTTCTGGACCAGTGTAGCACCTGCTCTTACCACCTGAAGGCACTTTATTTGATTATATCAGCATATATATCTTGGGTGCCAATGGCGCTTCCTCTAGTGATACATGTGCGGTTTCTTTCCCTTTGTCCGCTCAGCCTTCTTTACTATCAGCTTTACGGAGCTCTCCTCTTAGTCAGCTAGCTTTTCAGTGGCACATGGCATGTCTGCCTTGCTATTAGCTTTGGAATATTGTCCTGTAATTATAGGTCTTGACCTTCCATAGAATTCTATGAGCACTAACTGTCTGGTTCACCTTTTCAGTGCCGCTGGTTTATTGTATTGTCCCATGATTATTATAATTATGCTAGCAGGGATCTGTTTCTGCAATTTCCTATTGGGGCTATAGAGAGTGTCATCATTTATGTTTTTATATGTATTTTTGTATATAATAAAATTTTAGTTTTTTGAATACTTACTCTATTTTCTGGTGCGCATCTCTAAGTACTATCTTTCCTTTTTTTTTGGTAATTCTTGGCATTTTTTACATGATCCTGCACCCACTGTATATGACTATAAGGGTGAGTGCACACAATCAGGAGACACTGCATCCTGGACGCAGTGCCTCTGGACCTGAGGGGAGCCGCAGGTGAATGAAGGGTGAATGCAGCCCTGTGCCCACTTTCAGCATTCAGTGCAGGGCAGCTTTTCCCTTGTATTCACCCTCTGGTGATCGCTTATAACTCCACAGCATTAAATTGACATGCTGCAGACAAGTGGCAGCACGGAAAGCCGCCCAGCTTGTCAGTTTACGCTGCAGAGTAAAGTAGCACAGTGGGCATGGAATTTCTGGAAGTCCCATACACTGAGCTTGTACTGCACAATGCAGCGTTATGGACACAGAGCAAACACTCTGCATCCATAACGCTGCATACCCTGATTGTGTGCACGCAGCCAAGCAGAGCACCTTCCTTATATATTCATACACACACTCAGACAACCGTCCACACATGAAGCCAGCCATGCACGCACATTCACAGTCAGCCATGCAAGCATACACACACAGCCAGCCATGCAAGCACACACACAGCCAGCCATACAAGCACACATGCAACCAGCCACACACATGCATGTAGTCAACCATGCACACACATGCAGCCAGCCACACACATGTAGCCAGCCACACATGCACGCAGCCAGCCATGCATGCACACATAACCAGCCACACACATGCAGCCAGCCATGTACGCACACATATGCAGCCAGCCACACACACACAGCCAGCCACACATTCACACACATGCAGCCAGATAGAACACACATGCATCCAGCCAGCCACACACACACACGCAGCCAGAGACACACACATGCAGCCAGAGACACATACACACACACATGCAGCCAGTGACACACACACACATGTGCAGCCAAAGACACACACATAGCCAGAGACACACACATGCAGCCAGACACACACACAGCCAGAGACACACTCACATGCAGTCAGAGACACACAGACATGCAGTCAGAGACACACACACACACATGCAGCCAGAGACACACACACACATTCAGTCAGAGAGAGAGACACACACACACAGGCAGACAGAGACCCATACATGCAGCCAGAGACAGACACACACGCACACACGTGCAGCCAGAGATGCACACACACACATGCAGCCAGAGACACACATGCATGCAGCCAGAGACATAGATATGGACCCAGAGACACAGATATGGAGCCAGAGACACACATGCAGCCAGAGACACACACTAACATGCAGCCACACACACAAGCAGCCAGAGACACACACACAGCCAGAGACACACACATGCAGCTGGAGACACAAACACACACATATGCATCCAGAGACACACACATACAGCCAGAGGCACACACATGTAGCCAGACACACACATGCAGCCAGACACACACACAGCCAACCAACCATGCATGAATATGGGCAAGTTTTATATGGAGGAGCAGCACACATCACTCACCTCCCATGGCTGGTGTCCCATTCAGCTCTTCTCCGGCAGGAAAGTAATGGAGCAGGGCACACTGCATGACATCACAGCTTGCAGACATGGCCACACTCAGACCCCTTCTGCTAGCAGTGTGGCCTTGCTCACAAACAGGATAAGGTGCCGGACGGCCAAACAACAAGCCGGGGGTTCTGCGGGCAGCCATGGGAATAGCTGTTGGGGAGCTGATGCAGGCAGAGGCTGGCCCACGTAACCAGCCAGCCTCTAACCCAGAATGGCGCTTTGGTCCTATGTGCATTCCTTAGGACTTTTTTTTTTTGTTTATTTCATTTGCTTATGTATATATGTATGTGTCTTCAGAATCTGTGTCATTAATAGCCTGAGGAAGGGGCCACAGTGTCCCGAAAGCTTGCTATGTTTACCATCTTTTCAGTTAGCCATTAAAAGGTATCAACCACTGAGGACTCTCAGATTCCAATATATTTTTCTAAGTATCATGCATTCAGTATTCTGCTACTACATAATGTCTTAGCCACCAGATGCATCCAGAACTGCATTCACTATTCTACTGTTACATTAAAGGGAATCTGTCACCTAGTGCATTGTAAGGCTGATCACGTGCGCGTATTGTCCCACGTGATCAGCCCCACAATGCACCGGGCCGGATATGATGCTCCAGCTCGGTGCAATACTATGAGAAGGGGCGGTAATTTCAAAACAGGAGGATTTACAGAATGGAATGAAGACGCCCATCGGGGCGTCATAAAGAAGGATCGAGGAGGGGATAGAGAGTGAAAGAGGATGCCCAAGTGGGCTACTGTAAGTAGCCCCCCACTTCCTTACCATAACAACCTGTAAGTATAAAATGGTTTTTATACACCATCACAGCACACAGTTAGGACAGAGAGGGATAGTTAGATTAGTAATGGGAAGGTGCAGGGACCGGTAGTGACAGCTCGGGAGGCTTAAACTAGGTGACAGGCTCCCTTTAAGTCGTATACTCCAGTCATATCTAGGGTTAGTCAGTGCTCTGTGATTACATCATGTCTTATACTCCAGTCACATCCAGGGCTTCAATGACATCTATATACAACCTCACCATATACCTCACAGTGTATGTATCCATCCTAAAACTATTGTGAGGTAGCGCAAGACGCGATACACGGAAGACCCGCTTGGCAGCGGAATTGATGCAACCAGTCGTGTTCTTGAAACAACACAATTAGTGATGAGCCACCACCCTAGTGTTCTAGTTCGATTCGATTTGTCGAATGGGAGGTGTGTTCGTCGAATGTTCGTCGAATGTTCATCGAACACCCTCGAACACACTAAAACACTAGTGTGGTGGTCAATTTCAGTTCCGCAATGTATATACATACATAGCGAAACTGAAATGAAGTAAAATTAAGGGTTAAAAATAAAAAAAATTGATACTCACCTCTCTAATGCATCCAGCGACGCTTCCAGCACTGCCTACCTGTCGGAGATGTGATCCTGGCAGCGTTTCCCGGTGAAATGACGAGTTCTCGTGATAACTCGTCATATGACCGGAAACCACTGCCAAGATTATGACGTCACCGCAGGTCCTACAGATCCTCACTACTATTCACTACTAGTGAGGACCTGTAGGACCTGCAGTGACGTCATAATCTCGGCAGCGGTTTCCAGTCACATGACGAGTTATCACATCTCCAACAGGTAGGCAGTGCGGAAGCGTTGCTGGATGGATTAGAGAGGTGAGTATCGTTTTTTTTTTATTTTTAACCCTTCATTTCAGTTTTGCAATATATGTATATACGTTGCAGAACTGAAATCGAACATGACCTCGAACTGACGGATGTGAAGCAAATTGTTCTAATTCGACGAACGACTCGAACATCGCCAAAAACAGCTCGGATTTGAGATTGGCGAACAATTCGATTCGAACACCGCTCATCTCTAAACACAATGTCAAGCAGTTTATTAATAAATGTCATAAACCGCTTCTAATGCACAGTTCATACTGTAATACACAGTTCACAAATTAATAGAATAATTCCAGCCTGTTTCCAATGGCAGACACGCCTGCCCGGCAGTATCTGCATAGTCCTTGATAAACGGGACACTTGAGACACTCCAAGTCTCTCTCAATGGCAGTGTGCCCACATTGCCCATTACATCTAGTCCATGGCAGTGCCACCGTGCCCACTGACTTTAATCCATCTGTTACAGAGGCTGCTGCCTCTCACAGGCCACATGGACTCCGGCCTGATCCAGGCCCAGACCAGGTTCAAGCTTCCTGAGCTCCGGGTTACTCGAGGCATCTCCAAGGTCTCCGCACCATGTTCAGGAGCTCCAAACCCTTTGTGTTTTGCCACAAGGCTCCTCTCAACCCAGAGGAACAGGACCTGTGCTGACCTCACAGCCCATGTGACCAGGAGGGAGTCAGCCTATGTCCGATGTGACACACCCATGGGAGGATCCCAGTTTGTCAGACACTCCCATGGCTTTTCCAACCTGGAGTCTAGCACATGTAATTCATTATCTGCATTTGTGGAAGCTCTAGTCCCAGCATAATGCCTTACTGAACCATGCTGAACTACCAGTCCCAGCACAGGTATTTGCAAGGCATCTATCTGCTGCACCACACTATATATCCCATACGTATTCTATCTTTTCAATTCTGTATTTGTTTTGTGATTGTTGTTTATTACATTAAAGGTACCGTCAAATGCGTCAATATTGCATGCAATTTCACTTGCAACTTACTGGTTGCAGTGAAATCATGGACACATTGTCCATTTGTACACAGCAACAAAATAGAACAATGTGTCCATGATTTCACTGCAACCAGCAAATTGCCAGTGAAATTGCATGCATTGTTGCGACGTGTAACGGTACCCTAAGAGTGTGGCACAGAGGCATGTGGGTCATGGTTTATTTCTGTAAAAATGTGTCACTTTATGTTATATTTGGTCCAGTTGTGCAGGTGAAATGTAAAATAATTAGGGTAATCCTCACTGTCCCACCATGACAATTGTCATCACCTATCCATAGATTGCAGGACTTTTTTCCAACACAGTCCTAGACACAGGGCCGCAGCATCCATGAGGCAACATGAAGTGTCTGCCTCAGGCGGTGAGCCCTGCTAGTAGACATGGGGCGGCATCCGCAGGGGATCCTATTGGTAGTGCGGCCCCCTGCTGATGCCGCTCCCTCTCTTATAGTCCTGGCCACCACTGCGTTACGGCCCAATCCTGCAGTGGGTTGGCTTTACTCTCCACCTGTAGTGCCGCACACTTACAGGACCTGTGATGATGTCAATGGAGGGGAAAAAGTCAGGGATCACATGATCAGCTCCTCCATATATGCAGGCCTCCACCGTGCAGGATGAAGTGAAGAGGTGAAGAAGTGGATGAAGTGAAAAAGTGGATGAGGTGAAATTTGTGTGGGGATGAGAGGGATTTACAGTGTGTATGCAGCAGAGCTGTGTGTGTACGAGGTGTACGGAGCACAACCAATTGTGTACGAGGTGTACGGTGCGGAGCCAAGTGTGTATGAGGAGTACGGAGCGGAGCCAAGTGTGCACGAGGAGTACGGAGTGGAGCCAAGTGTGTACGAGGAGTACGGAGCAGAACCAAGTGTGTACGAGGAGTACGGAGTGGAGCCAAGTGTGTACGAGGAGTACGAAGCGGAGCCAAGTGTGGATGAGGAGTAAGGAGCGGAGCCAAATGTGTAGGATGAGTACAGAGCGGTGCCAAGTGTGTGCGAGGAGTATGGAACGGAGCTGCCTGTGTATGAGGTGTATGGAGTGTAGCTGCCTGTGTACGAGGTGTATGGAGCGGAGCTGTGTGTGTATGAGGTGGACGGGGAAGAGCTGAGTGTATGCGAGGTGTACGGAGCAGAGCCGCTTGTGTATTAGGTGTATGGAGCAGAGCCGTGTGTGTATGGTGTGTATGGTGCAGATACACGTGTGTACGGTGTGTATGGAGCAGATATGCGTGTGTATGGTGTGTATGGAGCAGTGCCACGTGTGTACGGTGTATATGGAGCAGACCCGTGTGTGCACAAGGCATGCTGATCAGAGCCGCATGTGTGCGAGGTGTATGGAGCAGAGATGCGTGTGTACGAAGTGTATGGAGCGGAGCCACATGTGTACTGGGTGTACGGAGCGGAGCCATGTATGTACGGGGCATGCGGAATCGTGTGCGTACAAGGTAAGTGTACCAGTGGTGGCCCCCTGCGGATGCTGCTCCCACTCCTATAGTCCCAGCCAGCAGCATTCTTCTGCAGAGTCCAGGCCGCCACTGTCCGCCCTTTGCAGCTCAGCATGATGGGGCACTATGATGTCATCACTGAGCTCCACTGTGCTGAGACGTGCAGCGCGGCAGAGCAGATGCTGAGGAGCAGCAAGAAGAGAAGTGAGTATTTCTTTAAATTTCTTATTTTTTTAAATAAGTAAGTACACTGATGAGAAACTATGTAATGTGCAATATAATATAGGAGGACAATGGGGCCAACAGGATCTGTTGAAGAGTAAGCACTACTCAAAACGGGCTCCGTCATCCCGGCACCTCCCTCCCCGCACCCCTACCTGATGTAATACCGCGACTGGAATAAAGAAACCTGTCTTCACCGGTCCAATGAGTGCCGTCTCCTTCTTTCTTTATGGATAAAAAATAACTATATCCTACTGCTGAGCAACGTTGGACCTGGTTTTGTGCCACAATTTCAATTGCAGCAATATAAGGTCAGTGCTCGGTTTTCTTTCTACATGCAAAAATAATAATATTATGCTACTCTAAAACATAAATATGTAAGGAGATAACATGGAAGTCTCCAAGTTTTAGTTCTCACTAAAGTGAAACGCCAAACTATTTAATATTGACAGAATGTTTTGGAAGCCTGAGGACGTATATACGAACATCACAGCATAATGCTACTGTGACCAAATCTGATCCTAAACTTTCTACTGGTTTACTGAGATGATAAATGCTCAGGTAACAAAATGTTGTTCAGATTGTTTGTGTTAAGCCCATAAAAAAATCAGTCAGATTTGGTTTCCAGTAAATCGGTTCAGGGACTCCCCAGCAATATGAGATTTTGGGGGATCAGATCTTGTAACCTCCACCTGTCAGCAGTAAGAAATGATCAAGGATGACTAAGATGCTGTACCATATGTGGTGTCATCTACGAAGGCACACATAGAAGACTCACCTGAAGAATAAATGTTAACGGTTTAATCCTGTGGGGTTAGAAGCTACAGAGGGAGAGACAGAGTTTCCTACCGGACCAGCTTTAGTTGTATTTCTCTTTTTGGTGTTGATTTTACCACTCACAACAGAAGAGCTTTTGTTCTTACTACCACCCATTTTTATGACTTATGGGCAGACTCCCCAATGTCATCATTAGCTAACAATGCAATTTATCTAAATGTGAAAGGGGAAGGGACTTTCCAAGTCTTGGCCCCAATCTCCAAGGACCCCATATTAGCTGCATGGCCTGCTTTTGTGGTACCAATCTTCCTGGCTTTTTTATGTGCATGTAAGGGAGGAAGCAAAGATGTGCGACAGCCTTCCCATCGTTTACATCTATCCTAATAATACCATGGGGCACAGAAAGCAGGCGACACTGCAATGTCATTGTCACAATACTCACCTGTTGGCAATAAAGTGACAAAGGACCTCTGCACGTGGTGTCACAACATAGCTCATTCTGGAAACATATAACCATCTACATCTGTTTAGATATATACACTGTATATAAAGCGTATATTGACCTCAGGTACAGTGGTTACATCGAAAAATAGATCAGAACATTGTACTATCCCCCTGGATATAACATCCCTCTGAGTCATGTATGTCTCAACCCTCCCCCACTCCCCCAACATTTCTTCGTACAGCTGAACATTTGGTTTTGGTAGTCTGTTTTGGCTCCATGAACAAATACTTCAATGTTACTCCTTATGTTCATGCAGTCAGCTGTATCAATATAGTTCAACAACATGCAAATTAAGGCTATTTGCTGCTTTTTCGGCAAATTACGAACATCAGCAACACAGTTCTTTGTCAAAGGGTTAATTTTTTTTCTCTAAGCAACTCATTGTGAGTAAAGTAAACCATACTGGTGGGAAAATGCAGCAGAAACTTCAGAAAACTTATTAAAAGTCTACTGGAAAAGGAATAATTATTTACATTCTGCTACATAAGTTCCCCAGTCATATATATTGTGTATAAGGCAGGTCAGGTAAGTAATTCCAGAGTTTTCTATAACTTTCCAGTGTTTCGTTACAGTAGTGCATGACCATACTGAACCTGAGAAATCATGTGGAACACCTCTACTATGTATCTATGTACACTGTAATGATAATGTGGGAGTATATAACCAGTCAAGTAGTAACAATGAAAATAATAGGCATAAGATATACGATATTACCTTGTGTCTTCTGGTATCCTTTACACCTCCATTTCTATGTGTAGATGGTATCAGTTCTCCTCCTAAAGCATCTGCTTGTTTAGATGTTCAGAGTTTTCTTCCTCATTTTCTTCTTCTTGGTCCTTTGTTTGAGTGAAGGATGAGTATGGATAGAGAGACGGACACTCCTGACTGAAGGAAACGACACAAGTTTTCTTTGACCAGTGTTTATTCTTCTCCTCGACTTCTGTTTCCTGTGCACTTTTAATACCTAGTTTCACTGAGAAGAGTTTAGAGAGGAAACGTCTACTCCACCATTAAACACATTCACACAAGATCTGCAGTCTCTGCAAGCCAGAGAAAAAAAAATTGGGGAAGAATTTAACTGATCAGCAGAACACCGCCTCCTGCCCAATGGAAGCAATGAGGGAGGGCTGAGGACTGAGAATGACTTATGGGACTGAAACATTACACATCATCAGAAAGTAAGGAAGCATGTGCTAGTAGCGTCACATCATATATTGCATGGGTCTGGATTTGTGGGACATTTTACGTTTTAACAACTTTTCACTACTTTAAATTTGCAGAACTTTATGCCTCTTATAGAATAAATAAAAAATATTTTGTGTCATGTAGAGGCTACTATTTATGCCTAATTTTACTTTTTCACACTTACACTTTGTTCACGTGTATTATGGTGCAATTGTTTTCATATGGATTTCATCCTGGACTTGGTTCCCCGCAAAAACCTTTCTTTAACACTTCTTAGATTTTTAGGATATATGTACTCTGGTTTTAGTTAACCCCCTCTTTAAAAGAGAATATAAAAAGCTTCATTAAAAGTAAAATGATGCACATAACGTGAAATATGTACATATACAGTACATTTGGCGGATTATACAGTTGAAACAAGAAGTTTACATACTCTATATAAAAAGACACATGTGCATGTTTTTCTCACCATCTCACATGAAAACAGAATAAACCTTTCCTGTTTTAGGTCAATTAGGATTACCATAATTATTAATATTTGCCATGTACCAGACTAATGAGCGAGAGAAAGTGTTTTAAGGCATTCGTATTACTTTCTGCAAACTCACAAGTTTACATACAATTCATTAATATTTGGTACCTTTGCCCTTAAGCCCTATTTTGACCCTAATGACCAAGCCATTTTTGTCAATTCTGACCAGTGTCCCTTTATGAGGTAATATCTCTGGAACGCTTCAACGGATCCTAGCGATTCTGAGATTGTTTTTTTCGTGACATATTGGGCTTCATGTTAGTATTAAATTTAGGTCGATAATTGTTGCGATTATTTGTGAAAAAATAAAAAATTTGGCAAAAACTTTGAAAATTTTGCAATTTTCAAATTATGAATTTTTATTCTACTAAACCAGAGAGTCATGTGACACAAAATAGTTAATAAATAACATTTCCCACATGTCTACTTTACATCAGCACAATTTTGGAAAAAAAAAATTTTTGTTCGGAAGTTATAAGGGTTCAAAGTTCATCAGCAATTTTTCATTTTTCCAGCAAAATTTACAAAACCATTTTTTTTTGTGACCACATCACATTTGAAGTCCCTTTGAGGGCGTACATGACAGAAAAAACCCAAAAGTGACACAATTCCAAAAACTGCACCCCTCAAGCTACTCAAAGCTACATTCAAGAAGATTATTAACCCTTCAGGTGCTTCACAGGAACTAAAGCAAAGTGGAAGGAAAAAATGGACATTTTAATTTTTCCAACAAAAATGTTCTTTTAGCCTCAATTCTTTCATTTTCACATGGGCAACAGGATAAAATGGATCCTAAAAATTGTTGGGCAATTTCTCCTGAGTACACCGATACCTTATATGTGGTCATAAACCACTGTTTGGGCGCACAGCAGGGCTCAGAAGGGAAGGAGCGCAATTTGACTTTTGGAGCAAATTTTCCATTCAAAAAGTCAAATGGCGCTCCTTCCCTTCTGAGCCCTGCTGTGTGCCCAAACAGTGGTTTATGACCACATATGAGGTATCAGTGTACTCAGTAGAAATTGCCCAACAATTTTTAGGATCCATTTTATCCTGTTCCCTATGTGAAAATGAAAAAATTTAGGCTAAAAGAAAATTTTTGTGGAAAAAGAGTACTTTTTCATTTTTACGGATGAATTTGTGAAGCACCTGGGGGTTCAAAATGCTCACCATCCATCTAGATAAGTTCCCTGGGGGGTCTAGTTTCCAAAATGGGGTCACTTGTGGGGTAGCTTTAATGTGTAGGCACACAGGGGCTCTCCAAACGCGACATGGTGTCCGCTTACAATTTGAGCTGATTTTTCAGTCAAATTATTAGCGGACACCATGTTGCATTTGGAGAGCCCCTGTGTGCCTAAACATTGGAGCTCTCTCACAAGTGACCCCCCCAGGGAACTTATCTAGATGGATGGGGAGCATTTTGAACACCCCAGTGCTTCACAAATTAATCTGTAAAAATGAAAAAAGAAAATTTTTATGGAAAAAAAAGTACTTATTCAATTTTACAGATGAATTTGTGAAGCACCTGGGGGTTCAAAATGCTCACAACCCATCTAGATAAGTTCCCTGGGAGGTCTACTTTCCAAAATGGTGTCACTTGTGGGGAGCTCCAATGTTTAGGCACACAGGGGCTCTCCATACCCAACATGGTGTCCGCTAACAATTGGAATTGTTAGCGGATACCATGTCGCGTATGGAGAGCCCATGTGTGCCTAAACTTTGGAGCTCCCCACAAGTGACCTCATTTTGGAAACTAGACCCCCCAAGGAATGCATCTAGATGCATAGTGAGCACTTTGAACCCCCAGGTGCTTCACAAATTGATCCGTAAGAAAGAAAAAGTACTTTTTTTTCACACAAATTTTCGTTTTTCATTTTTACAGATCAAATTGTAAAGCACCTGGGGGTTTAAAGTGCTCATTATGCATCTAGATATGTTCCTTGGGGGTCTAGTTTCCAAAATGGGGTCATTTGTGGGGGAGCTCCAATGTTTAGGCACACAGGGGCTCTCCATACCCAACATGGTGTCCGCTAACTATTGGAATTGTTAGCGGACACCATGTCATGTATGGAGAGCCCCTGTGTGCCTAAACATTGGAGCTCCCCCACAAGTGACACCATTTTGGAAACTAGACTCCCCAAGGAATGCATCTAGATGCATAGTGAGCACTTTGAACCCCCAGGTACTTCACAAATTGATCTGTAATAAGGAAAAAGTACTGTTTTTTCACACAAATTTTCTTTTTTACATTTTTACGGATCAATTTGTGAAGCACCTGGGGGTTCAAAGTGTTCACTATGCATCTAAATACAGCGAAGCCCATTTTTTTTTTCTAGGATTAATTCTAGAAAAAAAATGGCGTGGGGCTCCGCCATATTTTTGGTCCAGCCAGGTACAACTTGGCAGCTACGGATTGCCACCAACCCCCAGCTGCCTCGTTGTACCTGGCTGGCAACCAAAAATACAGCAAACCCCTTTTTTTTTCTTCTAGAACTAATTCTAGAAAAAAAATTACATGGGCTCCGCCATATTTTTGGTCCAGCCAGGTACAACTAGGCAGCTGGGGGCTGGAATCCGCAGCATGGAGAGGCCCAAGCATTCTGGGTCCCCATGCTGCGAATTGCAGCCCGCAGCCGCCCCAGAAAATGGCGCATTCATTGAAGCGCCATTTTCTGGCGCTGTACCCAGACTCTTCCAGTTGCCCTGGTGCCAGTGGCAAACTGGGTAATAAAGGGGTTAATGCCAGCTTTTTATTGGCAGCTGGCACTAAGCCCGAGATTCATAATATAGGGCCAATGTTAGACCAGCCATTAGGAATCTCTGGTAAATAGTCAGAAAATACACACAGAAAAAAATCTTTTTATTTGAAAAAAATAAAACAAACAAAATTCGGACTCCATCTTTATTATAAAGATCCGACGTAGTCCACAACGAAGGTCCCACGACGCTCGATCGCCTCCAACATAGTCCACAACGAAGGTCCCACGACGCTCGATCACCTCTGCTCAATCCAGAGACTGCAGCAAGGGATCAAGTGTCCTCTTCCTACAGCCTCTGTGGTCAGAGTTATAGTTCACTGTATGACAATGATCTGTCATAAAGTGCACCATGACTATGATCCCAGAGACTACAAGAGGACACTTGATCCCTTGTTGCACCCATCCATCCACTTATGCACCTATCATCCACGCACGCACACAACCATGCACGCACATCTACATCCACACACGCACATCCACATCCACGCATGCACACATCGACGCACGCACGCTGACATCCACGCACGCACATCCACGCACATCCACACACCATCCACCCACGCACACATCCATGCACGCACACATCCATGCACGCACATCCACGCACACACACATCAACGCACGCACATCCACGCACGCTGATATCCACGCATGCTGACATTCACGCACGCTGACATCCACACACGCACGCTGACATTCACGCACGCACACATCCACGCACGCACGCTGACATCCACGCACACACACATCCACGCACGCACGCTGACATCCACGCATGCACACATCCACGCACGCACGCTGACATCTACGCACGCTGACATTCACGCACGCTGACATCCACGCATGCACGCTGACATCCTCACACTCACACATCCACGCACGCACGCTGACATCCACGCATGCACACATCCACGCACGCACACATCCACACACACACATCCACGTACGCATATCCACGCATGCTGACATCCACGCATGCTGACATCCACGCATGCTGACATCCACGTACGCACACATCCACGCACGCACACATCCATGCACGCACATCCACGCATGCTGACATCCACGCACACATGCTGACATCCACGCATGCACGCTGACATCCACGCACGCACACATCCACACACGCACATCCACACACGCACATACACGCATGCTGGCATCCACGCATGCTGACATCTATGCACGCTGACATCCACGCACGCTGACATCCACGCACGCACGCTGACATTCACGCACGCACACATCCAATCCACGCACGCACGCTGACATTCACACATGCTGACATCCACGCACGCACGCTGACATCCACGCACGCACACATCCACGCATGCACGCTGATATGCACGCATGCTGACATCCACGCACGCACATCCACGCACGCTGACATCCACACATGCTGACATCCACCCACGTTGACATCCACGCAAGCTGACATCCACGCACGCACACTGACATTCACACCCGCTGACATTCAAGCATGCTGACATCCACGCACGCACGCTGACATCCACGCATGCACGCTGACATCCACGCATGCACACATCCACACACGCACGCTGACATCCACGCACATCCACGCACACGTCCACGCACACGTCCATCTATGCACACATCCATCTATGCACACATCCACACACGCACATGTCATTCATTCATTCATACATACATACATAGATACATATACTAGAAAAAAACCTTGCAGCACTCAGCTACTACCAATGATGTACATATGCTGACAAGCTGTATATATATGAGAAAAAATTTAAAAACTTACGTTTTTTTCAAAAAACTCAAAATTCTTATTATTTTTTTTAAATCTGAAGTTCTTAGTACACACATTGGCCAATGTCTGCTTGCTCATCGACTGCGACAAAGTGACTTCAGGTCCGATGAGTCCTATCGCTGACACCCAAGTCCTCCTTGTCCACCCTACCCCACTACTAAGTGGGCGGACACCATCTAGACCCTAGATCACCTGTAGGCAACGAGGGTGCACATTGTAGTAAGGGAGCCAGCCACTCCACACGATACAAAAGAGAAAAAAACTGCACAGCACTCACAGACAATGTGAACTGGTGCCAGCAGGGATGCTGGGTCAATATACTAGAAAAAAACCTTGTAGCACTCAGCTACTACCAATGATGTACATATGCTGACAAGCTGTATATATATGAGAAAAAATTTAAAAACTTACGTTTTTTTCAAAAAACTCAAAATTTTTTTTTTTTTTTTTAAATCTGAAGTTCTTAGTACACACATTGGCCAATGTCTGCTTGCTCATCGACTGCGATAAAGTGACTTCAGGTCCGATGAGTCCTATCGCTGACACCCAAGTCCTCCTTGTCCACCCTACCCCACTACTAAGTGGGCGGACACCATCTAGACCAGGGGTCTCAAACTCGCGGCCCGTGGGCCGCATGCGGCCCCTGGGGCTTCCCTGTGCGGCCCCCAGCACTTTGGACTAAGAACCATGCTGGCGGCGGTCCAGTGCATGGTGCCACCGCGGGCTCCGCTATAACATTACTTGCGGCCGCTTCACTGTCTCTGCCGCTCGCTCTGCCGCTCTGTAAGCTCAATACAAGCCCTCAGCCAATGAGAGGCCGCTGACGTCACCTGCGGGCCTCTCATTGGCTGACGGTGGCTTGCATTGAACTGGCAGAGCGAGCGGCAGAGTGAAGCGGCCGGAAGTAATATTATAGCGGAGCCCGCGGCGGCCCCATGCACTGGACCGCCGCCAGCATGGTTCTTAGTCCAAAGTGCTGGGGCCACACAGGGAAGCCCCAGGGTCCCCATGCACTGGAATGCCGCCAGCATGGTTAGTAATAAAAGTGTTGGTAATAAAGTGTGTGCTAATGTGAGTGCCTGTGTCTGTGTGAGTGCCTGTGTCTGTGAGTGTGAGTGCCTGTGTCTGTGTGAGTGCCTGTGTCTGTGAGTGTGAGTGTCTGTGTCTGTGAGTGTGGTGTGCCTGTGTCTGTGAGTGTGAGTGTCTGTGTGAGTGCCTGTGTCTGTGAGTGTGAGTGCCTGTGTCTGTGTGAGTGCCTGTGTCTGTGAGTGCCTGTGAGTGTGAGTGCCTGTGTCTGTGAGTGCCTGTGTCTGTGTGAGTGCCTGTGTCTGTGAGTGTGAGTGTCTGTGAGTGTGAGTGTCTGTGAGTGTCTGTGTCTGTGAGTGTGAGTGTATGTGAGTGTGAGTGTCTGTGTGAGTGCCTGTGTGTGTGAGTGCCTGTGTCTGTGAGTGCCTGTGTCTGTGTGAGTGCCTGTGTCTGTGTGAGTGCCTGTGTCTGTGAGTGTGAGTGCCTGTGTGAGTGCCTGTGTCTGTGTGAGTGCCTGTGTCTGTGAGTGTGAGTGCCTGTGTCTGAGTGTGAGTGCCTGTGTCTGTGAGTGTGAGTGCCTATGTCTGTGAGTGCCTGTGTCTGTGCGTGTGAGTGCCTGTGTCTGTGTGAGTGCCTGTGTCTGTGTGAGTGCCTGTGTCTGTGTGAGTGCCTGTGTCTGTGAGTGCCTGTGTCTGTGAGTGTGAGTGCCTGTGTCTGTGAGTGTGAGTGCCTGTGTCTGTGCGTGTGAGTGCCTGTGCGTGCGAGTGCCTGTGCGTGCGAGTGCCTGTGCGTGCGAGTGCCTGTGAGCACCTGTGTGCGTGAGCGCCTGTGTGCGTGAGTGCCTGTGAGTGTGAGTGCGAGCGCGAGTGCCTGTGAGCGCGAGTGCCTGTGAGCGCGAGTGCCTGTGAGCACCTGTGTGCGTGAGCGCCTGTGTGCGTGAGTGCCTGTGTGCGTGAGTGCCTGTCTTGAGAGTGCCTGTGTGTGCATGTGCGTGTGTGTCTGTGTGAGTGCCTGTGTCTGTGAGTGTGAGTGCCTGTGTCTGTGTGAGTGCCTGTGTCTGTGAGTGTGAGTGTCTGTGTCTGTGAGTGTGTGTGCCTGTGTCTGTGAGTGTGAGTGTCTGTGTGAGTGCCTGTGTCTGTGAGTGTGAGTGCCTGTGTCTGTGTGAGTGTCTGTGTCTGTGAGTGCCTGTGAGTGTGAGTGCCTGTGTCTGTGAGTGCCTGTGTCTGTGTGAGTGCCTGTGTCTGTGAGTGTGAGTGTCTGTGAGTGTGAGTGTCTGTGAGTGTGAGTGTCTGTGAGTGTCTGTGTCTGTGAGTGTGAGTGTATGTGAGTGTGAGTGTCTGTGTGAGTGCCTGTGTGTGTGAGTGCCTGTGTCTGTGAGTGCCTGTGTCTGTGTGAGTGCCTGTGTCTGTGTGAGTGCCTGTGTCTGTGAGTGTGAGTGCCTGTGTGAGTGCCTGTGTCTGTGTGAGTGCCTGTGTCTGTGAGTGTGAGTGCCTGTGTCTGAGTGTGAGTGCCTGTGTCTGTGAGTGTGAGTGCCTATGTCTGTGAGTGCCTGTGTCTGTGCGTGTGAGTGCCTGTGTCTGTGTGAGTGCCTGTGTCTGTGTGAGTGCCTGTGTCTGTGTGAGTGCCTGTGTCTGTGAGTGCCTGTGTCTGTGAGTGTGAGTGCCTGTGTCTGTGAGTGTGAGTGCCTGTGTCTGTGAGTGTGAGTGCCTGTGTGAGTGCCTGTGTCTGTGTGAGTGCCTGTGTCTGTGAGTGTGAGTGCCTGTGTCTGAGTGTGAGTGCCTGTGTCTGTGAGTGTGAGTGCCTATGTCTGTGAGTGCCTGTGTCTGTGCGTGTGAGTGCCTGTGTCTGTGTGAGTGCCTGTGTCTGTGTGAGTGCCTGTGTCTGTGTGAGTGCCTGTGTCTGTGAGTGCCTGTGTCTGTGAGTGTGAGTGCCTGTGTCTGTGAGTGTGAGTGCCTGTGTCTGTGCGTGTGAGTGCCTGTGCGTGCGAGTGCCTGTGCGTGCGAGTGCCTGTGAGCACCTGTGTGCGTGAGCGCCTGTGTGCGTGAGTGCCTGTGAGTGTGAGTGCGAGCGCGAGTGCCTGTGAGCGCGAGTGCCTGTGAGCGCGAGTGCCTGTGAGCACCTGTGTGCGTGAGCGCCTGTGTGCGTGAGTGCCTGTGTGCGTGAGTGCCTGTCTTGAGAGTGCCTGTGTGTGCATGTGCGTGTGAGTGCGTGTGAGTGCCTGTGCGTGTGAGTGCCTGTGCGTGTGAGTGCCTGTGCCTGTGGGTGTCAGAGTGCCTGTGGGTGTCAGAGTGCCTGTGGGTGTCAGAGTGCCTGTGGGTGCCTGTGAGTGCGCGAGGGTATCAGAGTGCGCGATTTTGTACAGAAGTGTGTGATTATAACAAAAGTCCTTGGCGGTCCGCCGTCTTCATCAGGTGAATTTACCTGATGAAGACGGCGTACCACCGTAGAAACACGTTGTGGTTTATTAAAGGTAATTAAACGTGTGCCTCCTGTGCTCTAGCACTTTTGTTATAGTCTCACACTTCTGTACAAATATCATATCCTTATCCTAGGTTTGCAGCAGGAGCAGCTGTGAACCAGAGTCACCGCTAACAGAATCCAAAGGACCTGTGGTGACGTAACCGAGAACGTCACAGGGGCAGGTGATCGGCTGCTCGAGTCACCTGACTGGAAGAAGGAGCTGCTCGTGGAGGAAACCCCGAATGCTGGAGTCCGGAGCCTTCCACTGCGATACGCTGAGGTCGTGCACGGTTGCAGAACCTCCAAAAGTGAGATGTGAACCCCCCATATCTGTTATTGACGCCCCCACTAGACCACCAGGTACCGCTCATGGGTTGTGCTTCCCCCCCTTTTGTTCCACATGAGTGAGTGTGAGTGAGTTAATGTGTGTGTGAGTTAATGTGTGAGTGGGTGTGATTGTGAGTGAATATGTGTGAGTGTGTAAAAAGAAGGCAGACCAGGTTGGGGATATCACTAAAAAAGGGGTCCAGCATGGGGGACATTACTACACTATGGGGGCCAGGATGGGGACATCACTACAAAAGGGGACCAGCATGGGGGACAGGATGGTGACATCACTACAAAAGGGATCAGTATGGGGGTCATCATTACAAAAAGGGACCAGCATGGGGGACATTACTACAGAAGGGGATCAGGTTGGGGATATTAGTACAAGAGGGGGACCAGGATGGGGACCAGTATGGGGCCATTACAACAAGAAAGGGACCAAGATGGGGACATTACTACAAGAAGGGGATCAGGATTTGGACATTACTACATTGACCAAAAAATCTGGTATTACTAAAAAGGTCACTTAGGGTACCGTCACACCAGGTGACATCGCCCCGCGTAAAGTGGCGATTTTGCGCCGAAAAATTGCCTTCGAGTGGTCGCCTGGTTTCACAGTACTGCTGTGAAACCAGGCATCCACTCTCAGGCGATGTGTAAGCATCGCCCCGTGTAACATCGCGAATGGCGATGTTACAGGCAATGGGAGCCATAGGCTCCCATGTTACAGGATCCCTACTGGGATTTCTAGACACCCTAACAGCGACATTGCCTGAAACATCGCCAAAGCATCGCCGAAGGTATCGCCGCGTCTAAACACACGACGCTGGCGGGGTGCCAAAAATGTGCGCGCTCCCGTGTGTCGCCTGCGATATCTCCGGCGATGTCACCTGGTGTGACGGTACCCTTAGTCCTACAAGCAATGCGGCCCCCGATAAAAAAATTTTTCTATGTGCGGCCCACCAACCCAGCCGAGTTTGAGACCCCTGATCTAGACCCTAGATCACCTGTAAGCACATAGATACATACATAGATACATACATACATACATACATACTTACCTCCCTCTCGATCCAGCAGTGAGCAGGAGGAGGTCGGGAGAGGAGGCGGGGCCACCGACCAGTGGGCAGAGGAGGTGCAGCGGCGGAAGCAGGGCGGGCGCAGCGGCGGGTGCACCGACGTGTGCAGCCCGCTGCAGTAGGTGAGGGGGGGCCAGGACACAGGGCGGAGGTGGGGGCTGCCTGGGGGGACCTGTAGGAGGGGACCAGGCAGTGTTGCCGGCGGGCACACCCGCTGGTGCTGCCCGCCGGCATATACATAGTAATAGAGGGGGCAGGCAGTTGGGGGTGATGGGGGGGGCCCCTGTGACTCATAGAGTGGGAGGGGGGTGAGGAGGGGTGGGCACTTGCTGATCCGCCCCTCAAGATCTGATTGGAGAGCTCCAATCAGATCTGGAGGGGTAAATCCCTATGATTCCCTCCGATCGGCAATTTCACTTTTAAACTGCCGATCGGAGTGGTTCTGGGCATGGGGGGGTTAATCCACCCCCTGTGGGGTCATCTACAGGTTGTCACAGAGCAGCAGCATTTGTGACACCTGAGTGATCCACTCACAGGAGCTGCAGCAGCTCAAATCTGCCAGTATGTTGTACAACGTCCTGTGTCGGGAATGGGCAGCAACACAGGACGTTGTACAACGTCCTATGTCGGGAAGGGGTTAAACTGTATGACTTGGGTCAAACATTTGGATATCCTCCCACAAGCTTCTCAAAATAATTGGTATTAATTTGGACCCATTCCTCCTGACAGAACTGGGTTATCTGAGCCATGCTTGTAGGTCTTCCTGGTCACACCTGGCTTTTTAGCTTTGCCCATAAATTTTCAATAGGATTGACATCAGAGCTTTGTGATGGCCACTCCAAAAGTTTGACTTTGTAATCCTTAAGCCAGTTTGGCAGTATGCTTTGCGTCATTGTCCATTTGGAAGACCCATTTCCACCCAAACCTTAACTTTCTGGCTAATGTCCTGAGATGTTGCTTCAGTATTGCCTCAATCTTCTTTCCTCATGATGTCATCTATTTTGCTGCCTCCTGCAGCATAACAACCCCACAACATGATGCTGACACACCCGTGTTTCACAGTTGGGATGGTGTTCTTTTTTGATTTTTTTATTCCAAGCTTCTCCCTTTTTCCTCCAAATGTAGTGATGGTCATTATGGCCAAACAATCCAATTTTAGTTTAATCAGACCACAGGACATGTTTCCAAAAATGTAGGTATTTGTTTCTGTTTGCATTTGCAAAAATTAACCTGTCTTTTTTTTCTGTTTCTTTTTGAGTAATGGCTTCTTTCTGGCCGAATGGCCTTTCGGCCCATGTTGATATAGTACCCATTTCATTGTGGATAATGACACAATCTTGCCAGCTTCTGCCATCACCTTCAGTAGTTCTTTTGCTTTTGTTCTTGGGTTGATATGCACATGTTGGGCCAAAGCACATTAATCTCTAGGACACAGAAGCCATCTCCTTCCTGAGTGGTATGATAGCTGCACATTCCTATCTTTCTTCTACTTGCATAAAATTGTTTGTACAGATGAACAGGCACCTTCAGGTATCTGGAAATTGCACCCAAGGATGACCCAGACTGTTGCAAGTCCACAATTCTTTTCCTGACATCTTGACTAATGTCTTTGACTTTTTCATGATGTAACACAAAGAAACAGTGAGTTTCCAGTGTGCATTAAAATATATCCACAGGTGTGTCTCTAATTCCCTCAGCTGCTGCAAATAAACCTATCACAAGCTTCCAAATACATGACATCATCATATGGGCTGTCCCATATTGTTTAAAAGCATAATAATCTTGGTGTATGCAAAATTATAACTTTGCAGAAAGTAATAAAAATGCCTAAAAACATTCTCACTCTCCCATTATTCTGGAATTTGGCAAATATTAATAATTATGGTAATCCTAATTGACCTAAAACGGGAAAGGTTTATTCTGATTTAATGTCAGAGTGTGAGAAAAACATGCATATGTGTCTTTTTATATAGTGTATGTAAACTTTTGGTTGCAACTATATGTATCCTATCCTATATGTTTTTATTTAAAACATATATTTTACTTTTATGGTCTCATAGCAAAAAAAGCAGCACAGCGGCACACAGTTTAAATGATATTGTAGTATATATTGTCATAAAGTGGCTTGAAATTTCACATGTATTCTTTGGGACTAATACATTAATTGGAACCAAACAGCAGGTTTTAGGGCTATAAGGCGAAGCAAGGGCCTTATAGGCAATGGGATACTGAGTGCAATCATACCTTTACTTCAATAATTACATGTATAATTGCAGAGTTTGCTATCAACGGGAAATCAGTGCAGCACATTAGCATAAGTGAAGCACAATGTCACTGTGTGGGACTGGGTTTCTTTGTATTACTTCCCTCTTTGCTGTAAGCCAAACCCTCCCCTCCCTACCTCCCTCTCCCTCCCTACCTGTCACTATATACCAGGCACATTATGTTTGACATTGTGCATGGAGATATCACAATGACAGGCATCCTATGTGCTCATCACCCACTTGCCTGTGTGTCTCACGGCTTCTAGTTCTCACTGCTTCTCCAGTCTCTGATCGGTCAGTGGAGTGCAGGAAAAATGCCCCGCCCCTTCCAGTCTCTGTGACGCGCAGAGACTGGAAGGGGCAGGGCCTTTTCCCGCACTTTGGTGACCAATCACAGACAGAAGCAACAGGGTGAACTAGAAGCCAGAGACACAGGTGATGGAGGGAGGAAGTTATGAGCACATAGGACACCTGACATTGTGCTATCTCCATGCACAATGTCAGACATAATGTGGCGGGTATATAGTGACAAGGAGGGAGAGAGGGGAGAGTTTGACTTAGAGCAAAGAGGGGAGTAATACAAAGAAATACAGCCAATCATAGTGATGCTGCGCTGCACTTATGCTAATTTGCTGCACTGGTTTCCCAGTGTCTGACAACAGTTTTCTCTGCAATCATACATGTAAACATTGAAGTAAAGGTATGATTGCACTCAGTATCCCAGTGCCTGTGAGGCTCTGGCTTCCCTTTACAGCCCTATATCCTGCTAGTTGGTTCCTTTTAAGGTATGTATGTCAGAATTCTGTCATAAAACATCTTAATAAATAACAGTATTCTTGCTCAACTCGGGCGTTGTACCAAAATATTGTGAATTTTAACAATTACAAAAAAATATCCCAGCTGGCTAGGACAATAAAGGTATAGTATAGGTGGAACATGGGCTGCATAGTGTATGGCTACCTCCAGCCATCAAAAAGTTACACCACCAACTTTTTCCAGAAGTATTCTCCAATCCTTGACTGGAGTATGTTTCTGGGTGCAGCAAATGCATGTTGAAAAATGAGCATAATTCATTAACTGGAATACTCTTTTAACCCCATAGTGACAGCCGACTGACTTTAGACCTCTCAGCTGAGATATTTCTTCCTTTCCAATGTTCAAAGACGTCAGAAAGGAAAAAGCCCTTTGATGTCCCCCAGTGTGTGAAAATCTTTGGAGTTTCAGCTACCAGGGGTAGCTGAGACCCTGAGGATTATGAATAGGGAAATTTTTTTGGTCCCCGGTCACATGATCACTGGTATACATGGTATACCGGCAGTCACAATAAAAACAATAACATTGCTGGTGAAAATGATTTCTCCCTCATCTAACATGATCAAACATGTCAGATGGGAGAAATATGTACCCCTATGGTCCCAAGGGCCACAGTATCACCAAAGTCCCCCTGCCCTCGATTTAAAATGGTGTCGACCACGGCGCTTGCCAAAAAAAAACATCTTGAATCCTTTATGACACTCCCTCCAGTCCGCCCCCACTCTCCATTCTGTGACCCCCCACCCTCCGGTTTAGCCTCCTTACCCCTTAATCCCCTGCGGACCATCAATCAGTCTCCCCCCATCATCTCAAGGTGCTCTTCTCTGCCAGGAGACTGATGTGTGATGACCTCAGTGAGGTATTTAAAGGTCAGGATCCTCGGGACACACAGGGATCAATTGTAATCCAATGGTGATCTCAACTGTCTGCTCTTGAGATCATCATGAGATCGCAGTTAACCCCTGTGTGACCTGAGGATCCTGACCTGTAATTACCTCATTGAGGTCATTGCACGTCAGTCTCCTGGCAAAGTGCCTGCTCTTATAGCACATGTGGGATGCCCCTATGAGCTGAAAGACTGAGAATTATCAAGGGACCTCCCACTGGACTACATCAGAGATTTTGTTTCTAAAAAATTGGAAAAAGAGGGCTTATTTTGGGGAGTGTTTTTTCAAATATTTTTTTTTATATTTATTTTTGTCATTACTGATTTGGTTAGTAATGTTGGGTATCTGATTGATGTCTCAACATTACTAACCTCTGGATTTGATGCCAGCAGATATTGCCCAGCTGTCATCAACACCAAATACCATTACGTTGACTGCCACTGGCACCAGGGCAGCGGAAAGAGCCGAGGCAAAGCGCAAGGATTGGCGCATCTTATCTAGGCACTAGTTCTGGGGTGACTGGGCTTGCTATTTTTAGGCTGGGGAGGGCCAATATCTATGGCTCTTCTCACCCTGAGAATACCAGACCCCAACTGTCAGCTTTACCTTGTCTAGTTTTTCAAAATATCGGTGACCCTATGACATTTTTTTCAAATGACTTATTTATTTATGTTTAAATAATTTAAAAAAGTAGCATGGGGTTACCTCTACTTTGGATTACCAGTGAAGGTAAAGCTGTCAACTTTGGTCAGCAGGCTCCAGCTGTCAGTTTTATCCTAATTAGTGATCAAAATAGGGGAGGGACACACGTCATTTTTTTAATTCATTTTTTGGGGAGCTAAGTCAAGGCTAAACAACCTTTAGCTTAAAATATGATGGGGTGGGACATTAGATAGCTGTTTGACATTTGTCTATCTATTCATCTATCTAGCAATCCTAGCTTTGTTACAGTATGTAAAAGATTATGCAAAAAAAACATTGTGTGTGCAGTCCTTGTGCGGTTGGTGTGCGGTCCATGTGCATCACATTTTTCTCACACTCAATGACTTGTATTGGCGAGGTATGCAGCCACTTGCAGAATGCTGCAATTTGCTCCTAATGCCAAATTTTGAACAGGAAAAAGCAGCCAAAATGCTCTGAATTATTGGTGTGAGTTTAATGTGATATTTTCTCACATTGCACTTACAGATTTTATACGCAGATATGAGTTAACCCTCAAGGATTTTATCTATGGGGATAATGAGGGTATGGGATACTCGGAACCGGGCTATCATACAGTTCCGGGAAGTCACAGGGGTTGAAACCCGATTCTGTGGCCCTGGAGGCAGCTGTAAAGAGGATTCTGGCTCGGTAGGGAAAGGGGTGATAGATAAGGGAGTTATTCGTGATGCCACCCATGGTATGTGGCTAAAGGCGGCCACCGCTGCTGCAGAACCTCCGGGAATGATGGACGGGCAGCTGGGATGGAGCGGCTCTCATGGATGGAGTGGATCCCTGGGGCAGTGGATGTAGTAAAGGTTTAGGGTGCAGGATGGCGGGCCCAAAGCAACAGACAAGCTCACGATTTGTTGGCTCCTCAGTCCTTTTACTGGTGTAACTGTAGTTCCTGTTGATGTTAAGTTGAGTTCTTCACCTGAGAGCAACATGGGTTCTCCTCACCCGGCAATTTCTGAGGCCTCCTTGCTGCGCTTTCTGTGTAGGGTCCTGCTGCTGCTTTAGCTAAGCTGCTTGCCCTTTCTCTCTCCTGCAAGGTGATGGTATGGCAGGCAACTCGAGTCCTTTATTAGCCCCTCGGTTTGGGCGGCTGTCCCTGGGCTCTCTATGCCACTTTGCCCCAGGCACAGTGTGGCTGGGGAACTTGGAATTACCCACCTTCCGGTATTGGCTGCCGGGATGTTAGGCCCTGCACAGCCTCGAACTCCGGTGTCCATTCTTGACACTTTCCTCCAGGGTGAGAACGATACCTATCCGCTCCTCAGGTTCCTATCCACTTCCTCAGACCCTTGCCTTGGGCTCTCACGCTGAGTTGACTATCCTAAGATGAGCTTATTGTAGCTACCAGTCCACCAGGATGTCTTCCTCAGTCCTCCTAGGAACTAAACTGACTAGCTCGCCCCAGACCAGAATTTATAAGGGTGCTCACCCTGAAGCCGGGTTTAGGTCTCCTCCTTCTGGCCTGGAGGTAGAAAGGTTTTGCGTGCGGTTACCTGCCTGGTGTGAATACCCTTTTGTTGCTCTCAAATGTGACACTTCCACCTGGGGGCGGTAATCACACTGTGGCACTTGACCCTTGGGTGCCACACTGAGCATTTTAGGATTCAAAAGGGACAGTGTGTAGTCAGTTCACGCTGCTACAAAAGGCACGAAGCGCAAATCTTCAGTTACTCAAGGTTTATTAGATCTATCCAATGTCTTTTAGAGCCTGCTATACTCCTTCCTCCTTCATCAGGGACTGCACGTGGAAGTGTGTGTCTCGCAACAGCTACTTTACGTGTGTTTTCAAACTAGTTGTGTGTCACACAACTAGAGAAGGTGAGCAGTTACATTTAATGGCCACTTTACATGCGGCAACAGGAAGATAGAAACCGGCAGGTGTCGGAGACAATTGTACCTTTTACCTTCTAAACACCTTGAAGTGGCTGCGTGTAATTCAGGTATCTGCAAGGTGTTTTGAAGGTAAAAGGTACAATTGTCTCCGACACCTGTCGGTTTCTATCTTCCTGTTGCCGCATGTAAAGTGGCCATAACGGCTTCAGTGCCACCTTTTATATATAACGATAAGACCCTATTTGCGCTTGCTTCCTTTGCAGTGACACTGAGCATCTGGAACCCGCAGGTACTTCACAGAATTTGATAACAATAGGTTGTCATTTTTAATATTTTCTTTTTTTTTCACAAAAGTCTTGCTTTAGCACCAAATTTTTCACTTTTACAAGAGGCAAAAGTGTGGATCCCCACAGTTTATTACCTACTTTCTTATGAGCAAGGCCATACCCCACATATAGTCAAAAAGTTATGTTTAGATAATCTGGAGGGCTCAGAATGGAGAGAGCAATATTTGAATTTTGGAAAGTAAATTTGGCTGAAATGGATTGTGACCACCATATTGCATTTCAAGGGGCCTAAGGTACCTAAACAGGAGAAATCCCTACAAGTGACCCCATTTTGGATCTGAGATCCCCTCAAGGATTTTATCTAGGGGTATAGTGAGCATTTTGAGCCCACATATAATTCACAGAATTTGACAACAATAGGTTGTCAAATTGAAAATGTTCTATTTTTTCACAAAAGTGTTTCTTTAGCACCAAATCTTTTACTTTTCCAAGAGGTAAAACCAAAAAGTGGACCCCGCAGTTTGTTACCCACTTTATTATGAGTGCAGTGACACTTCACATGTAGTGAAAAAGTTCTGTTTGGACAAACATCAGGACTCAAAATGGACGGAACAATATTTGAATTTTGAAAGTAGCTAGACAACAGAAAGCCCCCACAAGTGTCCCCGTTTTGGAAGCTAGACCCCTCAAGGATTTTATCTATGGGTATAGTGAGCAATTTAAAAGCACAGGAACTTCACACAATTTGATAACAATAGGTTGTCATAGTGAAAATATTATTTTTTTACAAAAGTGTTGCTCTGGCAACAAATTTCTCACTTTTACCAGATATAACACTAAAAACTGGTCACACACTTTGTTTCCCACTTTTTTATGAGTATGGTGATACCCCAAATGTAGACAAAACGCTCTGGTTGGAAAAATGGGAGGGTTCAAAATGGAAGGAGGAGTATTTACATTTTGAAAAAGTTGAAATAGATTGCAGGCACTGACTGACCGTGGCCGGGTCTTCACGTCACAGGCGATGGCTTCTCCTGTCACGGTTCCGCGCCTGCGGCTGTGGGGCCCGGTGGTCCAGATCAATAGTGGTTGGCTGAACAGATAAGGGTTAATGATTCTTGTCGTGACACCACCTGCGGGAATTCCGGTGATTTCACCGGCGCTGCTTGGGCCTCCGGGGGATGTACGCAGCAAGATGGGACGCTCAGAACTGTGCAGAGCCCCTTCTCCTATGTTTCCCTCCCGACCACTTCTCTCCTCTCTTTCTCCTAAATTCTTCTACACTCTACTCCTACATTCCGCCCACCAGGACCTGATTGGCCCTCTATTCTAATGGTGCATGTAGAATATGGAGCTCTGAGTGTTAACCGTGTCAATACTGAGGCAGAGAATATTGCATCTTCAGTCAGGGATGCAATACCCTACTGTGACGCACTCGTTGCGGGGCGCCACACTCCCCCTTGGGAAATTACGTTTGTCCCCAAGTGTCACGAATCCCAACATTACAAAGAATTTTTACATTTTTATTATAACAGGTAATAAACATTTTTATTAACAACAGGCATGGTTATTTGTTTTCTTCCCCGAAGGGAGGCGTAGGGCTTAGAACGTTGCAAACAAACATTTTTATTCAAAGGAAAAACGGGTTAACCGTTGCGGACCCGGCGGGCAGGTAACTGTCCTTAATGTAAGTCCAGGCTTTACCGCCGGGCCGCTCTTCTTGCCTTCAAACTAACGGGAAATGTTCATGACTGTGTCATTGTTAAAGTTCAAACAGGGTTATTGGTCTAAGGGTGCAAACAACACTTTCTATCTCTGAGAGCATACCACCCCTCATAACCAGCATGACGTTCGTACGTAAATGTTTCTCCACGGTAAAGATCGTGGTCTGGGTGTCCGTTAGGGAGGTGCGACTCCATGTCTCTGCGACCCACAAAAATCTCCTCATACACCCCCTCCTTCCTGGCGAAACCCCACCCGGTAGACAGGTTAAACGATGTGACTCTACCTGTCTTACGGAGTTCCACTGGTAACGGGGGTTGAGGGCGGGCCTCGGCATGAGCTAGTCGGTTCGCTTGTTCCCGCGCCCACCATTCCGGTCTACGGCGCCGACGTATTTCTTCATCGGACAGACACGGAGTGTGGACGTAGTCCCAGCGACGGGTAGGAGGATGACAGGTCCGGGGCTGGTGGTAGTTTTGGACTGGCACCCGGACAAGGTGATCAGGTGGAGATGCCGCGGCAGCACCCGACCACTGTACCCGAGCTGCTTGCTCGGCAGGAGCTTCCGCGTCGTCCTCCTCTTCGGAACCGGCATGGCTGAAGTCCTCAGGTTCGCTGCGGACCTCGTCGTCCTCTTCCTCCACTTCCTCGACGACCACATCGGGTTCTGCGGCTAACGGGGACTCTTGGTCGAAATTCTCCTGATAAGTGGATTCTGGAGCTGTGGGGTCTTCCTCTGGATCATCCGGCGGGGCTTTTGGGCTGCCCGCTTCCTCCTCTGCTTCCTCTGTACCGACTGGTAGTGGTGCTTCCGCTCCGGTAACCAGGTAGGCCTCAAAGTGGTCAACACCGGCATCTGGTTCTGGAGAGGAACAGGTCACAGCCTCAAGCTTTGGGATGAAACAGGTAGTGAGTCCCAGTTCCGGGACAGAACAGGTCTCAGGCTCTGGCTCTGGAGTGGAGCAGGTGGCGGGCTCCGGTGATGGAACTGGGCAGGTTGTGGGCTCCGGTGATGGAACTGGACAGGTCGTGGGTTCCAGTGATGGAACTCGACAAGTATCAAGCCCCGGTTCTGGAGCGGAACAGTCTCTGAGTGTCTACTGGACAGCCCGATGCAGTCAGCTGGCCAGACTCGCACTCCAGTTGCGAATAGTCCATTCCGTTGCCTCCAATAACCGCACCCTTAAGTCCTGCAACGCAGTTTCCCAAAATTCAGGATCTCCATCGATTGTAAGGACGGGACCTGGACCCGGGTGGCCTATTGCTGCACGAGCCTCCTCCTTGACCACTCTCATCAGCTCGCGTAGTCTTAAGACGGCCACGTTCTTTCGTTGGAGAACCGCACTCGTTCCAAACTGGTAACCACACTCGGAACAGAGCTGTTAGGAAAACCTCTTCACGCCTACTTTTTGGTGGTCTATGGGTGGGCTAAAGCCTTTGGCCCGCCCCCATGGTTGTTTCCAGCAATTGGGCCGGACTTGGATTTTGGCACCTCTGTCTCGGCCCTCCCACGAAGAGGGCGGAGACACACCCCTGGGCCAGCACGTTGTGGTTCACATGGCGGGATCCGCCATCTTGGTCGCTATCTTGACCCAGTGATGAAAAAGGCGGGAAAAGTTCTTTTTAGTGGAATAAAAGTTCTTTAAGCACACAATAGTCGTTGGGAAACGGGCCTGCTCGTATCCTGTTCGTGACCGCCAAATTCTGACTCACTGTGGCCGGGTCTTCAAGTCGCAGGCGATGGCTTCTCCTGTCACAGTTCCGCGCCTGCAGCTGTGGGGCCCGGTGCTCCAGATCAATAGTGGTTGGCTGAACAGATAAGGGTTAATGATTCTTGTCGTGATGCCACCTGCGGGAATTCCGGTGATTTCACCGGCACTGCTTGGGCATCCGGGAGATGTACGGCAGTAAGATGGGACGCTCCCCACAGGACGAGCGGGAATACCCGGAGCCAGGAGCTGCACCTGGTGGTGTTTGGCAGCTCTGTAGGACTTCACATGCGGGGTTAAGCAGTTCTGAAGAGGTACAGACACCAGTATTCTTTGTAACGGGTCTTTTACTGTAACCGTAGATGATACAGGGTATACAGTCAACGGGTAACGGACTGGGTGGTCTCAGCAATGACCGGTGTTGTTTCAGAGCTCCGCGGTGTTCCTCCGTTCCTAACTTGTTCTAGCTTGGTTGCCGTCGACTTAGTATGCCAAGTTCGGGTACAAAGGGGGCTACTTCAATTTCCCTGCTGGTGTATACAGCCCGGTGTGATTCCTTCTGGTGGGTACTCCACTGGCAAGACGGCTCTAATCGCGGCTGAAGTGAGGTGCTCCTAGAAAGCAATTCCTTCACTGCTGGTTTGCTGAGTAGTGATGAACGACTATTCGGCTTCGGAACCAGTGATCCAGTAGTTGATGGGCGTGGGTGTATCTTGACCCGTTTAGATAGCCGCCCAGGTTCCGGTCTTGGGGCACCGCTGAATGGCGCCAACCGGTAGGTGGTCTGTAGGGCTGTAGGGCTGCATGGAACTGTGCAGAGCCCCTTCTACTACGTTTCCCTCCCGACCACGTCTCTCCTCTCTTTCTCCTACATTCTTCTACACTCTGCTCCTACATTCCGCCCACCAAGACCTGATTGGCCCTCTATTCTAATGGTGCATGTAGGGTATGGAGCTCTGAGTGTTAACCGTGTCATTACTGAGACAGAGAATATTGCATTTTCAGTCAGGGATGCAATACCCTCCTGTGACGCACTCATTGCCGGGCGCCACAGAACCATGTTGCATTTGCAGGGCCACTAGGGTACATAAACAACAGAAATCCCCCACAAATGCCCCAATTTTGTAAACTCATCAAGGGGTGTCTTTCAAAATGGGGTCAGTTGTGGGGGTTTCTGCTATTTAGGTACTTTAGGGGCCCTTTCAATGCAACATGGTGTCTGCAATCTATTTCAGTCAAATTTGTGTTCCAAATTTGAAATAGCGCTCCTTTCCTTCCAAACCCTCCCATTCGTTCAAACAGCAGTATCTGGCCACACGTGTTGTTGTTGAAAGCGTCTTCTCGCGTTAATAAAAAGCGTGAGATTTCATTCAGATGACGGCGTTTGACCCGCAGTAGGGGCTGCGTCACCATGGGTAGGGATTGGCAGCATTAATGCGATGCTACTATGGCAGTAGCACTGCGTTAAGGCTGCCAAAACCTGTGTTTAAACGCAACTGCACTTTAACGTTAATCTGACCATAGCCTATGTACTATAGACTACTGAATTGTCATATTGTGCAGTGTATGAGCTGTTAAGATTTGCGATGCTGAAAGCTGGTGGCACTTGATCGTAATTATGCGATTTGCATACATGTGGTCACGTGACAACTAGTCAAATGCAGCTTCACTCAATACAAGTGAATTGAGTGAAGTCGGATACATCTAGTTATAATGTGGCCGAAAGTATGTAAATCACACCAACATCAGAGAATACTGACAGCATGCGTGCTATGTGCTGTGAGGATTCAGAAGTCTGAAATCACCTACAGTGACTGCAGACTAATATCTTAAGGCAGGAAAATTCTGTTAAAACCCATTAAGTGAAAAATGCAGTACTTTTATTTCTAATATCTATGCAATGTTGAAGCGAAGTTAAAAAGAAAAAAACATTTTATTCTGCTCAGCATCCACGATAACATCATTCAGCCATATCAACATGAAAAACATAGTTAAAGGTCCTCTTTAGTAAATCAGCCCTTTAATGTCCACTTTTTTAGAGACAGTGTAAATGCATATTAGAATGGGAATAGTAGAACATCAGTCCTAAATGATGTCAAGATTTCAAAAGCTACCAACCTTGTGGTGTGTTCTTGAGCATTAGTATCATAAATTTAATAAGAATTATATGACGAAGGAAAAACATCGATAGAAAGGTATTCTGTGGATGTGAGCATCTCATCTACAAACAGGGTCACAGGAGGAGGTCAGAAATTGTTCTAATGACCAGGTGCAGAGTCAGTGGAGAATGATTCCTTGGTAAATTTCCTTAGGTGACCAAGTTAATTTCTTCATGGCAAGGACACTTGCATCAGGACAAAGAACCAAAAAATCTAAGGACGTTTATCATGAACTGGTGCCGGGAACATGACAGTGAGTTTTGCTCGCTTCCATGTTTATAGTAATATAGATACAAATAGGCTCTTCCAACAGGACAAGGACAGGAACTCTAGTGCCACCTACTGAAAGTAGCAATGCTGAAAGTCAATATAAACTTTTTAATGAGTCTTGCCATTATGATTTAAGATATGAAGCCAATCCAGACACTCCATTTTCAGTCACTCGTAACACATGTTTTGGAGTGTTTGCCCTTCATTATTGCAAAGCATGAGGTTCAATATGGTTGGGTGAGAGGCCTTTGACAGGGGGCTCAAAGGGTGACAACTCTCTTTGTGAAAAGCAACAAAATGGCCTAAGGAGTCTTCTGGGCCATGCTATACCTCTCTCATAATTTAACCTAGTCCTATGTAGCATCTCTGGGATGAGGTAGAATGGGTAGTTCACAGCATATCAGTACATCTACAGGTACATCTCAGGGAATTAGAATATCATCAAAAAGTTAATTTATTTCACTAATTCAATACATAAAGGGAAACACATATATAGAGTCATTACAAACAAAGTGATCTATTTCAAGTGTTTATTTATGTTAATGTTGATGATTATGTCTTCCAGCCAATGAAAACCGAAAGGTTTTCTCAGATGAAATAATTAACAAATGGAGAATTCTTGAGGTTCTTCTACCAAAGAGTCTGTGGAAAAAGGACACAACATCTGAGTGCTGTCAGATTTTTTCATGGACTTGTATTGATGAGTTTTATCTGACACTGATCATTATCAGACAAGTCTCCATGTTTGGTGCCGAAAACATGGTCATAGGTTCTATCTGTAGAAAAAACAGCACGAGAATGGATTCTTTCTGAATGAGCCCTTGAAGAGTTAAGGCCACGTTACACACACAGATATCTGTGACCAACTTCTGGACAGATCTCTGGTTGCAGTGAAATCATGGACACATTATTACATTTGTACACAGCCACAAAATGGAGCAATGTGTCCATGATTTCACTGCAACCAGAGATCTGTTCAGAAGTTGGTCACAGATATCTGTGTGTGCAAAGTGGCCTTTAGAAAACTTTTGATATTTCATAGATAGTTTTGATTAATTAAATTTCAGGTGCTCATACCCCTAAATGCTAAAATGAAGGAGCAAAAGTACTCAGTCGAATACTACTGTCTTCTAAAACCAAAGACAGGCTTTAAATTAGTAGTGAATACAAGCATAAAAAACAGTTGGTACCACGCTGATGTTTGTTTTACCACATTTAGGAAAATCCCATGTGGCACCCACGTGGAGGAACATTCTATTTATTCCACTGCAAGCTTTCTTACCTAGCTATTCTCTCTTGTAGTAGATATTATTAATGGCTTCTTTGTGGATGGCAAAACCATTGAGGTCTCAGATTAAAAGAAATCATCTCTGTTAAAAGGGATATCTCTTTTAAACCATAAACATCATTGTCATTTTAATTTCATAAATCAATAGTAAACATGAAAATTAACAACTTTGCAATATATCTTGTCAGACAGATTTGCTTCTTTTTGTACCAAAAACGATCAGTCATTGTCAAAATCCTCAATTTGTAGTGTAATCGCCGCGTCACTTCACAGCATCACATGACTGCGTCGCAGCGGTGAAGTTGCGGGCGCGATATTGAAATCGTGCCCAAGCTCAGCATTTGTATAATGACGCCCATTAGGGGGTATTAGAGCAACAAAGCAGGGGTAGCTCGGCACAGGGGACCCGCGTACCAGTCAAAATGGCTTGGAGGAACACCCCTGACAAGAATTTCAGAAGTTTGATAACTACATTATTGTACTCGTAGATTAGTACAAAAGGTGAGACAGGGATGTGTTAGAATGTATTGTAAGGCTGCAGGGACAGGTATTAATAGATTAGAAAGGTTATTTGGGGTGACAGGTTCCCTTTAATCTGGCTTTTTTTCTGTTTCTTTTGGAGTGATGGCTTATTTCTGGCATAGTGGCCGTTCAAGCCATGTTGATACAGTACTCGTTTCACTGCGGATAATGACACAATCTTACCAGCTTCTGCCATCATCTTCACAAGGACTTTTGCTTTTGTTCTTGGGTTGATATGCACATGTCGTACCAAATCACGTCAATCTCTGGGACACAGAACCGATCTCCTCCCTGAGTGGTATGATAGCTGGACATTCCCATCTTGTTTGAACTTGCGTATAATTACTTGTACAGATGAAATAGGCACCTTCAGTTATCATCTGGAAATTTCCCAAAGAAGCAGTTTGTCTCAGGTGTGCATTATAATGCATCCACAGGTGTGTCTAATGAATTTAGATGTTGCAAAAAAAAACCCTGCCAGAAGCTTCCAAACACATTACATCATCGTATAGGCTGATATATATGTTACCATAATTATTTATATTTGCCAAGTGCCAAAATAATGAGAGGGAATCTGTTAAGGCATTTTTATTACTTTCTGAAAAGTCAAACGTTTACATATACTGAGAACATTTGAACTCCGGAAAAGCCATTTTTTCTTTCAATGGAAGACTTCGTATTCTCGGTTTAACCCATTGGGTTCAAGTGTCTTCCACGACAGCATTGGAGGATGTCGTCCACGCCCTATTGGGGGACAGGAACACAGAGAGGTTAAAAGCCCCTCCCCTTCCTCAGTACTCCAGTGTCTTCCTGTCCCCCTTGGGGCATGGAGAGGTTCCAGTGCTGTCAGGCCGGCAGAGGCAGCATTGGGGTGCACTTACAGCCGCGCCAGGGATGGACGTCGGGGGCGGCCTTCTCCTCCTTCTCGAGGCTCCCGTGGTGGGACCATCCGACCTTCCTGCATCCTACGGGGCAAAACAGGCCGTGTATTGCAGCGCCGGAGACCTGTTCAGCTTTCTGGTGTCTCCCTCCTCCAGCTGCGGTCCCTGGGGCATGCATCAGAGGTTTCTGGATGGCACTTCCTGTTTTGGGCGGGGCACTTCCTGTTTCGGGCGGTGGCTCCTGTACAGACTGGGCGCGGCTCCAGGGAACCCAGCAGGCCTATCGCGCGCTACTGCCCGCGGCCAGTGACCAGGAGGAGGGAGGGAAAATGTGTTCCTAGTTGGGGGCACGGTACTTCTGGATAAGTGCCCGCCGGAAGCTACACCCAGGTAAGGCTGATCCCTGAAACATGGAGGGTGATAGGCTTCCACCTCTGCTTCTGCAGAGCCCAGCGTTCCCCAGCTCATTTAAGTGTTTCTGGGGGTGGTCACAAGGGGTAGAGTTATTTAGGCCCTGCACTCCCACTGGGACCCCCTTCTCTTCCCTTTTTTTCTATAGGGAGACAAGGGCCACCTGTGAAAGGGAGCTAAAACCTGTCCATGGAAATGTGGCTGTGGCATGAACTTCCCTCTTCCTACAAAAAGGTGTCGGCCATGACTGACAGTGTTGTCAGGATGGACTCCCCATCCCTGCTTGAGGAGCTCCAATCAATTAGGGAAGAGGTGCAGGCTTCTATCTCGGCTGCTGGGTTTTGCTGCAGCTTCCAGGCCTTTCCCTCCGAAAGAGGGGAAGCTTGAGGATTGTGACTCTGTGGATCTCATGGAGGCTGGCCAGAGCTCCGCGTCAGAGGACGGCGAGGATATTGCCTTTGTTGCCTCTGTCCAGACACGAGAATCTGGACACTACTATTTTTCCACGGAGTCCATGGGTGAATTGGTGGACACTTTCCACAGTACCATGGGAGTAGAGGTGGTGGAACCCCCTTCTTCTGTGCAGGACTAAATGTTCAGAGGCCTGAATGCTAAGCGGCAGTTGGGCTTCCCTGTCCATGAGCTCATCCGGGTTCTCATCTGCTGGGAGTGGGAGTCTCCAAAACATCGGCTGCTCACCCCATCCGAGTGGACTGGAGGGTGATGACTTTGTCTGGGAGGTCCCGAAGGTGGACATCCAGGTGGGCATATAAGAACGCGTTGCCTTTTGAAGATTCCTCCCAGTTGTAGGACCCCCTCGATCGTAAGATGGAGAGTGTCAAAAAGGAAGTTTTTGGAGGGCACCACTAATATAAAGTCAATGTAAATTGGGATCACTTTGGACTCAAACCAGAAACCAAAAAAGTATAGACAGCGGAGAGAAAAAGATGGAGAGTGTCCTCAAAAACTGCTGGGAGGTGGCTGCTATGTCTTTAAAGGTGAACATTTCCTCTACATGTGTGGGGCTGCTCTGGCAGCAACCATGTAGCAGTTAATCACCTGCACCATGCCCCATGTACCCAGCCGTGGCTGTGGGTTCAATCCTAAGCTGTACATCATCCAAGGCATTATGTATAGGTGACACGTGATGGCTGCAGGCTATCCCCCTGGCAGGGCCCGTGCTCTGGTGACTGTGGGCCACTAGCCTTTGGGTGAGGCTTTTAACCAAGTCTCTCTTTAAGTGGATCACCCAGCTGGAAGAATCCTCCTGCAGGGTACTCCAGGGAGGAGCTTTGGACTCCATTCCACTTCTGAGATGTGCTACGGGCTTCCTGACCGATGCCTTTCCTGAGTCAATCCGCATTGGCGCCAGGTGCGCAGTGTTGGCTAACACAGCTCACAGGGCAGTATGGCTTACTTTGTGGAATGGGTAGGTCACGTCTAAGCTCCAGCTGTGTGGCCTCCCCTTTCAAAGGTCTTTTGTCTTTGGTCCCGCATTGGATGACATCCTGGGTAAGGTGTCAGACTGGAAACTGTGTCTCCCGGAATAGAAGTCCTTTCGGAGGCAGTCTTTTCGGCCTGAGCGCAGCCAACCCTCCCAGTCTAAAGGGAAGGGTAAGTCTGGTCGCTGGGCATTCCAGAAAGGGGACAAGACCCGTAATATCTTGCTCCCCCAGCAGCGGCATCACCAGCCGCCCCCTAAACAATGCCGCCTTCCCCATTTCGGGGCAGCTCGTGCGGTTTCTACCACAGTGGCAAGCAATCTCCTCGTGCACTTGGATCCTCTCGACCATTTGGGAGGGTCTGCGCTTGGAATTTTATAGCCAGCCCCTCCTTGTCTTCGAGTCCTCTCGCTTCCTCAGGGGACTCTCACACATTTTTTCTTGTCGGGTCTGCGAGACCTGTTGGATTCGGGTGTGGGGTCCCCGGTTCCTCCTGGAGAGGAGGGCCTGGGGCGTTACTCCAGGTTGTTTGTGGACCTCCAGAATGCGTATTATCATATCCCCATTCACCCGTCCCACAAGTGCTTTCTGCGATTCGCGATCTCCGGGGCAGGCGGGACGGTCCATTATCGGTTTAATGTGCTGCCCTTCGGGTTTTCGTAAGCCCCCAGAGTTTACCAACCTCATGGGGGAAATGATCGCATTCATCCAGATCCAGGGAATATGTGTGCTTCCCTATTTAGACTACATGTTGGTGGTGGCTCCTTCGGCAGTGGTTCTGCACACACTGGTCTCCAAAACGTTGTAGATTCTTCAGTCACTGGGGTGGGTGCCCAATCTTTGGGAATCGGAACGGGTGCCGGCATCCCGTCGTCAATTTTTGGGAGTCTTGCTGGCCTCCTCCAGACAGGTCTCGTTCCTTCCTGCGGCACATCAGCTTCTGCGCTGCGTGCATCTGATCTGCTTCCGGGCAACGAAGTCGCCCTCCTTGCGGGAAGCAATGTCTCTGTTAGAGGCCATGTCCTCCTGCATTCAGTCGGTAGCATGGGCTCAGGCTCCTTCCCATCTGCTCCAGGAACACATACTGAGTTCCTGGGACAGACGTCAGGATTCCTTGAACTCGCGGGTCCGGAACCCGGGGTGGATGGTAACCTCGCTTTCCTGGATGAATCCCGGACACCTTCGGACGAGGGTGGCCTGGCTGCAGGCTCCTGTGACCTCCGTTCCCACTGATGCCAACAGTTCCGGTTGGGGCGCGATGGTGGATCGCACACCATTCCAGTGGATTTGGTGTCGCTCGGTCAATCGCCAGTCTTCACACTACCGGGAACTTCTGGCAGTGGAGGAAGCGCTTTATGCACAGCTCACGTTCTCCGGGGTCATCTTGTCAAGATCCTATTGGACATCGTGACTGCGGTTGCCTTCTTGCGTACCTAGGCGGTACTCGAGGCTTACACTTGCAGGGGCTGGCAAGTGATCTTTTCGTGGACAGTACGCCATCTTCTCTCCTCCTCAGCAGTACATCTGAAGGGAATGGCCAATGTACAGGCAGATTTCTTGAGCCACACGGAGGTCCACCCAGGAGAATGGTGCCTCCATCCGGATGTATTTCGCTCTCTTACGGACAGGTGGGGTGTCCCTTCGATCGACCTGTTCACTTCGGGCTCGAATACAAAGGTGCCGCCCTTTTTTCTCCCTTATGCGGTCAGACCATCCTCGGGGGCTGGACGCCTTTGCCCATCCCTGGGCCTTCCATTTGGTGTATGCATTTCCTCCTATCCCGCTACTTCCCAAGGCGTTGCAAAAGATTCGGGCGGTGGGGGTGTCGACTATCCTGGTGGCTCCCCTGTGGCCCAAACGGGTGGGGTACGACGCCATCCAAGACCTGGGCCTGGAGGGACTGATTAGGTTACCCCACTGTCTCGACTTACTGTCCCAGGGTCCTCTTTCACCTGGGCCTTCGGTGGCTCTATCTGGCGGCCTGGCTGTTGCAGCCGGGATCCTGAGGACCAAGGGTCTCTCCCAGGCAGTGATCCGCATGCTTCGGCAGGGCAGGCAGCCTGTGTCGCACGCTATTTCTGGGAGGGCTGGAATCGGTTCCTGTCCTGGTGTGCTCCTTCCATCCTGGCCATGTATCATCCTCATGTGGCCCAACACTTGGGTTTTTGCAGCGTGGCTTTGATTCGAGGCTTCGGCCGAGCACTCTTTAAGTCCAGGTGTCGGCCCTTGGGGCAGTTTTTGCCCAGGATCTTGCTTCCCATTGATGAATCAAGCGGTTTTTTACTTCTGCTTGGGGGCGGCGAAGATTGTTCTCTACGGGCTTTCTCGAAGTCCCTTTGCACCCTTGTCTGATGCATCCCTTACGTCTCTCTCACAAGGGGCCATTTTTTGTGGCCATCACTTCTGCTCCAGAGTTGGAGAACTGCAGGCACTCTCTGTCCGGGCTCCGTGCCTCGTGGTGTCCGTTGTTCGCATAACGCTTCTGTTGCATTCATCTATTCTTCCGACAGTTGTGTCGGCTTTCCATCGGTCCTAGGATGTGGTTCTACCTTCATTTGGTCGATCTCCTGCTAATGCGGCTGAGGCCGTGTTTCACTCCTTCGATGTTCGTCGGACTGTCCTCCACTACCTCCGAGAGACTGCTTCCTGGAGGTTAGATCAGTATCTGTTTTGTTCAGCATTTTGGGAAAAATACAGGGAAGAAGACTTCCTAGGCTACCATTGCTTCCTGGATCACGAAGGTGATCTGAGAGGCCTACGTCGCTCCGGTCCTTGCTCCTCCGGTGGGGTTGAAGGCTCCTTCACCTCGGGCTGCTTCTACATCCTGGGTGGAGCAGGCTGGAGCTTCATCGGAGCTGATTTGCAGAGCGGCTACGTGTTAGTCTCTCCTCTCTTTTTCTCGCCACTATAGGTTAGTTCTGTCCTTCAGTCGGGATCTGTCCTTTGGTAGGAAAGTCCTACAGGCAATAGTCCCACCCTGAGGAGTAATGGTGGTATTCCGCCAATGCTGTCGTGGAAGGCGAAGGGAGAAAACTGAATTAGTCCTTATCGGTAATTCCTTTTCTTGGAGCCTTCCACGACAGCATCAGTTCCCCCCCTTGTTGGTGTTTGATTCCGGTTTGTATCAGGTAATCCATTGCTAAGGGTGATCTTGGTAAACACTGGAGTACTGAGGAAGGGGCTTTTAACCTCTCTGTGTTCCTTTCCCCCAATAGTTCGTGGACGACATCCTCCAATGCTGTCGTGGAAGGCTCCAAGAAAAGGAATTACCGGTAAGGACTAATTCAGTTTTTTCTTTCAATGGAAGACTTCGTATTCTCGGTTTAACCCATTGGGTTCAAGTGTCTGCAGCTTAAAAATCCAGAAGGAATCTCGCTGCTTGAGCAAGTTAATTATATCGGCTCATCTCCGTAGTGGTGGTACATGTTCCAAGATATGGTATTTTAGTTGTGATAAAACAACTATTCCCTATAATACCCTAATACAGTCTCTTAAGGTATCTACTTATACTTAATAATTATAGTTACTTTAAGCTCCCCCTCCATTCTAGCCTTACCTTAACCTTTTATCTTTCTAACACTTTCCACTCTACTTTCATTCTCTACTTTCATTCCTGAGATGATAGCAATTCACTCTTTTCTTTAATCTGTCCCACAGTTTCATCTCCAAAAGGTACTTGAACAACACATTACTGTTACACCAGGAAGGTGTATTTATATGTTTTTGGTTTTGTTAAATTCATTGTATCAAACCAAATCATTTTGTATTTTGATCATCTGTCTGTAAAGATATTTTCCTCCATTTTCTTTTGTTGTAGAATGACACCAATGGTGCTTTGATGTATTGACTTGGATTTTCATGTACAACTCTGAATGTGTTTTATTTCTGTTTATTTACATGCACAAAGAGAACATTGTAACTTGTACTGAAGAAAGCCCCGTGTGGGCTGAAAACGTTTTACGTTAAAAGAGACTACACTGTTTACATTAAAAAGAGACAACAATAAAAGCACCATCAGTAAAAGATTCTGCGTGTGGGACTTCCTCCTTTCTTTTGGTGTACCTGAAATAATCTTCAATTAAACTGCCATTTTCTTCTGTGCACCCACAAAGCCCCCCCACGGAGCACAGTAAGTACTTACGATCCTGACAACACTCCCACCTGCTGACAAGGACACTGGTTTGGGCTGAAAACGTTTTACGTTAAAAGAGACTACACTGTTTACATTAAAAAGAGACAACAATAAAAGCACCATCAGTAAGATTCTACATGTGGGACTTCCTCCTTTCTTTTGGTGTGTCAGGCCCACAGAGATGGCGGGACAAGTATGTAGGGGGAAGACCGGTCCTCCCAGTCGTGATAGATGGCATCCCGCTGAATGCTTTATTGGATACTGGCTCTCAACAATGCCACATATCCTTTATAAGCATTACTAGGCTGACTCTGACCAAACCCGAAGCCCAGATGATGACTTGACAATAATTGCCAGCAATGGTCAGCCTCTAGCACAAGTGAGGTACAAAGAGGGGACCATAAAGGCTGGACGAGTAGACTTAAAATCTCAAGGTTGAATTGTTGTAGACATTGATCATAAGGAATGCAATCCAATGATGACATTAGGTACCAATGTGATAGAAATGTGTCTTGCAGAGATTATTGTTCTATTACAATAGGTAGCCGAAACTATCAGTTCTGATGAGCAATGAGTCCTGCAGAAGGAGATCAGGGCTCTGATGCAGAGGCAGCAGGTGGAGAAGTCGGCAGTGTATGAGTAAGTGATCAATTGCCCATTGCAATAACCCCAAGGAGTAAAATGTTAATCTGGTGTCGCACAGCATTAGGCCTCAGGGATCAAGATTATCAGGCCCTTGTAGAACCTGTGTATTCAGATAGCAGGCCTACTATCCTGACAGGCAGGGGGGTAGTGGATGTCCGCAAGGGGAGAGTACCCATGCGCATTTTGAATTGTGGGGAGGACAAGGTCAACCTGCCTTGGTATGCTACCATTGCTAAGCTGTTCACTGTTAGTAACAATGCCATAAAGGCAGTGGAACCCTTGATCCCTGTAAATTGGGTTTTTACACCAGAGCTAGCTTATACGTTTAAGTTGCTGCGATGAGCCTAAAGGTGTCATCGCGTATGTTCAACCTTTGGGGTATATTAGATGTATTCTATAGGTTGTGGGTTAGCGCATAATCTATAAAGTTAGCACAACCTATAGAACCCTTGATCCCATCCGACCAGGTGGAGGACAATGGCTCCAAATATCATCTAGAGGATTGGTGTCAGAAGCTACATGTAGGCACTGATTCCACCTCTTTAAACCAAAAGCATGGAGTTTACCGGGTAGTCCAAGAGTATGAGCAGGTCTTTAGCAAATGTGGCACCCCAGAGTCCACAATGGCATTGCTTCACTCGGGGGTGATGCCATGCTTGGAAGGAAGAAGGGGTGTCCGCATCAAGTAAACCCACAGCATGCAACACTTTTCCTGACTCCAGGCCTGAAGGGGGAGCTCGAGACCCGGGTTCAGGGGAGCTCTACTATAAATTCTGGCCTGGGGTTAGTTTGTCAGTCAGTCAGTGAGTCAGTCTGAGAGGAAGAACAGTACAGATGTCCTGGGGACTGGAGACGGAGAAACTTGTCCCAGGATAGAGAGCAGCAAACGTGAGGGACCTGTCAGAGAGGGTCTGAGGAACGAGAGAAGAGGACCTGGGGAGTGGAGCCAGTTACCGGCTCACCCCAGAGCAGAGCGCCAGAAACAGACTCCGGGGTCCGAGGTTGTGCAGGTACTAAAGACCCAGGAGCCAAAACCAGAAGATGAGAGACTCCACGTCTCCCAGACACAACAAAGCACCTGGGGGCACAGCAGCACCTGAGGGCTCAGGGACAGTTGCCAGAGGAGTGTTGCCAGAGAAGGACTCAGGCTTCCTACCATACGGGTGAGAGACTTACTAGTAGGAAGAGAGGGTCGTAGCTTAGCTACAGGCAGCCAGGACCAGAAAAGAGGAGTGTAGCAGGGAGGCCTCAGAAATGACCAGGTGAGGAGATCCTCAACTTGCTTCCAGGCTGTCCAGACTCACAACATCACCTGTGGTCAGTGTCTTGGCCTAAACCTTCAACTACCAGTAAAGGTAAAGGAGACGACATACTGTGTGTCTGTCAGTTATTCCGTGCCCTCAGTCCTGTACCCTAATGGCCTACCACCGCCATAGACTATACCAGTTGCCCTGGGGAACCACTCCGCCCATGGGGAGCGATATCACCTTAGCTGCGATTCCATCATCCCCAGGGGTCCCGCACCACAGCGTCGGCCATCAATAGCCGAACATCACGGGTGGTGTCATGACTTCAACTTCCAAGACCTTAATTGCTGAATTTATATTGACACCGCCAGGGTCACGGAGCCGGGTCTCGACCCCCGTGACTCCACAGTAGTACTATAGCTCGGTTCCGAGTATCCCACGGCCCTGGGGGCGTGTCACAAACACCCACTAGACTTTGGACAGGTAAAAGGAGTTAAACACCATATCCCTACCGGAGATCATCCGCCCATCAGGGAGAGGTATCGGCCTATGCCTCCAGCTCAATATCAATATGCCAAGGGAATGTGATGGGAGATGAAGGTGGCTGGGGGTGTTTAGAGATAGTTGTAGCCCCTGGGCAGCTCCATTAGTCCTCGTTAAGAAAAAGGATGAGACAATGAGAATGTGTGTGGATTACAGGCAGATTAACCGCATTACACATAATGACGCATACACATTACCCAGGATTGAGGAATCATTAGCTGCCTTAAGATCCGCTAACTATTTCTCCACCATAGATCTTACCAGTGGGTATTGGCAGGTGCCTGTGGCAGAGGCAGAAAGAGAGAAGACTGCGTTCCTTCGACACCGATGGACCTCTATGAGTTTAACTGTATGCCATTCGGGCTCTGCAATGCACCAGGAACATTCCAGTGGTTAATGGACTGCTGCCTAGGACACAAACATTTCAAAACGGTCTTGTTGTACCTGGATGACATCATTGTCCACTCCAAGACATACAAAGACCACCTGAAGCACCTAGCAGAGGTGTTCGAAGCCTTGTCCAGCTTTGGCCTGAAAGTAAAGCCGTCTAAGTTCACCTGTTGAAACCCAAGGTGCAGTATCTAGGTCATGTGGTAAGCACCGAAGGTGTGGCACCAGAGCCAGACAAGGTCAACATGATCAAGGACTTGCCAAGACCCTCCACTGTCAAGGAAGTGAGGCAGTTCCTCAGACTGGTGGGATTGGGAACTGTGTTATCCCAAGTGCAAAGAGGCAGAGAAAGAATGATTGCCTAAGCAAGCAGGAAGCTTCATCCCATGGAGAGGAACCCTGACAACTATAGTTCCTTTAAGCTGGAGTTTCTCATCATAGTCTGGGCAGTAATGGAGTGCTTCAAGCATTACCTGACTTCAGCGAAGTTTACCATCTTTACAGATAACAACCCGTTGACCCACCTAAAGACGGCAAAGCTGTGTGCGCTAGAGCAGCGATGGATGGCTCGGCTATCCAATTATGAGTTTACCATCAAGTACGGAGCGGGGCATAAGAATGCCAATGCGGGTGCACTGTCTAAGATGCGCAACCTGCCAGATGCGGAAGAAGGCCCGGACGAGCTCAAAAGAGATAGAGCTCAGGTTGAATCAGTGCTCCCACTGCGTGAGCAACAAGCGCTTTGCTGTGCCAGAAGCCCCGTTTAATCCACTGCCCTACCATGTATGGGCAGACGTGCAAGACAGTGACCCGGCCGTCCGCCTAGTAAAGAAATTGCTGACACAAGCAGACTCGCACCCTGCTCCAGATGCTCCACAAGAGACTCAGCAGCTGTGGAAGGAGGAGGGCAAATTATTCATCTTTGAGGGGAAGCTGTGCCAGAGAAATGTCAATTCCTGAACTCATGAACTTGTTTGGCAAAGAGTGGTCCCAAAGAGCGATGCCTCAATGGTCTTATCGGCGTACCATGATGGATCAGGCCACTTCGGGTGGAAGAAACTGGAAGTCCTGCTACAAGAACAGTTTCACTGGGCTGGCATGAGGAAAGTGATAGAGAGATGGTGTCGTGAGTGTGGTCCATGCATCCTGTGGAAGACAGAGTGAGAAAGCCAGAGGGCTCCCCTACAGGCCATAGTTACTAGCCAATCATTTGAAGTGATAGCCTTGGATCACGTGAAGTTAACCCCAAGCCAGTCGGGCTAGTTCTACGCCCTTATTATAGTAGACCATTACTCCAGGTTCCTGGAAGTCGTGCCAGTGAAAGATCAAATGGCTAAGATAGCAACCAGAGCGTTTCAACAACACTTTTGTCGACTACATGGTTACCTTGAACAAGTGCTTACCGGACAAGGCCCAGCCTTTGAAGCAGAAGTGTTCCAGGAGTTCTGTAACCTTTATGCAAGAAAATCAGGACAGCTCCACCCCATCCCCAGACCAACGGGTTGTGCGAGAAAATGAATCAGGTAGTAATAGACTTGCTGAAGACCCTGCCTCTGGAAGAGAGAAGTCAGTGGTCAGAGAAGTTGCTGGATCTGGAAGACTTGTATAACCATATTCCGGTGAATTCCACCAACTGCACACCAGCCTACCTGATGATAGCAAGGCCAGCCAGGTTACCCATTGACATGGACATGGGAGTCTTAACGTCTGAGTTGACAGCACCAGAAGCTGATTGGGATAGAGAGCGACAACAGCATTATCTCCGAGTTCAAGAGTGCGTAGAGAAGAGTTTGTCCCAGGCAAGGCAGAGATAAGAGCAAAACTATAACCAGCACACCCCTGCAGTTCCTTTAGCACCTGGAGAACAAGTACTCAAGAGAAAAAGAACAAACAAACTTTATGACCAGTGGGATGCAGAGTAGGGATGAGCGAGTCTACTCGCTAGGACTCGTTACTCGGCGATTCTTAAGGGACTCGCTGGACTCGGTAATCGGCGAGTCTTTTAGCGAATACTCGCTCAGTAACGAGTCCAATGCAAGTCAATGGCAATCTTAGTTTTGTCAGAGTTAACTTTATCTCACTCGCTAGACTCGCTAGACTCGCTCTATCACATCGCTATATAGCTTGAATCTCCCCAAACAGCAGCGAGTCTGAGCGAGTCTACGAGTCCGAATCCTAGCGAGTCTGCGATTCCGAGTCCTGTATTCTCTATTCGGGACTCGCGAATCCAGAATCTTTTATGTTACTAGTCAGCATTGCGTGTTAGGTCAGAAAACTTGTGAAGACAGCCAATCATAGTCAGTAATGCCATAGCAGCTTTGGTTGTGTCAGGACTATGATTGGCTGCTGTCCATCGTGATGCCTATGTCATCTATGACAGGCAAGGCAGTATATAAGGCTTGCCCCCGCCATTTTGGGCACATTCCTGAGAAGAGCTGACCTAGTGCAGGGAGACTTGGAGCAGATCTAGGGACAGTTAGGCAGTGTAGGAGTCACATATAACCCAAAAGTTCTTTTCAGAACTAACAGGACGGAGTGTAGGAGTCAAGATTCCTCACACATAACCCAAAAGTTCTTTTCAGAACTACCAGGACGGAGGATTGCTGTACAGGACTGTAAGGAAGGGGAGATAGGAGCAGCCTTACAGTGAATCCAGCACCATCCTCAGAGCTTAGTTCACCCAGCTTTCCGCAGAGCTGTAATCCTAAGCTTTTTCTTATTTTTGGCACTAGTCTACCAGATAATTTTGGTGCCATTTTTCCACAAAAAATTTCCTGTGCCAGTGCGTTGCTGTACGGTGTCCTGCCTGCAGCTCGCACAGTACTTGTAAACTTGCACGCAGCCAGCACCGCAGCCTAACAGTGCCTGGTTCTGCGTACTAAACAATTTTTCCCTGTGCCAGTGCGTTGCTGTACGGTGTCCTGCCTGCAGCTCGCACGGTACTTGTAAACTTGCACGCAGCCAGCACCGCAGCCTAACAGTGCCTGGTTCTGCGTACTAAACAATTTTTCCCTGTGCCAGTGCGTTGCTGTACGGTGTCCTGCCTGCAGCTCGCACGGTACTTGTAAACTTGCACGCAGCCAGCACCGCAGCCTAACAGTGTCTGGTTCTGCGTACTAAACAATTTTTCCCTGTGCCAGTGCGTTGCTGTACGGTGTCCTGCCTGCAGCTCGCACGGTACTTGTAAACTTGCACGCAGCCAGCACCGCAGCCTAACAGTGTCTGGTTCTGCGTACTAAACAATTTTTCCCTGTGCCAGTGCGTTGCTGTACGGTGTCCTGCCTGCAGCTCGCACGGTACTTGTAAACTTGCACGCAGCCAGCACCGCAGCCTAACAGTGTCTGGTTCTGCGTACTAAACAATTTTTCCCTGTGCCAGTGCTTTGCTGTACGGTGTCCTGCCTGCAGCTCGCACGGTACTTGTAAACTTGCACGCAGCCAGCACCGCAGCCTAACAGTGTCTGGTTCTGCGTACTAAACAATTTTTCACTGTGCCAGTGCGTTGCTGTACGGTGTCCTGCCTGCAGCTCGCACGGTACTTGTAAACTTGCACGCAGCCAGCACCGCAGCCTAAGAGTGCCTGGTTCTGCGTACTAAACAATTTTTCCCTGTGCCAGTGCGTTGCTGTACGGTGTCCTGCCTGCAGCTCGCACGGTACTTGTAAACTTGCACGCAGCCAGCACCGCAGCCTAACAGTGCCTGGTTCTGCGTACTAAACAATTTTTCCCTGTGCCAGTGCGTTGCTGTACGGTGTCCTGCCTGCAGCTCGCACGGTACTTGTAAACTTGCACGCAGCCAGCACCGCAGCCTAACAGTGTCTGGTTCTGCGTACTAAACAATTTTTCCCTGTGCCAGTGCGTTGCTGTACGGTGTCCTGCCTGCAGCTCGCACGGTACTTGTAAACTTGCACGCAGCCAGCACCGCAGCCTAACAGTGTCTGGTTCTGCGTACTAAACAATTTTTCCCTGTGCCAGTGCTTTGCTGTACGGTGTCCTGCCTGCAGCTCGCACGGTACTTGTAAACTTGCACGCAGCCAGCACCGCAGCCTAACAGTGTCTGGTTCTGCGTACTAAACAATTTTTCACTGTGCCAGTGCGTTGCTGTACGGTGTCCTGCCTGCAGCTCGCACGGTACTTGTAAACTTGCACGCAGCCAGCACCGCAGCCTAAGAGTGCCTGGTTCTGCGTACTAAACAATTTTTCCCTGTGCCAGTGCGTTGCTGTACGGTGTCCTGCCTGCAGCTCGCACGGTACTTGTAAACTTGCACGCAGCCAGCACCGCAGCCTAACAGTGCCTGGTTCTGCGTACTAAACAATTTTTCCCTGTGCCAGTGCGTTGCTGTACGGTGTCCTGCCTGCAGCTCGCACGGTACTTGTAAACTTGCACGCAGCCAGCACCGCAGCCTAACAGTGCCTGGTTCTGCGTACTAAACAATTTTTCCCTGTGCCAGTGCGTTGCTGTACGGTGTCCTGCCTGCAGCTCGCACGGTACTTGTAAACTTGCACGCAGCCAGCACCGCAGCCTAACAGTGTCTGGTTCTGCGTACTAAACAATTTTTCCCTGTGCCAGTGCGTTGCTGTACGGTGTCCTGCCTGCAGCTCGCACGGTACTTGTAAACTTGCACGCAGCCAGCACCGCAGCCTAACAGTGCCTGGTTCTGCGTACTAAACAATTTTTCCCTGTGCCAGTGCGTTGCTGTACGGTGTCCTGCCTGCAGCTCGCACGGTACCTTCCATCTCTCTTAAAATATCTTAGCCTCTAGTGTGTACCTTTCTCGAAATAGTACCTGCTACTTGTTTTACAAGCCCCAGAAAGCCACCAGAAATTATAAAATGTCACACAAAAAAACAAATCCCAAAAAAAGTCTTGCTAAGGGACAGGGACGAGGTACAGGCATTGGTAGTCGTGGCCAACTATCCACCAGTTCGGGCAGACAGACGAGGATTGATCGATCGTTCCTCCTGTCTAACTTTCCACGTCAGGAAAGTAAACGAGTATTGAGGCCGGAAGACGAACAGCATCTAACGTCTTGGCTGGCAGACAAGACCTCAACAACAGGTTCTTGCAGCACTCAAGGTTCCTTGAGCACTGTGTCTACTGTTGGTACATACCATGCTGGGTCATCTAATCCACAACCTCTTCACAGTTCCTCAGACCAACAGCAGCCCCATGAAAATGTTGACACACACATGGGTCACTCAGATGACTTATTTGGTACATATAATCCTTTACATGAATCCGGTTTGCCAGACTCCGTAGTAGATGAGATACTTGATGAAGAATTGTCCAATCATGGACAAGTTTTAGAGACACCCCGGCCACATGAACGTGTCTTTCAGCAAAGTCTTAGACCGTCTCAGGAGTTGGAGGATGATGATGATGAGACAGTGACACACTTGTCATCTGGGGAGCAAAATCTATCTTGTTATCGGGAAGATTTAGAAGAGGAAGGGGTTGATGATGAGACAACTGATCCCACGTGGAATGTTGCGATGCAGAGCCAGCAGAGCAGCACGGAGGAAGACAGTGTGTATGTCCCACCAACAAAGGCACCAAGGCCGACTCCTCCCACCAGAACTGAAAGAGTCACCACTGTTGCCCAAAATGTGTCCACTGTGGCTCAAAATTTGTCAACTGTTGGACAAAATGTCTCAAATGTGGGCCTCAGTAATCCCTCAGGGAGTACAGTCAAGCCTAGAGGTCGGTCAGCCACTGTGTGGAAATTTTTTAAAGATGGGCCTTCTCAAGAAAATGTGGTCATCTGTACCATCTGCCATGCAAGGCTAAGTAGAGGCCATGGGAAAGGAAACCAGAGCACCAGCAGTATGCGGAAGCACATGGCTGGTCAGCACCCTATTCAGTGGTCAAAAGTGCAGCCTTCCACAACAGTGTCATCTGACCCAAAGACTGCGACGGCAACTCAGATACGTCCGTCACAATCAAGTGTTGCTGAAGCTGGTCCAGCTCATATGTACTCATCACAAGCAGCGGTTGCAGAGAGACTGAACACGAGTGCAGACAGTTCTCGGTCAGCAACATCCTTACAGTTATCAGTGACACAGCTGTACGAAAGGAAGCAGAAATACCACTCTTCCCACCCATTAGCCAAAAAAATAAATGCCCAGATAGCTAAGTTGTTAGCAGTCGAGATGTTGCCGTTTAGGCTTGTGGGTACAGACTCTTTCCGTGAGCTTTTGGCTGTGGCAGTACCACGCTACTCGGTTCCAAGCCGCCACTACTTTTCACGTTGTGCCGTCCCCGCGTTACATGAGCATGTCATTAACAACCTCAAGCGTGCCCTCACCAACGCTGTAACCGGGAAAGTACACCTTACTACGGACACGTGGACAAGCAGTTCAGGACAGGGCCGGTACATCTCGCTCACCGCGCATTGGATCAACGTTGTGGAGAGTGTGCCAAACGATGTTAGTGTAACATCAAACATCCTACCCACGCCACGGATAGCTGGCACAACCTCATTCAGGGTCTCTGCATCATCCTATATGTCCACTACCCCATCTTCCGCTTCCTCGACCAATCCTCAATTGCCCTCAACATCACGGCCAAGTTGGGAGGTTTGCTGCAGTGCTTCAGCAAGACGCCAACAGGCTCTGCTGAAGCTGATCTGTTTAGGTCACACACCGCACACTGCAGTAGAGCTGTTGAAAGGTCTGAAGGAACAGACAGATGAGTGGCTATCCCCACTCCAACTCCAGACCGGTCTCGTGGTGAGCGACAATGGTCGTAACCTAGTGGCTGCACTAAAGCTCGGAAACCTTGTGCACGTGCCTTGCATGGCTCACGTGCTGAATCTAGTAGTGCAGAAATTCCTGCGTACATACCCAGAGCTATGTGACCTACTGGAGAAGGTGCGTCGAGTTTGTGCACATTTTCGTCATTCGTCAACAGCGGTTGGAAAACTTTCATTGCTTCAAAAGCAATTGAATTTGCCCAACCACAGACTCATTTGTGACATGCCGACACGATGGAACTCTACATTCCATATGTTATCGAGGATCAATGAGCAGCAGAGGGCAATATCCGAGTATCAGTTGCAACATGCCCGTCAGACCGGCAGTCAGCCACGACATATTAGTACAATGGAGTGGGTGTGGATCGCTGACACATCTGAGGTTCTTGATAATTTTGACTACTGCACAAAACTGGTGAGCGGTGATCAGTCCATCATCAGTGTCACTGTACCCATGCTGTGTCTGCTGAAAGAATCCCTCATTAATAAGAAAAATGAAGCATTGAGAGCCCAGCAGATGGCTATGGAGCCAGATTTAAACAGCGCAGTACCTAGCCAGCAAAGCCAGTATGACCAGGCAACAATGGCTCCTGAGGAGGAACAGGAGCAAGACGATGAAGAGGATTTATTTTTTGTTGGTGCCGATGTCAACCCAGATGGTACTCACAACCCCAGCTTTGTGTCTGTCCACCATGGGTGGCCTGGAGAGGAGGAGGCGGAGACAGACTTTGCGGATACAATGGGTATTGAACATCGTTCTGAGGACACTGAAGACATGACTCTATGCAGCTTAGGACACATGGCTCACTTCATGTTGACTTGTCTGCTAGAAGACCCACGAGTGATTAACATATTGCACAACGACCTCTACTGGTTGGCCACCTTTCTGGACCCACGTTATAAAGATAAATTCACCTCGCTGCTGTTTCAGTCACCACGTGGCTTGACAATTGACTATTTCAAGAGGGTTCTTGTGGATAATATGCTTCGAATATCACCGTCAGACAACACTCTGCCCATAGTTAGCAACTCTGTGCAACAGCAGCCTTTGGTCGGGGCACAATCATTCACGCTGTCCAGAAGAGATGCTGGAAAGATGTCCGCAAAGTGGGCTATGTTCAATAAGCCATCGAACCTGCAGCGCCATGTTGCTCCAGTAACCATCTCTCGGAGACAGAAACTTACCAACATGGTACAAGAATACTTAAGTGACAGTACCTGCTTCCTGACTCATGCCGCAGTCCCGTTTAATTACTGGGTCTCCAAGCTCCACACTTGGACAGAGCTCTCGTTGTATGCCTTGGAGGTGCTGGCATGCCCTGCAGCTAGTGTGACATCAGAGCGGGTTTTCAGTGCCGCTGGGGGTATCATAACTGATACCAGGACACGTCTTACTCCAGAGAATGCAGACAGGCTTACTCTAATTAAGTTTAATAGGAACTGGATTTCACAAGACTTCTTGAGCCCTGAAGACGACAGTACTCAGAGCTGAAGTGCCACGTTCAACATCAATATGATATAATTAATCATTGTATTATATTGTGTCTTTTTGGTACAAGCAGTATGTACAAGACCAGTAACGATTTGCGTAACCATGTTCCTGCAACCTGGTAATGAGGCTGCTTCATCTTAAACCAACACTACACCTTAACTTCGGTTTCATTAACCATCACAACACCTTTTCACAAGGAATCAACCTTTATTTTCTGTTAGCAAACATTTAAAAGCCCCTTGGGCTAATTTTTTGAGCCACCCTGGCTAACAAGCTGATCATGGCCCTTAGGCCTGCATTTATACCCAAAATGCAAAACAGCCCCTTGGGCTAATTTTTGGAGACACCCAGCCTAAGAGGCTTATCATGGCCCTTAGGCCTGCACTTATACCCAAATTGCCAAACAGCCCCTTGGGCAAATTTTTAGAGCCACCATGGCTAACAAGCTGATCATGGCCCTTAGGCCTGCATTTATACCCAAAATGCAAAACAGCCCCTTGGGCTAATTTTTGGAGCCACCCAGGCTAACAAGCTTATCATGGCCCTTAGGCCTGCATTTACACTCAAAATGCCAAACAGCCCCTTGGGCTAATTTTTGGAACCACCCAGGCTAACAAGCTTATCATGGCCCTTAGGCCTGCATTTATACCCAAAATGCAAAACAGCCCCTTGGGCTAATTTTTGTAAACACCCAGCCTAAGAGGCTTATCATGGCCCTTAGGCCTGCATTTACACTCAAAATGCCAAACAGCCCCTTGGGCTAATTTTTGGAGCCACCCAGGCTAACAAGCTTATCATGGCCCTTAGGCCTGCATTTATACCCAAAATGCAAAACAGCCCCTTGGGCTAATTTTTGTAAACACCCAGCCTAAGAGGCTTATCATGGCCCTTAGGCCTGCATTTACACTAAAAATGCCAAACAGCCCCTTGGGCTAATTTTTGGAGCCACCCAGGCTAACAAGCTTATCATGGCCCTTAGGCCTGCATTTACACTCAAAATGCCAAACAGCCCCTTGGGCTAATTTTTGGAGCCACCCAGGCTAACAAGCTTATCATGGCCCTTAGGCCTCCATTTACACTCAAAATGCCAAACAGCCCCTTGGGCTAATTTTTGGAGCCACCCAGGCTAACAAGCTTATCATGGCCCTTAGGCCTGCATTTATACCCAAAATGCAAAACAGCCCCTTGGGCTAATTTTTGTAAACACCTAGCCTAAGAGGCTTATCATGGCCCTTAGGCCTGCACTTATACCCAAATTGCCAAACAGCCCCTTGGGCAAATCTTTTGAGCCACCATGGCTAACAAGCTGATCATGGCCCTTAGGCCTGCATTTATACCCAAAATGGCAAACAGCCCCTTGGGCTAATTTTTCAAGGCACCAAGCCTATGCCTCCATCGTGGGCATTGCATGTACTATGCTCCTAGTACAAGCAATTCTATTGTATGGGCCAAGCACCCTGCTTTCTGAAAAAAATGTATATGAAGCCCCTTGAGCTAATTTTTTTAGGCAACAAGCCTATGCTTGCATCGTGGGCATTGCTTGGACTATCATCCTGCTGGAGCCTGGAGAAAGGTCCCACTGTACGCTCTGTAGAAAACGCGTAGACGCGATGTGTAGCAGGTAGATGTCCCAGCCTCTCACATGTGTGTTCCTAGTCTTGTTGCCATAGCGAGGCATTAAGTAACCCCCCAAACACAGGCACTGTTTATTTGTCAGCAACATTTCTATGTGGAGTCATGATTTTACACTTAGTAACCAAGGTGACTTCATGCTCCATGCGGTCCGTAAAGTACTTGCTAATGATGCTCTCTCTCCCCTGTCCTCCACGCCAAATGTCTCGGGGTAATCCTTGACTCATCCCTCTCCTTCAAGCCCCACCTCTAGTTCCTAACCAAGTCCCTGTCACTCCAACTCAAAAATATTTCAAGAATTTGCTCGTTACTCAACCCTGACACAGCTAAAACACTCATTAATGCCCTCATCATCTCCCGCCTTGACTACTGGAACCTCCTTCGCACAGGCCTCCCTGCCAACTCTCTTGCACCTCTCCAATCTATACTAAACTCTGCTGCCCGACTAATCCATCTGTCCTCACGCTACTCACCTGTCTACACCCTCTGCCAAGCCCTTCACTGGGTCCCCGCCCCACAGAGAGCTCACTTTAAAACACTGATCATGACATTCAAAGCCTTACACAACCTATCCCCACCATACATCTCCGACATGATCTCCCGATACCATCCCTCACGCTACCTGCGTTCATCCCAAGAACTTCTCCGACACTCCCCCCTCATCTCCACTTCCCACAACCGCATACAGGATTTCTCCCGGGCATCAACCATGCTCTGTAACTCGCTGCCCCACCTCATCACTCACTCGCCTACCCTGGGAACCTTCAAGAAACAACTAAAGACTCACCTCTTCCGACAGGCCTACAACCTGCCATGACACCCCGCTACACGCCCCACGACCGACACCTTCCCCACCCTATTGTATCCCCACCCACCCCTCGTTGAATGTGAGCCCACGCGTACAGGGTCCTCTCCTGTTGTACCTCTATGACCTTATTGTCTATGTTTATTGTACTTCTCCTTGTGTACCTTATCCTCATGTAAAGCGCCATGGAACCTATCGGTGCTATATAAATAAATAATAATTATAATGATGATGACTTTAAGCCCACCCACAAAACAACCTACACATCCATTCCCTGAAAAAAGACAGAGACAAGGCAGTTTTTGTAAACTGGGTATTATTCCGCCATAATGGTAAAGATGTCAGAATTTTTTTTTTTTTTTTTTTTTTTGGTACAACTTTGTAAACAGTAGGAAAATATAAGAAATAATAACATAAAGAAATTGTGCAATGCACATGAACAAAAAATAAAAAACAAAAAAATAAGGGGTCTACAGCTGCTGGTAGGTTGCCGCATCCTCCGGCCTTGCCAGTAAAGTCACACCATCACCCTGGTCCTGCAAGAGGTCAAGGGCCCCATGAATGGCCTCCGGCAACCCTTGAGGGTGGATCCTCTGGGCAGGTGTGGGGAAAAATGGTAGGTCCCTGTTAGGTGGCCAGTGTGGAAAGGGAGGTACAGGCCTCTGGGGTGGCACATGGCTGTCCCGGGGTGTGGGCCTGTCTTGGAGGTTGGAGTGTCTGAGTTGCCACCCCTCCAAAAAATTGAAAACCTCACCTGGGTGGTTAGGTGGGCGACTGGCGTCAAGCACAATCTGTAATGCTGACCTTGCCCGCAGTAGCCTGTGAAATGGAATTACATCCAGGAATGGTATCAGACTGTGGGCAAAGTCAGCATTACTTTGTGCACGCCGTCGATTAGGTGACCCCGGGATCAGACCATGGCTGCTGTGAGGTGGGCATCCAGGTTCCTCCTCTTGCGGCCGGACATGCCCCAAAGCTGGGGTTGGTGCTGGTGGCGGCGGTGGTGGTGTTGGTGCTGGTGGCGGCGGTGGTGGTGTTGCTGGTGCTGGTGGCGGCGGTGGTGGTGGTGCTGGTGCTGGTGGCGGCGGTGGTGGTGGTGTTGGTGCTGGTGGCGGCGGCGGTGGTGGTGGTGGTATTCCACCAGCTTGGCCTTGCTCCTCCACTAAAGGGGCTTCAGGGGCCTCCCTCGCCTGTTCAGGCAGCTGTAGTGGTGGTGGACGGTTACCACGTCGCCTGCGGTAGTGAACCTCTCTGTGGGTAAAGGCCAAAAAAGTTTGGTGAATGCATTGCATTTGGAAACAAAAACATAGGTCAAACATTAAGTTGCACACTTTTTTGACTCTGTGTATCAGTGTATTCAGAATCAGAAATTTTTTATTATTATTAAAGAATAAGTAACTGTACATAACATAAATGAATACATCACTTTGTTTGCTAATTCCCTAATAATACATAATTTTTCCCCCCTTATTAACCCCCACCCCCCCATCCCATCTAATCTAGACGATCAATAACACCAATGGTTCACATGAAAAAAAGTCCCCCTGACTTCACTGTTAACTTGACATACTTAATTTACCAAACTTTTAGGTTATATCATCTATGTAAACCAGTGAAGGGGTTCAAACGTATACAATATATATATATAATATAATATTTAATATAATACAATATATATAATAATGACTATTCAGCCACTATCTCCATCCACTTCTTTCTCAACCCTCGTCCATGGCTCCCATATCTGTGTATTCTGTGTTTTCATTGTTGACCTTAACATTTAATTGCAGCCAATAAATTAGGACATTTTGGCTCATGGCTCAACCAATATTCTATGTGTGGGTAGTGTTGGTACTCGATTTTTTGACATTCCATTTGAAATTTAAGCATTTGTCTGCCCATTTACACTGTGCCCTGCCTTAGGCAGGACAGCTATTTAGGCACTTGAAGACACATTAGTGGCCACAAGTATAGCATTTATTTTTTGTTGTAACTTTATGTGGACAAAGCTATAGCCTCACACTTTGAGGCAAACACATTCTTCAGGGTTGTTTGCCATCAGATGACACAAAAAGACGCAGTGTGGGCGACCTTGGTTTCAAAGCACATAACCCAGATCTATAGGGCAGGTGAGCAAGACAGGAAATGTAGTCATGCAGCATAGGTGACACATGAGCATTCGGCGTTAGTGCCCTACACTCCTTGTTGCTGCCATGTATGCTAATCAGGAATGTCTCGGTAAATAAAACCCACAAAACATATGGCTTGGATTTTGAAATGACTGTAATGGACATAGAGTATGGGGTTGTTTTTGATCAGCAGGTCACACATCGTTGTTGCCAAACAAGGTGGTATTCCCAGATGAACAGTTTTACAATTATTCCAACGGGGCCGAACACAAAGCCGGGAACAGCAAGGGCAAACTTCTTGTTCCCTAAAGTACCTTGGACATAAAAGCCTGTTGCACTGAAAATATGGCCCCTTTAAGTTTGATTTTATACAGCATTAATACACTATGTTTTTCGGAGGATTCTTAATGTGGCCATCAGTTAAAAACAAAACAATTAAATTCACATGTGGGCCCTAATATCTACACCATCACCTTGCAGGCCCAAATATACCCATGGGAAAACTGAACCACACATATTTGTAGTGATACAGAGTATGTCCTCTAATGTGTATGACTGTGTCAACAATTTGTGATGGTGTAGAAACATTTTAGTGCAAAAGGGGTATATCCTTACAACGTTATTTACCCTAAAAACACCCACAATTAAACGTGTAGGGATGTATGTGGCCCTTATGCAAGTGGAGGGAGGCCATTAGGAACTGTAAGGCACCGCCGGCATGATCCGCATGGCCGGGGTACATCACATGTAGGATCAGAGGATGATCCTGTGCACACTGGCCGGTTTTCCTGTGATGATAATACTGTGTGAACCAACCTGAACACAATGCGGTTTCATGAGCCTAATGAGCGGCAGTGAGAGTGGGATGAGATCGAGGAGTCCATGAGGAATAGGATGTAACGAGTGAGTGCTGACAACCCGGAACACAGGGAGTTAACCTGAGCTGTGTGACAGGCTGATTATCAGCAGCTGAGGGGGTGTGTCCATGTGGGAGTGGCTGGCACGATAAGAGCCGGCCACCTGAGTGATTGAGAGATTGATTCTGGAAGCTGAGATTGATTCAGATGGAAGCTGAGACCAGCCAAGTGCAGAGCAGTCTAGAGGCTCTGAGTACATGATGGGGGCATGCTAGCTCCATGCCGGTGCCGAGGTCCGGGGTCGTGTCCGCACCTGGAGGGGGAAGCCGTGGCTGAACCAGGTGGATACTGGTCCGGGCGTGGGGTGAAACACGCCCGGGAAAGGAGCCTGTGGGGATGCCTGGTGGAACCTGTGACACAGGTAGCGAGACCCGGATCCGTGCCCGGTAAGAAAGCAGTTCCCGAGTGATAGTGTGAACTGTGCACCTTGTGTGCGTAAATCATGTTAGGCGAGTATAGACCGCCCTTGGGACCGACTCAGTGGAGTCCGTTAAAGGTCCTGATGAACCGGAATGTATGTAGCCCTTGGAGGCAATTGTATGTAGTGTGCCAGGCGGGCATAGACCGCCTTTAGGTCCGAGTCAGAGTGCTCAGTTAAAGGACCTGATGAAACAATGTGTTTAACTATGTGTATGAGGGCTTAGGTAATGGCCCTGAATGAGAGATGATGACCTATGTAAGACCCATGTATAATCATGTGGAGAGACAGTGACCCAGCTGGTATGGATGATGTTGGAGGCGTTCCGTCCTTGGGACGAGAGGGAGGCTTGCCCTGCTGCATGCAGAGGGTACCTGATCCCTCAACCACGACCTCAAATGGTGTGGGTGTGCCTGTGGTGCCAGAGACAGGAGTAATAGGGCTCCTAGTAGGTATCGGATGTGGTTCCCGTGTACTATGGTTTGCCAATCCCTGTAATGGGCCATGGAGGGGCCACAGTCCATGGATGTGGGCTGTGAGCAGGTGTGTGATCCATGGACGTTTGAATGATGGATCACATACGGTGTGTAAGGTCCCGGTCAGGCAAGATTCCTGACTACGGGTGAATGTGTATCATCATGCTGGGGTCACTAAAGCCAGGCGGCAGGTACCGCCATTGGGACCCACAGGGCCCGTTGAGGCGTATGTAACGAAGGTCAGAAGCAGGGTTAGAAGGGCTCCCGTATTGGGTAACGCGTGGTTAGGCGGGAGGCCGCAGCCCCACGGGTTACTAGGGTTTGCCAATCCCTGTTATGAACCCGGAAGGGTCATCATCGTACTGTAACTTATGTATAGTGTAAGTAGGCCGGAGGCCGTAGCCACCATGGGAGCTGTTAGTAGAGCTCCAATGGGGACAGAGATGGTTACAGTTCCCGGGTTACTATAAAACGTTATGTGCAATATAAGTGTTATGTGATGTTAAATGTAAATGTATGGTGTATTTATGTAAAGTGTTGTTAATCAATGTGATATGTGTCAAACATGCTACCCGGGTTATGTGATTAATATGTGAAAATAAACGGGTAGACATTGCTTAACCTTATAAACACGTGTTCTTGTCGTTTTGCAAGCGGGTTCCCTGGTTGCTACCTCACAGAACACATACAAATGATGCTTACGACAGGCAAACCAGACAAGGCCACACACCTTAGAGACCATTGCAGGGAAGAACATGGCTTTGTTCCACAAACATGCCAACAATAATAGCTAATTGTGAGGTCACGGAACATTGTGTCTGCCCACCCTGCTTATTTGTCCCAACGTCAGAATGTGACTATAAATGTGTATGTCCTGGATCATTGCCAAAGGTAATAGAAATCTGTTGCACCATGGCAGAAACAAACCCCAGTGTGGGTATGTAAACCAGCACACTCATTATAGAGCTTCATACGTACACTGTGTGCCCTCGTGGACAGGGTCCTCTCCTCTTGTACCTGTACAACCTGATTGTCTTCCTTTACTGTTTTTTGTAGTTAACCATTATCCTCATGTAAAGTGCCATGGAACCTAATGGCGCTATATAAATAAATAATAATAATAGTAGACAACAGTGCTGCAGACACATACCTTGGCATACGGGCCACCGGTCCAAGGAAGGACAGCCGGTCGTAATGTTTGTAGATCAGCTCTGGAGCTGCTCCCGGGTCCCCCTCTGCGATCTGTCGATGTTGTTTGCGATGTTGATCGCGGCAGCTCCTCCAACGTTTTTGAAGATGGTCAACTGTGAAATGATTTCAAACCGGGTTTAGACATGTGTAATATTTGAAACACCAAAAGTATGGGTACAAATCAACAATAACATTTTATTCATGTTGTGTGTGTAATGTGTATACAAGTCATAGTGACACGACAGTGTGGAACATCATCAACAGCATTACGGACATTGAGCTCACGTTGACACTATCACAAATGAGGCAGGACACATGTCGACGCATCGAGAAGGTAATAGTGCGGGCACCAGACTCTGCTCATTAGTGGTATTAATATACACCCAACCCCCTGGCCGTAAGAGCCAGGAGCACCAGCCCTTAAACTAAGTGTAGTGTTGTGACCCCATCCAAATATAGGCAACTATGCGACGGCGCATGATAACACATTGAGGGTCCTGTATACCCTGCTATGGGGGCCTGTATACCCACGAGGGCCCTGTATACTCACTGCTGGGGGCCCTGTATACTCACTGCTGGGGGCCCTCTATACCCACTGCTGGGAGGGCTGTAGACCCACTGAGGGCCCTGTATACAGGGACTGACTGGCACCCTACAGTTTGGGTGCCAGCCCCCCCTCACCGGTCCGACACAGGTGAGGACGGGGGTGGGGGGGGTGATGACTGGCGGCCGCCTCACAGTCACCGCAGCTCCCGCAGTCTCCTAGGGCTCGCTCCCAGCTGCAGCCTCGCGCTCCTCACAGCCGCTCACTCCCGGCCGCAGCCGCGCGCTGATGACGTCATCGCGCGGCCAGGAGCTTGCGGTTCCGGCTGCTGCTTCGGGGTCATGCGGTGCTTCATGCTCCTGCAGCCGCATGACCCGTGCCCATGCCTGTATACCATAATATGGGGGCATGTATACTCTGCAGGGGGAGCAGTATACTCTGCTGGGGGGCTGTCTACCAGTGATAGCCGCTGTATACGAGGATGGCGGTCAATATGTTTTCACAGTTTTTGGGGGCAAAAATAGGGGGGTCGGCTTATACACAGGTCGGCTTATACACGAGTATATATACAGTAAAACCAATATATTACGGGTGAACTCATTTAACTTACTCATATTGCTCTGTTCATCATGGCCACTCAGATGGAACGCAGGGAACATCACTTGGGCGATCTCTCTCCAGGCAGTATTCCTCATGATGTTATCCCCATAGTCAGGGTCTGTTGGGAGCCATAGCAGTGGCCGAGCCTCCACCAGAGGAATCAATCGCAGCGTGTTCACAGTGACACGGCCGGCCATGATAGCTCTGGGGAATGGATTGCTCTGTGTGTGCGTCTCTCAGAGCGAGTCGTTTCCTGTTTGCTTTTACAGCATGGTGTGTACCCGAGAATCGCTTCCCCCTCCCATCATCGGCTCCAAATAAGAGAAAAACCTGCGAGTTTGGACTCGCACACTTTCAGAGACACATCAGCGATTTGGAAATAGCATTATTCGTTATTACTCGGTTCCCTATTCATTAACATTGGACTCCCTAGACTCGCAGCGAGTAGCGAGTCCTCGGCTCGGACTCGTGCGGGTCTAGCGATTCCGAGTAATTTAGGACTCGCTCATCCCTAATGCAGAGCCATACACCGTCATGTCTTCAAATTTTGACAATCACAAAGTGTATCTCATTAGTAAAGATGGAGGAGAGACAGTGACAAGTAACCTGTTGAAGCGCTGAGAGAAGGCGCGAAACGGTCCGTTGTTGAGGAACCCCCATCCTCCCCCTGCACCCCCGCACCTCTGCTGCACTGATATGTAAGCACACTTATGTGAATGTGGAAAACAAGGAATTCTTCTGTGACCGCTTTTCTTATTGTTATGACAACAATGTCAAGGGTGCCAACACTTTCAGCCATGACTTTATATAGTGACTCACAGGTGATGTTCTCTCTAATGGAGTCATTCACATTTCCAATCTTTTCCATCTGGTCCAGACAGATATAATGACTTCTTCCAGCCATGACTCATTTACAGAGTTTACAACAAAGCCACATTTGACATGTCACATTTCCAGCACTGTCAATATATTTGCAGCCCACACATACTCCCCATCCTGCTTATAAACTATACGGAGCTTGTTGCTACCCTACTTAGCCCTTTTACTGGACTTTCTGTGCAGCACAGTAACAATGCTCCACTTGGTGCCTGCCATGGCAATATTGCACATCTTTGTGCCCCCTATATAATAATTATAATTTATTTTTTGTAACCTATAGATGGTAAAATTAACCTCTTCAAAATATTACTGTCCCTGTTAACTAGAAAGATATCGTGCCCTCTTTTTCCTACTGAGAAATTAGCAAATGTCCCTTTGTGCCTCTGATGAACATAATACCCTGAGTGCCACTATTATAAATGTGCTTTTAATCAATTTTGTTGCCTAAATGCCTTAAAGAAGCAATACAAAAATGGAACACAAAACATGCTTATATATTTTTTTATTACTATATGTATTTTTCAAGATCTATCAGCACCCTGAGGTTGCAACACAGTTGGAGGTGAAGTTGGAGGTGAAGATCACTAAACATATCCCCAAGCAGATCGCTTAAATTTTATGTCATTGTCAGAACAATAGTCTGGGTGTTTTTCTCTTGTTGTGAAAAAAGTAGCCACAGAGGGGTAGCTTGGGGTTAGGTTCAAGGTGAGCAAAATTTCTCAGTGGGTCCCTAACCAGGTAACCTTTATTACAACTATGGTGGTGCTCCCTAATAATGGATATAGGAGAATCTCAGCAGATGACTGTGCAGTTAAAAAAACCCTCTATATACAAAGACCAACACTGTTATTACTACCATATGGTGACCATATACTGGTAGATACCAGTCCTGCATATCATACAAAATATTACAGTACAGTTACAGAGAGTGATTTACAGCTTACATTCTCTCTGATGGAGTCGTTCCCTTTGCCCAACATTTCCATCTGGCCCAGTCCAACATAACGATTTCTTTGGCCACAACTTGTCTGCTGAGATTACAATAAAGAAACATTTGACTTCTTATAGTTCTAGCCCTGTCCCCATCTATTCCAAACCTGCCCAAACTCCTCAACCTGCTGATACCTCAATACTGAATCGCTGTCATATTTGTCCTCATTACTGCACATACTGTGAATTACTGTTTTCCCTTTAGCTGGTAAAACACTCAAACTCACAGCTCTAGCTCTTTATCAGGACCCCTTTAGTAGCACCCACTCTGCCTTATGGCCAACTTAGTAGACCACACACTGTGTCAAGGCATTCTTAGTAGCCCCCACACTGTGTCTCAGTCCTTTTAGTAGATTCCACATTGTCATGGTTTTCTTAGTGGCCCCTACATTGTGTCATGGTCATTTTAGTAGCCACAACACTGTGTTATGACCCTTTTAGTAGCGCCACACTGTATCATGACCCTCTTAGTAGCCCCCACACTCTAATATCCCCAACTATGTTTTATGTCCTCATCTTAGTACCCCCTACTATTTATGGAGGCTAATACTATACAGGGCCGGCCCTACCGCTGTGCAAGTTGTGCGGTCGCACAGGGCGCCGCCTGCCATGCTTCAAAGGGGGCGCCAGAGAGACGGATATTTATGGTCTCTCTGCGGCTCTGCCGATTAACCTCCCTACCGGTATTCCCGAGTGTGACTCGGGGTTAACTTTAGCTGACAGAAGCGGTAACCCCGAGTCACACTCGGGTTTACATGCAGGACGTTTGCAGATCCTGCATGAGGAGCTGGGGAATGGCGGTGATAGGTGCCATTCTGCCCCGCCGCCCCTGCAGCTTCAGATGAGCACCGGGGGTGTGGGGGTGGCGGTGCTGTGATCTTTCAGCCCTGCCGCCCCGTGCACCCGAGGACGAGCAGTGGAGGGAGGACGGGGCGGGAACCCGAGGACGAGCAGTGGAGGGAGGACGGGGCAGGAAGTGAGGAAGCCTCACTTCCTGCAGCTGTGCCCGCCCCTACTCTCATCTGCGCAGACCGCGGGAGTCACTACTGACAGCTGGGACAGGTACCGCACAACGAAACCCAGCCTTACATGAGCACCAGGTGGGGGCTGTCAGCGTTCAGCCCCGCCGCCCCTGCAGCCCTAGATGATCAGCTGCAGCTTGCAGCTGTGGAGAGGGGGTGGGGTTCATGCTGTCAGCTGCAGATGCGGGGGGGGGGCTGTCAGTGTTCAGCCCCGCCGCCCCTGCAGCCTTAGATGATCAGCTGCAGTTTGCAGCTGTGGGGGGGGGGTTCGTTCTGTCAGCTGCAGCTGTGGGGAGGGTATGGGGGGTGTTTGCTGCTGCCGCTTGGAGCTGTAGAGGGGGGTGGGGGAGATGCTGTCAGCTGCAGCAGTGGAGAGGGAGGGGGTGCTACCAGCCACAGCTGTGGAGCCGGGTGCTGTCAGCTGCAGCTGTCGGGGGGTTTGCTATCAGCAGCAGCTGTGGCGAGGGAGGGGGGTGCTGTCAGCTGCAGAGTGGAGGGGGGTGCAGGCAGCTGCGGAGCCATGGGGGGGGTGATATCATGACGTTATTTCACATGAGACCTGCAGCCAATCAGCAGCTGTTTCATTATCCCTTCCTTCAAAACTGTGATCCAGAATAAATGAGAGCTGCTGCTGTTCCCTGATTTCCTCGGGATGTCAGTTTTATATGAGGAAAGAGTGAAGGTGCCACTGATTGGCTGCATGTCTCATGTGACATGGTCTGGGGGCACCAAAGGGGAATTTTGCACAGGGCGCAATTTAGCCTGAGGCCGGCCCTGATACTATATATAGGGGCTTTCTTTGTAGCCCCCACTATTTATAGAAGCCCCGTTAGTAGCCCCCACTATTTTGGTGGGGCAACTACACATTATGGCCATAACACAATTTTAAAAGAAAAAATAATCATCTTTTGCTCACCCTACCCCAGTGAGTCCAGAAGCAGACAGTGGAAGCTGCCGGACAGATGAATGTGATGACGTCATCGCAAAAGGACTCATGTCAGATTCGTGCTGAGGTGAGATGACATCTGGACCTGTCATTCAGTAGGCTGCAGTACTAAAGGAACCTGTGGTTTACAGAACGGAGAGTGTCAGTGCAGGAAGATTGGGTCAGTCTGCTTAGCTGAAGAGTTTAACCATTTTGGCTCTCTGCACATGCTGATGCAGTCAAACGTAGCGTAGCTCTGGGTGGGCTCTTCAGAGCGCAGGGCTCGGGGAGACCGCATGCTTTTCCCCCCAGCCCCCGGTAGCTATGCTACTCAGTAGCAATCAACGTTTTTGTATGTAGTTTAAGGATTCACATAATATACTACTGGTATAACAAATAGATAACTTTTTGGTAAAAATAGAAGTCTATGGAATTTGCTTAGTAGGTATATATTTGGATGAGAAATGTAGCTACTGGGGGGCTGAGGGGGAAGCCATCTCAGGTCCCACGATCTTTGGGGAACCCAAGGAGCAACGCTACTGTTAATTATATTGGCATGTGCAGTGCACCGTTATAATTAATCTCTGCAGTAGAGAAGGTAGGCACGATCTCCCTCCGTTACCGCTCTCTATAGCACAGCAGGATGATGCTGCCAGCGCATGCACAGTACAGTACATCAGAGTCCCTGTGTGGTGGTGTCATCATGCTTTGCTGGGACTCTGCTGTCCTGTGTGTTCGATGACAGCTCAGTGATCTGCCCGCACTGGACTCAGCAGGATCATGGATTAGGTGAGCAGAGTGTTTTGAATTGTTATTTTTTTTAATGCAGAACTGGGATTATATATTCCCAAATGGGGGACATATTTTCCAGGATGGGAAACATATACAGCTGAAACCAGAAGTTTACATACATTATATAAAAATGAACATATGCTTGTTTTTCTCACTATCTGACATGAAATCAGAATAAATCTTTTCTGTTTTAGGTCAATTTGGATTACCATAATTATTTATATTTGCCAAATATCAGAATAATGAGAAACCTGTGGATGTATTTTAATGCACACCTGAAAAACACTGCTTCTTTGTGTAACATCATGGTAAAGCCTAAAGAAATCAGCCAAGATATCAGGAAGAGAATTGTGGACTTACACAAGTCTGGTTCATCCTTGGGTGAAATTTCCAGATACCTGAATGTGCCTCGTTCATTTGTACAAACAATTATATACAAATACAAACAAAATGGGAATGTCCAGCTATTATACTGCTCAGGAAGGAGATGGGTTCTGTGTCCCAGAGATGAATTGGATTTGGTCCAACATGTGCATATCAATCCAAGAACAAAAGACCTTGTGAAGATGATGGTGGAAGCTGGCAAGATTGTGTCATTATCCACAGTGAAACGAGTACTGCATCAACATGGGTTGAAAGGCCACTCTACCAGAAAGAAGCCATTACTCTAAAAAAAAACAGGTTAATTTTTGCAAATGCAGACCGAAACAAAGACCTAAATTTTTGGAGACATGTCCTGTGGCGAAATTAAAATTTAACTGTTTGGCCATAATAACCCTCGATACTAGAGATGGGCGAATCTACTCGTTAGGACTCGTTACTCTGCGAGTAGTAGTGGACTCGCAGGACTCGGTACTCTGCGAGTTTCCAGGAGATTACTCGCATAGTAATGAGTCCAATGTAAATTAAGGGAAATGTCACTGAAAACAGGATTCTCCCGGATTGTACCGATCAGGGTGCAATCCGGTGCCCCATAACATGGGGCTCTATGGTCCCTGATTGCAACCTGACCAGGTGCAATCCGGTTTTATTCAGGTTTTCTATTTTTGAACTTCCCGCCTCATGTCAGCTGTTCATTTGAAGTAGCAGTGCTGGCAGGGTTCATGTGAGTTCATGCTTGCCTGGAGGTTCTCTACCAGAGATGTAGCAGAGCTAAAGGAGAACCCTAGATTGGACTACGGCGGACAGAAGAGGATTCTTTTATATAAAGTTGGAGTCCCTAAGTGTCTTTTTTTTGTTTATCAAATAAAAATATTTGTGCTTTTTTTAAAACATTCACTAGAAATTCATGGCGGTAATGTCTACTATTGGCGTGACCGCCATGAATTTCGGACTTGGGGCCAGATGATAATACAAAGCTGGCCCTAACCCCTTTATTACCCAGTGAGCCACCGCACCAGGGCCCTGGAAAAGTTGGGTTCAATGCCAGAAAATGGCGCTTCAATGAACGCGCCATCTTCTGGGGCGGCTTTGGGCTACTATTCGCAGCAGGGCGTGCCCAGAAGGCTTGGGCCTCCCTGCGCTGTGGATTCCAGCCCCCAGCTGCCTAGCTGGACATGGCTGGACATAGAAATTGCGCGGAGTCCCACGCATTTTTTTTTTTTATTATTTCATGAAATTCATGAAATAATAAAAAATAAGGGCTTCACGATATTTCTGTGTCCAGGCAGGTCCAAATAGTCAGCTGGGGGTTGGGGGCAGCCTGTTGCCGCCCGCTGTATCCGGCTGGCATACAAAAATACTGCGAAGCCCACGTCAAAATTTTTTTGAAAAATCCAAAAAACAATCCTCTAAAAAGGGACTGCATCTTTATTAACCCGTCGACCATGGTCGAGGGGTTAATAAAGATGCATTCCTTTGCATTCTTATTGTTTTTTGGATTTTTCAGAAAAAAAATTGATGTGGGCTTCACCGTATTTTTTGTATCCAGCCGGATACAGCAGGCAGCGACGGGCTGCCAACAACCCCCAGGTGCCTATCTGTACCTGGCCAGACACAAGAATATAGGGGAACCCCTTTTTTTTATTATTTCATGAAGTTCATGAAATATAAAAAATAATGCGTGGGGCTCCGCGCTATTTCTATGTCAAGCCAGGTACAGCTAGGCAGCTGGGGGCTGGAATCCACAGCGCAGGGAGGCCCAAGCCTTCTGGGCACCCCCCGCTGCGAATGGCAGCCTGCAGCCACCCCAGAAAATGTCACGTTCATTGAAGCGCCATTTTCTGGCGCTGAACCCAACTCTTCCAGAGCCCTGGTGCGGTGCCTCACTGGGTAATAAAGGGGTTAGGGCCAGCTTTGTATTATCAGCTGACCCCAAGCCCGAAATTCATGGCGGTTACGCCAATAGTAGACATTACCGCCATGAATTTCTAGTGAATTTTTAAAAAAAAACACAACACAGAAAAAATATTTTTATTTGAAAAAAAAAACAAAAAGACACTTTGGGACTCCAACTTTATTTTTAAAAAATCCTCTTCCGTCCGCCGTAGTCCAATCCAGGGTTCTTCTTTAGCTCTGCTACATCTCTGGTAGAGAACCTCCACCAGAGATGTAGCAGAGCTGTGCACCCTGGGAAAGTTCATGTGAGTTCATGCAGGCAAGCATGAACTCACATGAACCCTGCCAGCACTGCTACTTCAAATGAACAGCTGACCTGAGTCAGCTGTTCATTTGAAAATCCAAGCAGGAAGGTCAAAAATAGAAAACCTGATTAAAACCGGATTGCACCAGGTCAGGTTGCAATCAGGGACCATAGAGCCCCATGTTATGGGGCAGCGGATTGCACCCTGATCGGTACAATCCGGGAGAATCCTGTTTTCAGTGACAGTGTCTGTGCTTTGCGGCTGCAGCCGTGTTATGCGGCTGCAGTCACAAAGACACAGGGAAGAAGGAGGACGGTGAGTGAACACCGGCGCTACACCCCCCCGAACAATAGTGACAGCCTCTGCAAGCTGTCAGCATTGTTTAAAAGCCAGCGGCTTTTTACCGCTGGCTTTTAAACAATGAAATGGGAAATTGTAGGTTTTTCCTCTGCTGCCAGACCTTATAGGGTCCAGCAGCAGAGGAATTACTCGCAATTACTCGCTTCCCCATTCATTTACATTTCACTCGCTAGACTCGCAATGAGTAGCGAGTCCCGGACTCGGACTCGTTAGAGTCTAGCGATTCCGAGTAATTTAGGATTCGCCCATCCCTAGTCAGCGCTAATTCGAATCCTAACAATATGGCATCATGTTGCAGATAGTGCAAGAGGGTACTCATGTGTCTGCTGCATCAATGAGGCCAGAGTTCTTGTTGTGCTGGTGGCGGGTATCAATCGAGCTTCCTTCCTCTGTCCTCTCCTTATAACCTTAGACAACAGAAAGGGGAATAATTGCTTCATCTATTGACTGTTCTTTGCCTATCTCCTGTTTATTCTCATCCTCCCCCATTTCTTCCTCATTTCCTACATCTTCAATAATAGTTTGACTGGCATCATGAGCCCCACTCTGTCGCTCTTGTCCACCCTATCGTGCCATCCGGCTGGGCAATGAGTGACTGGACCTTTAAAATATTTGTATCCCTTCTGTAACCCCTTCTTCTTCTTCTTCCTCTGGCACCACCACCTCATCCTGCAAGCTTTCCAAAGTTTGCTCAAGCATGTAGATAACCGGAATAATAATGCTGATGATGACATCATTAGCGCTAACCATCTTAGTAGCCATTTTAAAACTTTACAGAAGGGTGAAGATGTTCTTTATCTGTGTCCACTCTGCAAGTCTCATTTGCACCACCTTTGGCTTGCTTTGACTCACTCTACGCGTGAAGACATACTGCATCAGGACTCGTCACTGCTACCACAGTCACTGCAACATGTGTAAAGTGTAATTCTACTGTGTCGGCACGTCACATATTAACTGGTTAACTGGTTGTCCGTATGACCTCTGTAATGATGCTAGTTGATGATGCAAACTGCAGAAGTGAGCACACAGCCACCATGCTTTCTGAAGCAGTTCATCCAGGCCGGGATAGTGGCATAGGAATTTCTGTACAACCACATTGAGGATGTGAGCCATGCAAGTCACATGTGTAAGTTTGCCCTGGCATAGGGTCGACACCAGGTTCACACTGGTATCGCACATGACCTTCCCTGGCTCCAAATTCAGAGAAGACAGCCATTGGTCAAACTCAGCCTGCATAGCTGGCCACAACTCTTCAGCTGTGTGACTGACATATCCAAGGTATTTTAATTTCAACACTGCAGACAGGTCAAGGAGTAGCAGGATGGAGTGGTGGTGTTTGTTCTTGGCGGTCAGTTGGTCGTTGGTGACTTTGGTCAGGGCTGTTTCGGTGGAATGGAGGGGTCGGAAGCCGGACTGTAGGCGGTCGAAGTGGGAGCACGAGGAGAGGTGAGAGGACAGTTCGGAGTGGACGTGTTGTTCAAGTAGCTTAGAGGCGAATGGGAGAAGAGATATGGGGCGATAGTTAGAGACAGAGGTAGGGTCAAGTGAGTTTTTTTTAGGATGGGCGTGATTAGGGGGTGTTTGAAGGCCGAGGGGAAGGTACCAGTGCTAAGTGAAAGGTTAAAGAGGTGGGTGAGGGCTGGGATGAAAATGGAGGTGTGGTTGGGAATGAGGTGGGATGGGAGTTGGTCTTCAGTTATGGAGGGGAAGTGGCTGATGGAGGAGGCGGGCAGTGTAGGTGGGAAGGGGAGGTGTGGGGATAGTGGACCGAAGCTGCTTCTGATCTTGTCGATCTTCTCCTTGAAGAACGTCGCAAAGTCTTCAGCAGAGATGAGGGGAGAAGGGGGAGGAGCAGGTGGGCGAAGTAAGGAGTTGAAAGTTTTGAAGAGCTGTTTGGGGTTGCGGGACAGAGAGGTTATAAGGGATGAGAAGAACACTTGCTTGGCGGTAGCGAGTGCAGTCTTAAAGTCAGTGATGGATTGCTTGAACAGAGCAAAGTGCTCGGGGGTGTGAGACTTTTTCCATCTCCTCTCGGCGACTCTGGACGCCCGTCTCAGGTTTTTAGTGAGGGTGGTGTGCCAGGGTTGCCTGTTAATGCGTGGAGCATGGAGAGTGAGGGGGGCGGCTAGGTCGAGAGTGTTCGTTATGGTGGTGTTGTATAGGGTGGTGGCAGTGTCAATGTCGTCAGCGCAGGGTAGGTCGGTGAGAGGGAGGAGTGATTCAGAGAATAAAGGAAGATCAAGATCTTTTAGGTTTCGGCAAAGGTGATCAAGTTTGCGGAGAGGGGGTAGTGTGGCAGGGGAGGAGAGGGCGGAGAAGGTCAAGAGATGGTGGTCGGACAGTGTGAGTACCGAGGTTGTGAGGTTAGAGAGGGAGCAAAGGCGGGTAAAGATGAGGTCAAGCGTGTGGCCTTGTTCGTGGGTGGGAGAGGAGGACCATTGGGAGAGCCCTAGGGAAGTGGTCAAGGAAAGATGGTTGGAGGCGGCTGGGCGGGGAGTGTCAATGGGGATATTGAAGTCGCCCATGATGATGGAGGGGATGTCAGTGGAGAGGAAGTGAAGTAGCCAGGTGGTGAAGTGGTCAAGGAAGGAGGTCCGGGGGAGCGGTAGATGATGGCTATTTGGAGGTTGCAGGGGGAGAAGATTCGGACTGAGTGGGCTTCGAAGGAGGGGACAGTGACGGATGGGGGCTGGGGGATGAGGCTGAAGGTGCAGGAGTTGGACAGCATATGCCGACTCCACCTCCGTGTTTGCCAGAGGGACGGGGGGTGTGGGACAGGCTGAGGCCGCCGTAGGATAGTGCAGCAGGGGAGGCCGTGTCGGAGGGGGTGAGCCAGGTCTCGGTGAGGCCAAAGAATGACAGTTTCCTGGAGATAAAGAGATCATGGATGTCGGGGAGTTTGTTGCACACTGAGCGGGCATTCCAGAGTGCGCCGGGTAGAGCGGTAGGTGGGGCATGGGTTGGGGGAATGGGTCTGATGTTGGTGGGGTTGCGAGAGCTAGTGGTGGTGAGGTTGCGAGGGTTGGCGGTGGGTCGGGGGATGAAGGTTGTTGTGGGGATGTTGCGGGGGTGCCCAGGATTGGGGGAGATGTCACCGGCAAGGAGGAGGAGTAGGCCGAGGGTTAGCAGGTGGGAGCATGACAGCTTGCGAGGCGGGTGTGCTTGTTTGGTGATTGAAGATTGGAAGTGAATGAAAAGGTCGGTGAAGTGGGTGAGGTGGTTCGGCAGGATGGAGGGTGAGAGCAGTATTTTGTTGCTGGGAGGGGGGATAAGTGGGGGTAGTAGGAAGTGGAGAAGGATGGGACTGAGAGTGAGGAGTAGCGGGAACATTGCATACGGAGAACAGGGAGTGAGTGATGCAGCAGGGGTCAGAAGCAGAGTGGGGAAAGTTGTGGTAGTGGGTGAATGGTCATCAGTGGGGAGCGGTCACGGGATGAGGTGATGACCAGGGGATGAGATGTAAGGTGGGGGGTCGGATGGATGGGTCAGATGGGGAAGTTGGGGGATCAGTCGAGGCGATCGGGGTTGACAGAGGCGATTGCTGGGTTGGCTGATGGAGCAGCCGTGGGACAGGTGAGGCATCCAGGGGTCAGTCCGGGGTGGGATGCCACCAAGGTATCCAGGGGAGATGTGGATGGGGATGAGATCTAGCAGTCCTGGACAGGATGGTGGAGCCGAGGACAAGGTGATGTAGCCAGTATGGGGAGAAATGGTAGTCAAGAGGAGGTCAGATGGCTGGGGAGGAAGGGTGGACTGATGACTAGTTCCTTACTTGTGGAAGGGATTGCAGGAGTTAATATGAGATGAAGTAGTAAGGGTGGTAGAGATTAGAATGGAAACATTGTGGGGGATTTATATTTCTTTACCTGCCAGTCTTTTCCAGTCCATTTCTAGTCTATTTCTAAGCATTGTACTTAGAAAATGTACTTTGAAAGATGTAGTTTGAAAGATACATGGCTCAGACTAAAGTCTAGATCAGACTTATGCTTCAGAATATATCTGTAGCTGAATAGGTTTCAGGTGTTGATTACTGCCTGGGTGTGGATGGAGTGACTAGATGATGGGGGTTACACAGAGGTAATAAAACATGGGAAGGGGCTGGAGAACTAACTCTAGGTCATGCAACACTGATCATGAGGAATGGTAAAACGCAGACACATGAAAGGTAAGAAATATCAACATATATAGATATTACAAGCACAGTATCTAAGCAGTGAGATTTGCAAAGCTGGAGAGATGGGTGGAAGTTCACAGAGCGTACCTAACACACATTATAAGCACAGTATCTAAGCAGTGAGATTTGCAAAGCTGGAGAGATGGGTGGAAGTTCACAGAGCGTACCTAACACACATTAAAAGCACAGTATCTAAGCAGTGAGATTTGCAAAGCTGGAGAGATGGGTGGAAGTTCACAGAGCGTACCTGTGGGAAGAGGAAACAGTCCAATTAGGTGATGATGATGATGATGATCATGAGGTTGATGATTCAGCAGATACAAATAGTGATGAATGGAATAATATATCATAGATGTCTAGTCTATTTCTAAGCATTGTGCTTAGAAAATGTACTTTGAAAGATGTAGTTTGAAAGATACATGGCTCAGACTAAAGTCTAGATCAGACTTATGCTTCAGAATATATCTGTAGCTGAATAGGTTTCAGGTGTTGATTACTGCCTGGCCCCACAGCCCCAAGAGTCACCCAATGACCAGGCAGCCAAGTGCAATGCCCCTGGCCATGTTTGCTCATCCAGGCGCCAGTGGTGATCTGCACCGTGTCACTCACAGAGCTTTTCAAAGAACAGGTGATGTTTTCTGCGACATGCTGGTTCAGCACAGGCCCAGCTTTCTTAGAGAAGTATTCGCAATTGGGCAACTGGTACTGGTAGTCATCAGCTTTTGGAAACCGTCTGTATCCACCAGGTGAAAAGGCAGCATTTCCATGGCCAACAAATTGGAGATGGTGAAGTTCAAGCTCTTAGCTTTGGAATGTGTAGGAGAAAATAATCTTTTATGTGACCACAACTGGAGGACTGAGGACTGGCTACTGTGCTAAGAGACAGTGGATTAGGGTGTACACGTCAAAATTCTGGACTGAGTGGGAGGTGCAGGCGGAGATTATGTGTTGGTTTGACAAAGAAGTGCTATGCTTGTTGTCTGAGATCGGTCAAAAACAGCATCCATGTGCACTTCTGTAACAGCTGACAGGTTCTCACTCACCCAGACTGTAGCAGGTAAACAAGTGGAGGTTCTGCAGTCGGAGATCTGTGTCACAACATTTTCCCTGGTGGATGAAGTAGAAGTTCCTGTAACTTTACCAGAGTAACGCGTGTTGCTGCACCATGTGCCGCTTATGATTGTAGTGGTCAAGTTATTCTTTTTTGTTGCCTCTACTCAATTTTTGTTTTACAATTTGGCAAATAATGTGAATTAGGTTACAGCCCAGGCTTGGCAACTCTCCCACCCCAGAGAAGTGCAGACCTCTGGCCACTAACCTCAAGGGCCATAAATCTGGCTGAGGATGCAGTGCTTGCCGTGGTTGCAGCACTTATTCTCTATGCGGGAAGCCACAACCCAACCTCCTTGTCTTCCTCCTTCCTACTCCACCTTCTCTGCTGAGAAGTACCTACTCAGCTGCATGACTCTGGGTTGATTCCAAGTGGGATCTCAAACTTAATCATCATCCTCTCTGTTGTTCTACATCTTGCCCTGAGGGTCTCCCCATTCCTGCCCTGAATGCACTGTACAGTGCAGGTGCCCTTCAGGTAGCTGAGTCTTATCATCATCACCCCCACCCCTGAGAGATAGCCTCTGGTCACAAGGGTCTGGATTCTGCTGGAATCCTACATCTTCCATCACTGGATCCAACTCAAAAGATTTTTGGGCATCGGTGCAGATGCTTTCCACCTTTTGAGCATGTGAATCTTTTGAGCAGATTTATGATGCCCATGGAATAGAATGTGTGAACATCTCTGCATTATCACCCATCTGTGTTTCCACATAAGAAGCCAACTAGCACAACTGAGCAGAAGACTAAGACTGGCAGTGTTCTGGGACTGGATGCCTAGCTAAATAGCTGGGCAAACAAACTGAACAGGTCACACCTGGAAAACACAAAACCTCCCAGGCTCAGAATGCACATTAACAGCTCATCATGACCCTGCACTAAATTGGACAACTGAACTGTCAATCAATATACTGACAGCTCGGTACACCCAGAATCTACACTAGTGATCAAAATTAGAGAACAATGTATGATCACTTGAATTTTTCAGACTGAATGTAATCTACATTCATCAACATTTGAAGGATTGTGTAAGGAGTACACCATGCCACTAGAACAGTGTTTTCCAATATAACCAAAGTTTATTAACTTAACATTTTTATGTTATGCAAAACATGATGATCATAATTAGAGAACAACAATAACTTCCCATAAATTCTGAACAGCTTCTCTGTCCCTGCTGAAGAAAAGCATCCCCAAAGCATGATGTTGCCACCACCATGTTTTCACAGTGGGGATCGTGGTTTTAGGGTGATTCACATTGTTGTTTTTTTTTGCCACACATAGTATTTTCATTTATCACAAAAAAATTGTACTTTGTTCTCATTGCACCTTCTTACACATGCTAGCTGTGACTAGTCCCTACATGATTTTTTGCAAACTGCAAACAGGACATTGCATGGCTTGCTTTCAAAAATGACTTTCTTGTTGCCACTCTTCCGAAAGTCCAGATTTGTGAAGTAGACAATTAATAGTTGTCCTGTGCCGTGCATCTCGGCATCTTGTCCAGAATAACCATGAGCCTTTTAGCTGCTTTGCTAATTAGTTCTTGCTTGAGATGTTAGTTTAGGTAGAAGGCCATGTCTTGGTAGGTTTGCAGTTGTATCATGTTCCTTCCATTTTTCGAGGATGGATTTAGCAGAGCTCCATGACATTTTCAAAGCTTGAGCAATTTTTTTTATATCATAGGTGTGTTCCTTAGTTTTCATGATGCTGTCTGATCATCTCCAGGTATGACCTAGTTAGTGTTCTTCCCACTCATTACAAATCTTTGTTATCTTTAACCCAACAACTGAAAATAAGCCAGAGGGTGTTACATGAAGGTATTCTGACATTTCTTACATTCCATTAAGCAATTTACTATTCAAGAAAATGTCAATGATTGTTCCAATATACAGTAACATTTCTTTCATCTGCAGGATGAAACGAGCCAGTGAGGTAGAACTAAGACTTTACAAAGCATTGCCGATGTCATGTGTTATTTACAGTACACAGTATTTAAAACCATTAGCGTATGAATAGAATTGTTTATTAGTAATAATGGCGGGCCAATTTTATTTAGTGATAAGTAAAATATTTTCAAATAAAAGTTTTAGCTCCCCCACATAGCTCCTTATAAATAAAAATGTGCTACACCTATCTATGTCTATTAAAGCAGACTAGCTGAGGAACTAATGCTTTTATGGGGGGGCGGCTTTTATGCGGGATTGATTTATAGTTGGAGCAATTTTTTGTGATAACTGCAAATTGTTTATGTACAAATTGCCCTAAGGCAAATAATTATCACCACTTCACCTAATTATTAAAAGTTCACTATTTTTCCCTCTTGCTAAAACTTATTATCCTATCCAAACTGAAAAAGATACTAAAAAAAATCTTGTATCTTTCCTTTGTGCCAATTGCCATGCTTAGCAGGTGAGAAAATGATTGGTTTAGGTTGTGCACCCGCAGTGAACGCCATAATTCATGCAACTTAATTCTTAAAACACCTGGCAGGTCCCGGATAGCCCTTTTAAGGCTGTAAACACATGGTCCGAGCGACATGCAAGTTAGTGGCAAAAGCCTCTGATCATTCACCCCGCACGAACCCTGCCTCTTTAGACAGGATACTGTCAGTGTTATATTTTTCTAGCTCCACTGCTCCCGTCCAGACAGGGGGATGCCCTCCTGGGTGAATGATCCGAGGCTCGTGCGACTAACTCGCATGTCACTCGGACAGTGTGTTTCCAGCCTAAGACTGAACATATTTATGTAACCACATTAATTTAGAATTTTTTTTTTCCACCTGAAAAAAAATTGACTTTATTTTACAACTGAATTGTACAGAATATTGATGAAAATAAAGGGGAAAAAGTTCCTAAATGATTCTTCTTGGTATGACTATTTTTATATATTAATAAGCCTGGCATTTAACAAGGGAGTGTAGACTTTTAATATTTACTGTAGGGGCTTATGAATTGTGCTCAGCACTAATTTACAAACCACCATCAACTATTGAAATAACAGCCAATATCCCCAATACATTATAAGATAATACCATTATGACCACTGCTCTTTTTTCATTACTTTGTATGGTACTGTCATTTACATCCACGTAAGCATTTGATAAGGTTTTGAGGTTTAAGATTTCAATATTTAAATACTCCTCTTGCAGAAATTCGAATGTACGACTACAGAGAATGAAGGAACTAGAATCAAAATAGCTAACTTGAACAATTGGACTATGTTCACATTGAGGGCCACTTTACACACACCAACTTATCTGTCCAACTTCTGAACAACTTACTAGTTGCAGTGAAATCATGGACACATTGCTCCATTTTGTGGCTGTGTACAAATGGAACTATGTGTCCATGATTTCACTGCAACCAGTAAGTTGTTCAGAAGTTGGACAGATAAGTTGGTGTGTGTAAAGTGGCCCTGAGTGGTTTTTTAACCCTTTTATGACCCAGCTTATTTTGTCCTTACTGACTTTGCCATTTTTTGCAATTCTGACCAGTGTCCCTTTATGAGGTAATATCTCTGGAACGCTTCAACTGATCCTAGCGATTCTGAGAGAGTTTTTTTTTGTGACATATTGGGCTTCATGTTAGTGGTAAATTTACGTCGATAATTTTTGCATTTATTTGTGAAAAAAATAAAAAATTTGGCAAAAAGTTAGAAAATTTTGCAATTTTCAAATTAAATAGTTAATAAGTAACATTTCCCACACGTCTACTTTTCATCAGCAGAATTCTGCAAAAAAACATTTTTTTGTTAGGAAGCTATTAGGGTTCAAAGTTCATCAGCAATTTTCTCAATTTTCCAGCAAAATTTACAAAACCATTTTTTTTAGTGACCGCATCACATTTGAAGTCCCTTTGAGGGGTGTACATGACAGAAAACACCCAAAAGTGACACCATTCCAAAAACTTCACCCCTCAAGCTACTCAAAATTACATACAAGAAGATTATTAACCATTCAGGTGCCTCACAAGAACTAAAGCAACGTGGAAGGAAAAAAATGGACATTTTAATTTTTCCAACAAAAATGTTCTTTTAGCCTCAATTTTTTCATTTTCACATGGGCAACAGGATAAAATGGATCCTAAAATTTGTTCGGCAATTTCTCCCAAGTACACTGATAGCTCATATGTGGTCATAAACCACTGTTTTGGCGCGCCGCAGGGCTCGCAAGGAAAGGAGCGCAATTTGACTTTAGGAGCTAATTTTCCATTCAAAAAGTGAAATGGCGCTCTTTCCCTTCCGAGACCTGCCGTGTGCCCAAACAGTGGTTTATGACCACATATGAGGTATCGGTGGACTCAGGAGAAATTGCCCAACAAATTTTAGGATCCATTTTTAACCTGTTGCCCATGTGAAAATGAAAAAATTGAGGCTAAAAGAAAATATTTGTGAAAAAAAAAGTACTTTTTCATTTTTACAGATCAACTTGTGAAGCACCTGGGGGGGTTCAAAGTGCTCACTATGCATCTAGATAAGTTCCATGGGGGGTCAAGTCTCTAAAATGGGGTCAATTGTGGGGGAGCTCCAATGTTTAGGCACTAGGGACTCCCCATAAGCTACATGGTGTCCAATAACAATTGGAGCTAATTTGCCATTCAAACTGTTAGCGGACTTCATGTCGAGTATGGAGAGCCCCTGTGTGCCTAAACATTAGAGCTCCCCCACAAGTGACCCCATTTTGGAAACTAGAACCCCCCAAGGAATTTATCTAGATGCATAGTGAGCACTTTGAACCCCCAGATGCTTCACAAATTTATTCGTAAAATTGAAAAAGTACTTTTTTCCACAAAAATGTTCTTTCTTATTTTTACGTATCAATTTGTGAACCACCTGGGGGTTCAAAGTACTCACTATGCATTTAGATAAATTCCTTGTGGGGTCTAGTTCCCAAAATGGGGTCACTTGTAAAGGAGCTCCAATGTTTAGGCACACAGGGTCTCTCCATATGTGACAAGGTGTCTGCTAACAATTGGAGCTAATTTTCCAAATTGTTAGCAGGCACCATGTCATGTTTGGAAACCCCTTGTCTGCTACCAGCATTGCCACCAACACAAGGGCAACTGAAAGAGTCAGGGTACAGTACCAAAAAATGGCGCTTCTAATAAATACATTTTCTGGGGTGGCTGTGCATTGCAATTTGCAGTGTGGGGGGCCCACAACATTTGGGTCTCTCCACGCTGAGGATTTCAGCCCCCCAGTTGCCAAGTTGTACTTGACTGGCAACCAAAATACGGCAAAGCTCCATGTCATTTTATTTGTAGAAATAATTTAAAAAAAAATGATGTGGGGCTTTGCCATATTTTTGATCCAGTTAGCTGCCTCGTTGTACCTGGCTGGCAACCAAAAATACAGTTAAGCCCATTTTTTTTATTTATAGAACTAATTTGAGAAAAAAAAATTATGTCGGGCTCTGCCATATTTTTGGTCCAGCAAGATACAACTAGGCAGCTGGGGTCTGGAATCCTCAGCATGGAGAGGCCCAAGCGTTCTGGGCCACCCATGCTGCGAACTGCAGCCCGTAGCCACCCCAGAAAATGGTGAATTCATTGAAGCGCCATTTCCTGGCGCCCTACCCAGACTCTTTCAGTTGCCCTGGTGCCCGTGACAAACTGGGTAATAAAGGGGTTACTACCAGCTTTTTTATTGGCAGCTGGCACTAAGCCCAAGATTCATAATGTCGGGCCAGTGTTAGACCCAGCCATTAGGAATCTCTAGTAAAAAGTAAAAATAAATACACCACACAGGGAAAAATCTTTTTATTAGAAATAAAAAACACAATCAAAATTTGGACACCATCTTTATTATTATCCGACGTAGTCCAAAACGAAGGTCCCACGACGCTCGTTCGCTTCTGCTACATCCAGAGACTGCAGCAAGGGATCAAGTGTCCTCTTGTTGCAGTCTCTGGTGTCATAGTAATGGTGCAGTGTATGGCATATCATTGCCATACAGTGCACCATCACTGACACCAGAGACTACAACAAGGGATCAAGTGTCCTAGTCTCTGGGGTCACGGTGATAGTGCACTGTATGGCATATCATTGCCATACAGTGCACCATTACTATGACACCAGACTACAACAAGAGGAGACTTGATCCCTTGTAGTCTCTGGTGTCAGTGATGGTGCACTGTATGGCAATGATCTGCCATACAATGCACCATCACTATGACTCCAGAGACTGCCACAAGAGGTCACTTGATCCCTTGTTGTAGTCTCTGGTGTCAGTAATGGTGCACTGTATGGCAATGATCTGCCATACAGTGCACCATCACCATGACCTCAGAGACTACAACAAGGGATCAAGAATCGTCACTGTGATCCTGGGGGTGGGGTGGGGAATCCATCCCCCCTGACCTCAAGCCCCGGTGCTTTGTGATAGGAATCACAGAGCACTGGGGCCCGATGGTGGTTACCACAGCAACGGTGCCGCGGTAACTGCCATGACGTTGCACAACATCATGGGTCGGGAACGCGCTGAAACCCATGGCGTTTGTGTAATATCAAGGGTCGGGAAGGGGTTAATGAGAATTAAAAGCCATTTTAGAGCAACAGTGATGAGATTTCAGAAATCTCATGCATATGCTTGTTTTTTCTTGACTGCAGCCTAATAGAAATCTGCTGATTGTCAGTTCTTTTTGCATTGTTTTTTACTTAAAGAAGGCAATGAGAAAGTAAAAGATGTTTTTTTCTACATATGTCACTGTGTTTTTTAATTGTTTTTGTGAATTAAACACAAAGGACACATGTAATCCACACCCCAAAAATGTGCAGAAAAAAATGCAGCGAAAAAAAAAAATTGGATGCAGTTATTTTACTGGCAAGAGATGAGATCAGCCGAGATGTTGGAGAAATGAATGAGCTCACCACCGGAGCTCACATCAAAGTGAAGGAGCCGACCCATGACATACATACTGTATAAGTGATGGGTTATGAAGGGGATTAGAGACCTACAATTTCAGTCAAAACACTTTTGTTTTGGATTTTACAATTTGTTCTCACACATACCATAGTTATTCTATGTTTAAGAGAAGTTTTAGTCTCAGAACAAAGCTACGGTCATAAGTAGTTTGTGTGGTAATTAACAAAAGCTCAAAATAAGATTACAAACAATGGCTAAAACTATATCCTTATTAGTACATTATATAAAATACATAAAATAACTCATAGGGTAAACACAGGATATACAAATAACAGAAAAAGGTACTCCTGGAAAAAGTAAATGGTAAAACCATAATACATACCTAAAATAATTGTGAGCTGTAATACATAGTAAATAATAAATAAAAATGCCTATGTGAATATATATAAACTAGATGGCGGCCCGATTCTAAAGAATCGGGTATTCTAGCCTATGGTTATTAGGGTATACGGGGGCTCAGTGGTTAGCAGACTATACAGCGGCTGAGTGGTTAGCAGAGTATACGGAGGCTCAGTGGCTCATAGTCTGCTATAGGGCAGAGTGCAGTGGTCAGGGGCCCGATGCAATTGCAGCGGGAGCGCGGTGAAATGAATTGTGTGTATACAGGCGGGTTAGTGGGTAGCAGAGTATACAGGAGGCTCTGAGGGTTACAGATTATACAGGCAGCTCTGTGGGTAGCAGAGTATACAGGCGGCTCTGTGGATAGCGGAGTATGATGTGGCGGGAGGCTGGAGGGGTGAGGAGAGGTGGCGCTGGAGGGGTGAGGAGAGGTGAGGCAGGATGGGTGAGGAGAGATGCGGCTGGAGGGGTGAGGAGAGAGGAGGCTGGAGCGGCGACATGACCGTTCGGCACACCTCTGCTCCTCCAGGCTGCACACATCACGGCGGTCGTCTCCCACCCGTGATGTGTGTTTTAGGCAGTGTAGGGGCATCCATAAGCGTGGCGGGGCTGCCTGAGTCCCGCTTCGCTTAGGGCCGACATGTTGGTCCACCCTGGACGGGTGTAGCGCTGTGGTGACATCACTTTGGCGATGACAAAGTGACGGAAGTGCTGGCTAAAGTGACGGAAGTGAGTCTTCGGGTTTTATATATTAGATATAGCAGCACTATGGTATATGGCGGTACAGTATAGCAGATGTATAGCAGCACTATAGTATATGGCAATATATTACAGTATATGTACAGGTGCACTATAGTATATGTGGGTATTTTATAGCACATGTATAGCAGCGCTATGGTATATGGCGGTATATTACAGTACATGTATAGCAGCGCTATGGTATATGGTGGTACATTACATTACATGTATAGCAGCGCTATAGTATATGGTGATACATTACAGCACATGTATAGCAGCACTATAGTATATGACAGTATATTACAGGAAATGTAGAGTTTCACTATAGTATATGGTGGAATTTTATACCACATGTATAGCAGCACTATAGTATATGGCGATACATTAGAGTAGATGTATAGCAGCACTATGGTATATGGCCATACTCAGCACTCCCCCACTCCTCCCTCCAAAAAATAAAAAAATCCTCAGTGAGGATACTCACCTGTCCGCCGGCTCGCTCCACCTTTGTCTTGTAGGTCCTACAGGGGTTTAGGACCCCTCGTTGGCTGGGAAAGCGTTCAGCTGATCGGTCACATAACCGCTAACTGCCAGGGAGGCAGGATGGAGTAGGGGGGCAGGATGGTGACGGGGGGTGGAGTGGTGGCAGGATGGAGCGAGCGGGGCAGGATGGAGTGGGGGGGGCAGGATGGACCCGGGGGGGTGGGGGGTGGGGTCTGGATGGAGCCGGAGGAGCAGGATGGAGCCGGAGGAGCAGGATGGTGGCGGAGGTGGGGGCAGGATGGAGGCGGCAGGGCAGGATGGTGAGAGCGGGGCAGCATGGAGCGAGCGGGGCAGCATGGAGCGAGTGGGGCAGGACGGAGCGAGCGGGGCGGGGGGACAGGATGGAGGCGGCCGGGCAGGATGGAGCCGGCGAGGCAGGATGGAGGCGGCGGGTAGGATGGAGGCGGCGGGGCAGGATGGTGGCAGGGGGGGCAGGATGGAGCGAGCGGGGCAGGATGGTGGCAGGGGGGCAGGATGGAGCAAGCAGGGCAGGATGGAGGGAGCGGAACAGGATGGTGGCGGGGGGGGCAGGATGGAGACGGCAGGGGGGCAGGATGGAGCTGGTGTGGGGGGGGCAGGATGGAGCTGGTGTGGGGGGGGCAGGATGGAGACGGTGGGGGGCAGGATGGAGTTGGTGTGGGGAGGGGCAGGATGGAGGCAGCAGGGGGGTAGGATGGATAGGATGGAGCGGGGGGGGCAGGATGGAGCCGGCAGGGGGGGGAGGTAGGATGGAGTCGGCGGGGGCAGGATGAAGCTGGTGTGGGGGGGGCAGGATGGAGCCGGCGGGGGGCAGGATGGAGCTGGTGTGGTGGGGCAGGATGGAGGCGGTGGGGGGATAGGATGGAGCGGGCGGGGGGTGCAGGATGGAGCCGGCGGGGGGGGCAGGATGGAGCCGGCGGGGGGGCAGGATGGAGCTGGTGTGGGGGGGCAGGATGGAGGCGGTGGGGGGCAGGATGGAGCGGGCGGGGGGGGCAGGATGGAGCTGGCGGGGTGGGGGGGCAGGAAGGAGTCGGCGGGGGGTAGGATGGAGCCTGGGGGGGGCAGGGTGGAACTGTTGTGGGGGGGGCAGGATGGAATTGTTGTGGGGGGGGCAGGATGGAGGGGAGGTGCAGGATGGAGCCAGCGGGGGGCAGGATGGAGCCAGGGGGTGGGCAGGATGGAGGGGAGGGGGGGCAGGATGGAGCGGAGTGGGGGCAGGATGGAGTTGGCGGGGGGTGTGTGTGCTATGGAGCGTAGGGGGGGGCAGGTTGGAGCTGATGGGGGGTAGGGGCAGTATGGTGGGGGCAGGGGGAGGGGCAGGATGGATGGGAGGATATTAATTCGTGTGCCGGCTCGCAGGACCTGTGGTTGCTTGGGAAACCGATCAGCTGATCGGTTTCCCAGGCAACCACAGGTCCTCAAGCCATGGAGCTAGAGGAGGTAGATGGAGCGCGCTGGTGGACGGGTGAGTATCCTCTATGAGGTTTTTTTTTTTTTTTAGTAGAAGCAAGCATGGGGGGCTGCAGGAGCTGCGGGGGGGCAGGATGACCCGCGGGGGCCGCAGGAGCCGCGGGGGGGCAGGACGACCCGCGGGGGGGCGGGAGCAGCTGCGGGGGGGCAGGACGACCCGCAGGAGCCGTGGGGGGGCAGGAAGACCCGCGCGGCTCCCGCACAGGGACGAAAGCCGGAACTTCTGAGAGCGGAACATTCCTCCGCCGATCCCTGTAGCCGGGCGGCGCCCGGCTACCCTGCACTGGTGACGTCACCACCATGGTCCGGAGGCCATCACGGAAGTAACCTTCAGGTTTTATATTACAGATACACACACACATATACAGTATACACACACACAGTATACACACACACACAGTATACACACACACATATACAGTACAAACAGTATACACACATATACAGTATACTCACACACACATACAGTATACACACACATACAGAATACACACATATATAGTATATACACACATATACAGTATACACACACACAGTATACACACACACACAGTATACACACACATACAGTATACACACACATACACAGTATACACATACAGTATACACACACATACAGTATACACACACATATACAGTATACACAAACATACAGTACACACACACATACAGTATACACACACATACAGTATACACACACACATACAGTGTACACACACACATATACAGTATACACATATATACAGTATACACACACACATATACAGTATACACACAGACATATACAGTATACACACACATACAGTATACACACACCCACATACAGTATACACACACACACACACATATAATCTCACTCTTCAGTGCAGGAGACTTTGTATGAAGAAGCCGCAGATCTCCTCTATCTCTGTGTGATCAGAGCTGTCTCCTCAGCTCTGCAGCATTTACGGTCCCCTGAGGAATACATCTCCCATCATGAACCGCGGTTCCTCCCCTGTGACGCCATGATCCTGGAAGCAGTGAGGAATATAAGGGGAGGTGGCATCCAGCCTATTATTGTGTGATTGGGGTGGTCCCCTTGGGCTTGTTCCGCCCACCCCTGGGCTCAGCAGACACCTTAATGGATGCGGCTGGGGCCGGGTGTGTGGTGGGGACACGCCCCTTAGTTACCCGACTGCGGCCTTGGTTACCAAGCTCTCCGGGGAGCGTGGAGGGGAGACCGGGGAGTGTGGAGGGGAGACCGGGGAGCGTGGAGGAGAGACCGGGGAGGATGGAGGGAGACCGGGGAGGATGGGGAGGAGCCGCTTGGGGGGCAGGACGTCCGAGAGCGGAACGCTCCTCGCCGGTCCCTGTAGCCGGGCGCCACCCGGCTACCCCGCACTGGTGACGTCACCACCATGGTCCGGAGGCCATCACGGAAGTAACCTTCGGGTTTTCCGGAAGTGGCCTTCGGGTTTTATATTATAGATTGATAAACAGGAAGTGCTAAGTAAGTCCTAAATAAAACATGCATATACAGGTGACCTTCATGTAGGATAATCATAATATGCAAATATGATTGCTATACATAAATAATTTAAAGTCACGACAATAAAAAAGAAAGTGAATAAATGCTGGCTCAGATACAAAAAAGAGGCCTTATAAATGCAATATATGTGATAACTAACAAGAAAACAGAGTATACCGCAGTCTTACTAAATGAATTAAATCCAGGAGACCACCACACCCGACGCACGTTTCGCAATTAAATGATTCGTCCCTGGAAATGCTTTGTCCCATTTTTGTGTCTGAGTTAGTATTTACTCACTATCTGGCAATTGCCATTACATTAAATTATTTATTTATGGCTATCACATTTACATATTATTATCATCTTACATAAAGATTACCTCTATATCAAAGTAAATTAAACTGCCTGGCTATGATCGCAAACATACATAGTTTAGTCACATTGAATCGAGATTTGGAAATCAAACACATTCCTGTATTATAGTCTTGGATACCTATGATAATGCAGTATCATTGTGAAACATGTCGGGGTGGGGAACTATGTTGATGAATTTTAAAGCAAAATGACAGTGATTTTTGTCTAATTCCCCTGCCCCTGGTCTTATATTCACCCTCAGAGGTTTTTATCGTTTTTCAGCATAACTTCGGTTCTGTGGCGTCATCTTGTGATCATAAGTTCTGAACGTCTAGATGTCAGAAATTACATCATAATCCCCCAGTGGAAGAGTATAGGAGCCAGAATAGGACCGTCATTGACTTGCACTGAAGAGGGACCTCCAGCTCGCTCTGTGAAACACTGTAGAAGAATGTATCTGAGAAAAAAATGGACACATGCCCAGCCTTATGTTTTGTTGGATTACATTCAGGTGGAAAATACACTCGTCTACAGGTACCTTAATGTATGAGGTGTGGAATGCCCTTCATATACACCACATAAACTCATCCTTTTCTCTTTTGCTTTTTGCCAATCATGACAGTTGGAACAAATGAATGAGAAATAGATACCATAGGGAAAGATACTAGATATTTAATTTAACATTTTTCAGATTCTATAGGAAGTTTTAGTGAGTGTGAAGTTTTATTAGTTAAGTGAAGGGTGATTATTGTTTGGCCATTCGTATTTCAGTAAACCATATTACCTAAGGCCCCTTTTTTTCTTTTGTTTTTCCACAGGTACCCATAATAACCTATGGTGTTGCTCTCTTTTCCATGTTTTTTTCTGGTGGTACAGATGACAAGGATCAATACAATTCTATGAGTCCATGTAAACACACTCAGCACATGGACGGCATTCCGTGCGTTAATATTGAAAGTATAGAAGAAGTTTTGAAATTTAATTTTCTACATACACTGGCGGTCAAAATTAGAGAATAATGTATGATCACTTGATTTTTTCAGACTGAATGTAATCTACATTGATAAACATTTGAAGGTTTTTTTGTAAGGGGTACACCATGCCATTAGAACAGTGTTTTCCCAAAATACCAAAGTTTATCAACTTAAAACATTTATTTTACACTAAACGTGATGATCATAATTAGAGAACAGCAATGACTGTAGACAGAGAAAGATTAAAGCTACAATTTTTTGAAGGTTACAATAGTCACCAATCAGTAGGAAGTGTACAGGCCTTTGCATTGTACAGGCATTTTGGCTTTGAATGACTTCAGCACATCTCGGCCACAGGACATCACTAGTCTCTCACACTGTTCTGGTGTGATTTTGGGCCACTCTTCTTCCAGTCTCTTCCACAGTTCTGTGACTCTTGTGGATTTCTTGGCCATAACTTTGTCACCACAGATTTTCCAGAGGTTTTCTATTGGGTTTCGATCAGGACTCTGGGCTGGACATTTCATTATTTCAATGTTTTTTCTTTCAAGGAACTGCTTTACCCGTTTTGCTGTGTGACATGGGGCATTATCCTGCATGAAAATTGCTGGCTGATTGAGTGCTGAATGCAAGTACGGAACTACATGTTGTTGACGAAGGTTCCAATACACACTTGCATTCAGTCTGCTATGTAGCTGTATGATAGGTCCAACCCCCTCGGAATTACCAACTTCAGTTGCTATGGCTGATAGAGTGAACCCTTTGGCCTTCATCTAGACAACCTGCTGCCGGAGGGATTCAGTCACTTTGGAACAGCACACCATTTTTGAACAGTGAATGCAAACTGGAAAGTTAGGCTGCCAGCTAAATAGGGTTTGTCAGATAATTAATCAAATTAGCATCAGGTGCCAGATTAACACCAATAACTTGCAGGTATCTGAAAGTGTTCTCTAATTTTGATCAGTGTTCTTTTTCATTTATCTAATTTACATTTTTATTCTTTGCTTTAGAATATATTAAATTTATGAAATAGGCTTAAAATACTGATATTTTACTCATGTTAGGATATTTTCACATAGGACAACACAATTAATTTAACCCCATTACGATCAATGACGAGTTTAGCCATCATGAAAAGATGTCAGTTCCCACATCATGACGGCTAAACTCGTCATGGCTTTGAACTGTCACTGCTTCTAAACAAACAGTGACAGCTCAATGCTAACAGCTGTCAGTGACAGCTGAGGGTCAGGGGCAGAGGTGTGGGGACCCTTTTTAGTGGTCCCCACACTCAGAGCGATGTGATCGGTCAGTGAATCTGACTGACCAATCACATCATGATCGCGCAGGGAAATGCTGAATGTCAGCACTTCCCTACATGATCTCTGCAGGAGCCGGGCTGTCAGCTGTGCCCGGCTCCTGCAATCATCCCCGCTCTCCTGCCCCCACTCCTGGGTCTCCTTCCTCCTCCCTCCACTCCCCTGTAGTCCTCTCACCTCCTCCTGCCGCTCTCCTGCTCCTCCAGTCCTCGTTCTCCGCGCCCGCTCTCCTCCGGTCCCTGTTGTGCTGCTCCTCCGGTCCCTGCTCTCCTGCGCCTGCTCTCCTCCGGTCCCCGCTCTCTTGCTCCCGCTCTCCTCCGGTCCCTGCTGTGCTGCTCCTCCGGTCCCCGCTCTCCTGCTGTGCTGCTCCTCTGGTCCCCGCTCTCCTGCGCCCGCTCGCCTCCGGTCCCTGCTATGCTGCTCCTCCGGTCCCCGCTCTCCTGCTCTCCGATGGCTCAGGTGCTCTGCTCCTCTGAGCCTCATCCCCTGCATACAGGAGATGAGGCTTAGAGAAGCAATCTGACAGCCAGGGGTAGCGATCACTATGTGGTCGCTGTCCCTGTGTCGCCCCCTAAGTGCATTTAGAGTCTGGGGAGAGGGAGTGCAGGGTCACTCCCCTCACCCCATGGTGATCGGCCCATTATAACGTAATTGGGATGAGCCGATCACCATGGTTAACCAGAAGTTGCCATGGCAACCTGAGGTTGTCATGGCAACCTAAGGTTACCATGGCGACATCTAGTAACCTGACCCAAGCCTCAGAGATCATGTGATCTCTGGGACTCTGGGACTTGGGTCAGGTTACTAGATGTCACCATGGCAACCTAAGGGCCCCGTCAGATGGGGCGATATCGCCGCCCATAACAGAGGCGACATGGGGGCGTGGCCTATCGCCGGTGTCATCACCCCTACGTCTCCTCATGTAAAGGGGTGATGTCGCCTGTGCCGGGAGGTCGCCTGGTTTCAGAGCACTGCTCTGAAACCAGGCGACCATCATGGGGCGATGTGCACATTGGGGCGGGCAAGTGTTTTGGCCCTCCCACGACGAGGGGCTGAGGCACACCCCTGGGCCAGCACATTGTCTCTCACATGGCAGGACCCGCCATCTTAGTCCAGTGAAAATGGCGTGCAAAGTTCTTTGGCCGGTAAGGTTCTGTAAAGCATACGGTACCCGTTGGATACGGGTCAGTTCGGATCCTGTTCGTTGACGCCAAGTTGACTCTCCATGGGCCGGGTAACTCAGGTCTCAGGCGCTGGCTATCAGTCACGGTTCCGGTGCCTGAGGTCGTGGGCCCGGTGGTTAATATAAGGGTGAAAATAAAATAATAAAAAGGATAAAGTTATTGGTTCGTGACGCCACCTGTAGGGTTCCGGTGATGGCACCAGCGCTGCTTGGACCTCCGGGGTGATGGGCGGAAGCAGGATGGAACCGCTCCCTACAGGACGAGCGGGGGTCCCCGGGCTGAAAGTTGCAGTGAGGTAATAGGGCAGCTCGGGTGTTTTCTGAAAAGCAAGGCAATTACCGGTAGTCCCGGAATAAGGCTCAGACACTTTGCTCCTCTGAACGGGTGTTTAATTTAGTGTTCAACGGCAGACAGGTAAAACAGTTCTCAAATGCCAAGTAACGGACCGGGTGGTCCCTGCGGTGGATAGTGTCGCTCTGAGGCTCCACGGGTGTCTTTCTCTATCCTGACTGTCCCCCTCTTCGCTGCTTAAGCATACCTTGCCAGAGTACTGAGGGTCCTCGATTGAGGTTCCCGCTGTCTTGGCCCTGACTCTCACGGCCCCTGGCCCTCAATGGTGGGTACCCCCCTGGTATAGCTGCGGTAATGGTTGAGTCGTGAGTTGTGCTCCTAGGAAGCCTTCAACCACTCCGGGTTCTGTGGTGCAGGGTTAAATCGCCTGAACCACCTCGGAGCCAGTACTCCGGGTTGTGGACTGGGCTCGGGTCTTCTATCACCCATCTCTCTCTCTCTTGGCCCCTTTCTCCTTCTGGGTCACCAGTGCTCGGTGCGCTCCCTGTTAAACATACCTGATGAAGACGGCGGACCGCCATGGAAACGTGTTGTGGTATATTAATGGTGAGTAAACGTGTGCCTCCTGTGCTCTAGCACTTCTGTTATAATCAAACACTTCTGTACAAAGTCGCACTCTCTGACACCCTCCACTCTCTGACACCCTCCGCTCTCTGACACCCTTGCGCTCTCTGACACCCTCGCGCTCTCTGACTCCCTCGAGCACTCTGACATCCTCGCACTGACACCCTCACACTCTGACACCCTCACACTCTGACACCCTCACACTCTGACACCCACAGGCACTCACATTCACAGGCACACTCATAGGCACTCACACTCACAGACACTCACAGACAGTCACAGGCACTCACACTCACAGACACTCACACTCACATGTACTCACACTCACAGGCATTCACACTCACAGATACTCACAGGCACTCACACACAGGCACTCACAGACACTCATAGGCACTCACACTCACAGGCACTCTCAGACACACATATTAGCACACACTCTTTTGTTATCCTAACCATGCTGGCAGCGGTCCAGTGCATGGGGCTGCCGCGGTCTCCGCTATAATATTACTTCCGGCCGCTTCACTCTGCCGCTTGCTCTGCCAGTTCAATGCAAGCCGCTGTCAGCCAATGAGAGTGTATGACGTCACTTGCGGGCCTCTCATTGGCTGAGGGCTTGTATTGAACTTACAGAGCAGTAGAGCGAGCGGCAGAGACAGTGAAGCAGCTGGAAGTAATATTATAGCAGAGACCGCAGAGGCCTCATGCACTGGACCGCCGCCAGCATCGTTATTTGTCCACGGTGCCGGGGGCCGCACAGGGAAGCCCCAGGGGCTGCATGCGGCCCGCAGGCCGCGTGTTTGAGACCCCTGGTGTAAGGTGTTTAGGTGTGTGTGTGTGTAGGTGTGTAGATGTGTGGGTGTATGTGTAGGCGTGTGTGTGTAGGTGTCTGTGGGTGTGTAGGTGTGTCTGTAGGTTTCTTTGTGTAGGTGTGTGTGTCCACTCACCCACCTTATACTGTGCTGTCCACTCACCCGCCGTATACTGTGCTATCCACTCACCCGCCGTATACTGTTCTGTCCACTCACCCGCCATATACTGTGCTGTCCTCTCACCCGCCATATACTCTGCTAACCATTCACCTGCCGTATACTTTGCTAACCCCTGAGCCCCTGTATACTCTGCTAACCACTGAGCTGCCGCATACTCTGCTAACCACTGAGCCACCGTCTACTCTGCTAACCACTGAGCCGCCGTATACTCTGCTAACCACTGAGCCGCCGTATACTCTGCTAACCACTGAGCCGCCGTATACTCTGCTAATTACTGAGCCCCCGTATACTCTGCTAACCACTGAGTCCCCGTATACTCTGCTAACCATAGTCTAGAATACCCGATGCGTTAGAATCGGTCCACCATCTAGTTTTCATATAAAAAGCAACATAATATTAAAATCAAGACAATATATATTATATATATGTACTCAAAATATATAAAACAATTAATTTCTTTTGAGCTCCGTAAGAAATATGTTTGGATGTGGAATCAAGCCCTCAGGTCTACAAGTTTATAGAAGTACTAGCATTGTTCCTATTGATCATACTATGTGATCTGATAGCACTTACATTTTCACACAGAGCTTCAAGACAATAGACAGAGAACAAGAGAAAAATGAAAAATGTTTTAGGAAAATAGTGTGTTCTCAAAAACTCTATATAACTAGTGCAATATGCCCATGAAAACTAATTTTGCCATTAAAATAATTTTATAAGGATCTACTTAATAATTAAATGAAGTGTATGAAACAGTGAAATGAATAATATGTTACATATAATATGTATGAATAGAATAATCTTGTGCTTGGTAAAATAAAAAGTAGCAAAATAAAGAAAATGTTTTCTTATTATGAATAAATTTAATTATAACTAAAAATAAAAAATTATTTTCTTTATATGTAAAACTGATATTTATCATCTAAAAAGTTTTTTTTTATTAAAATCTAATATTAAAAGTTCATTGATTGGAATTAATCTCGAGGTAGATTAATTATTTTTGGTAAAAACTTCTCAGGTATGCTTATAATAGATGAGCTGTCCCCTTCTTTAAAACTAGAACATTAGGGGCATCTAATTTCACTAGATGTAAACAGAACAACATGACACTAGGTGAATAAATATAACTACTTGGCGTGTGCTGTCCTCATTAGCTACAATAACACGATGCAAGTGCGCTTGCCAAATACAAAGCAGTACTGGCATTTTGTGCTGCCTGGTAGAAAGTACTCATTAGTACTTTTTCCACAATATTTTTGAGGTCACAGTTAGCTTGGTTTGTGCCATCAACATCTGCAAATATGTCACCAAAACCCAAAGCACCAAAAAAGCCTATTGTTAAGGGACAGGGAGATGGATATTTGGGCGCGGTGTTGTCTGTGTCAGGTCAGAAGAAGTTGGATGCATCTACTATGTTTCTGGAAAAATTTCCTGGCCTGGAACATAAATGTGTGTGGAAGCTAGAAGAGCGAGAGCAGATTCTATCTTGCATGGTAGACAAGGCCTCTGCATTTCTCAAGCAGCACCAAGTCTTCCATAGGCTAGGGTCACAATTGCAAGGCATATTGCGATTACAGCATCCTGATCCGAATGGGGTAATTGCAAGTGCCTTCAGAAAATTTTTTCACCAAAAATGTGTCCCTTACCCCGCATACGGTAACCGGATTGCTCACAATGTGTAATCCGGAGCAATCCGGTTACTGTATGCTTTGTTCATCCCTGCTACCACAGGAATGAACAAAGGGTTATGTTACTAATAGATGTGGGCAACATGTCTCTAGGGAATGCCCACCCTCCCTAGAGACATGTTGTCCACAGAGATCGGCATGTGAAGGGTTAATTCTTTATTGTACATGATCGCCACTATTGTAGGCTTTTCCTATACTTTACAATGACAGCCGCCGGCTCCTGGGTTTGCAGGAGTACACTACGTACTTTGCGTAGGCACCAGGGACAGGACAGCACCCTTTATACGGAGTTGTCCCTGGTGCTTATGCCATTTCCATAGTCTAGAGCAGTGATGGCGAACCTATGGCACGCGTGCCAGGGAGGGCACGCAGAGCCGTCTCCGCTGGCACGCGGCCTCGCCTCTGCACTGATGCATTGAACTGCGGCGATGTTGTGCCGGAGCGGAGGAGACATTTCTCCTCCCTCTGACACTCTTTCCTAGCCTGCCTGCCTGCCTGCCCGGCATCACGTTACCGCGGTGACGCAATCGCGGTGATGTGATGCGCGATGGCGGTGATGTGATGCGCGATCGCGGTCATGTGACGCGATCGGCGTCATATAACCGCGGGAGAGGATAGAGCAGCGGTGGAAGCGTGAGCTCTACAGTAGGTGAGTATGATTTTTATTTTCTATTTTTTTTCCAGGTATGAATCACTTCCAGGAGGGGGCCATATTACAGGAGGGGGCCATATTACAGGAGGGGACATACTACAGGAGGGGGCCATATTACAGGAATGGGCCATATTACAGGAGGGGACATATTACAGGAGATGGCCATATTACAGGAGATGGCCATATTACAGGAGGGGGCCATATTACAGGAAGGGGACATATTACAGGAGGGGATATATTACAGGAGGGGGCCATATTACAGGAAGGGGCCATATTACAGGAAGGGGACATATTACAGGAGGGGATATATTACAGGAGGGGGCCATATTACAGGAGGGGACATACTACAGGAGATGGCCATATTACAGGAGGGGGCCATATTACAGGAAGGGGACATATTACAGGAGGGGACATACTACAGGAGGGGACATACTAAGGCAGGGGACATACTACAGGAGGGGGCCATATTACAGGAGGGGACATACTACAGCAGGGGAAATACTACAGGAGGGGGCCATATTACAGGAGGGGACATACTACAGCAGGGGACATACTACAGGAGGGGACATACTACAGGAGGGGACATACTACAGCAGGGGACATACTACAGCAGCGGACATACTACAGGAGATGGCCATATTACAGGATGGGGCCATATTACAGGAGGGGACATACTACAGGAGGGGGCCATACTACAGGAGGGGGCCATACTACAGGAGGGGGCCATATTACAGGAGGGGGCCATATTACAGGAGGGGGCCATATTACAGGAGGGGGCCATACTACAGGAGGGGGCCATACTACAGGAGGGGGCCACACTACAGGAGGAGGCCATATTACAGGAGGGGGCCACACTACAGGAGGGGGCCATACTACAGAAGGGGGCATGATGGGGACATACTACATGAGGGGGCAATACTACAGGAGGGGGCATGATGGGGGGCAATACTACAGGAGGGGGCATGATGAGGGCAATACTACCTGGAGGAGGCATGATGGGGCAATAGTACCAGGTGGGGGCATGATGGGGCAATAGTACCAGGAGAGGGCATGATGGAACAACACTTCCAGGAGGGGGCATGATTGGGCAATACTACCATGATGGGGCATTACTACATGGAGAGGGCATGATGGGGCATTTCTGTAAGGAGGGGGCAGGATGGGGCATTACTACAAGGAGTGGACAGGAAGCAGACATAACTGCTAGGAAGGGGCAGGATGAGGCATTAGTACAAGGGGACAAGGATGGGGCTTTACTACAAGATGGCAGGATGGGAACATTACTGCAAGACTGGGCAATACTGCAAGGTGACAAAGATGAGGCACATTACTACAAGAAGGGGGCCTAGATGGGGACATAACTACAAGGAGAGGGTGAGGATGGAGCACATAACCTCAAGAAGAGGGTCAGGATGGAGCACATAACCTCAAGGAAAAGGACAGGATGGAGCGCATAACTACAAGGAGAGGGTCAGGATGGAGCACATAACTTCAAGGAGAGGGTCAGGATGGAGCACATAACTACAAGGAGAGGGCCAGGATGGAGCACGTAACTACAAGGAGAGGGTCAGAATGGAGCACATTACTAGAAGGAGAGAGTCAGGATGGAGCACTTTACTATAAGGAGAGGGTCAGGATGGAACACATAACTTCAAGGAGAGGGTCAGGATGGAGCACATAACTACAAGGAGAGGGTCAGGATGGAGCACATAACTACAAGGAGAGGGTCAAGATGGAGCACATAACTACAAGGAAAAGGACAGGATGGAGTACATAACCTCAAGGAAAGGGACAGGATGGAGTGCATAACTACAAGGAGAGGGTCAGCACGGAGCACATAACCTCAAGGAAAGGCACAGGAAGGATGGAGTACATAACTACAAGGAGAGTGTCAGGATGGAGCACATAGCTACAAGGAAAGTGTCAGGATGGAGCACATAGCTACAAGGAGAGGGTCAGGATGGAGCACATAGCTACAAGGAAAGGGACAGGATGGAGCACATAACTACATGACAGGGACCAGGATTTTAGTGTGGAATCTGCTTTCATTCCATGATAAAATCTATCTATCCATCTAATGTTCTGCATTTTTTTTCCATTCAGATCAATCCGCCTGCTGTGTCTGGAAAGGGCAGTGGGAGCGACTGACTGCACACATGAGCTGAATGACCACTTCTGAAGAGAAGAGAAGACTGCAAAGGTAAGTTTAAAAGCAATTAATTGTTAAAATAATATAATTAATCATCAGGGTGTCAGGACAGCCAGCATTGTACTGGGGAGAGAGTTGCGTCTGCGGCTTCTCCCCTGTGCAGCGCTTGTGACGTCCACTCCTGTAATTTACGTTAAATTGCCCTATTGGCACTTCGCAATAAAGAATTAGGTTTTGAGTTGCAGTTTGAGCACTCGGCCCCTGAAAGGTTCGCCATCACTGGTCTAGAGGCTGCTGTCCTCTACAGGCATTCACATGTGCCTTGCGGTAGCCGGATGGGCTCCCATAGGAGAAGCGGTAACCGGATTGCATGTAGTAAAATCCAGTTTTATAATGGGCTCCTATGGGCTGCGAATCCTGATCTGGTTTTGAGTATTTCGCATGCTCAAAACCGGATCAGGATCTGTATTTGATACCGCAAACGTGACCCTAGCCATACTGTTGATACACAGAAAGCTGAGCCATCCAATCTTAAATCTGGTTCTGGTTCCTCCTAACGTCATCAGTCACAGGAGACATATGACCTCAAGCTTGGCCACTCTGAGGATCTGTTTTGTACATATGCTTTTGGTTGGCTCTGGCCTCTTACAGTGCAGCATTGAAAAGATAAGTGAGTAGGTGGCGTGCGTTGATGCGCAAGTATTTGAGGGCTTAAGGCCAAAAGAAAGCCACTTTCAGGAACCTGATTTACTGTCTCCAGAGATGGAGGCTGATAATGATGAAGCACAGTTGCCATCAGATCAGTCTAAAATCTCAACTGAGAAGGAAGATGAGATGGAAGACAAGGTGGTTGTTGATGAGTCCACCATCCAACCTGGACCATTGATATGCATAGCCATCACAGCAACACAGAGAAAAATGGATATTTATCACTAACATAGGTACCAAGGGGTAGTGGTTTGCCCAGAGTGAGAACTGGGTCAACTGTTGATAAAGGACTTTTCTGTCTGAAACGTGTCCAGCGTTTTGGTGGGACCCTTGTCCCATGTTACTATTTTAACATCATGATGCACTAATAAAATTCAAGATATTGAAGATGTGGTCAGGTGCTCTATTTTCTGCCCTGATATGGGTTACAGCAGGGGTGTTCTTGGGAACAATCCAATTAATAAAAATATTAATTCGATTGTTCCCAAGAACACCCCTGCTGTAACCCATATCAGGGCAAGGGGGCATTCAGCCGCTGTCTGGAAGTTTTCTTTAAAAGTCCTTCAGAGAAAAACATTGTAATCTGTAGCATCTGCCATACCAAGTGCTGCAGGGGACAGGGCAAAGGCAACCTGAGCTGTAAGCGGAACCACATGGTAGCAAGCACCCCAGTAGGTTGGACGAACAAGAGTACCAAATCTTTGTCTGTTGGTCAAACCACTGCCATGTCACCTGTGCTACATCCTTTACAATCTGCTATCCAGGAAGCAGGTGCTCAAATCTCTTGCCCACAAACTACGATTGCACAGATACAGAAAACATCAACCACATCCACTTTCTTGTCCCAGCAAAGTGTCCAGTTATCTGTGCCTGAGAGCTTGGAAAGAAAGCGTAAATGCCAGCCACAGGCACAAATACTAAACTCACACATGTTAGCTCAAATGTTAACTCAAATTGTTAGCTGTGGAGATCTTGCCGTTTAGACTTGTGGAAACACAGTGTTTCCATGATCTCTTGGCTGTGGCTGCCCTACGATAGACTGTTCCCAGTCGCCACTATTTTGCTCAGTGTGCCATCCCCGCATTACACAAGCACATAGTAAACAATACCAACAGTGTTCTTACCAACGCTATAACCCAGAGGGTCCACCTAACAACAGATACCTGGACAAGATGTTGTAGACAGGGATAATACATTTCTGTCATTATTTCCACCGAAGAAAAAGCTGGGCTTTGTAGTCCGCGCTGACCTCAAGAAACTTCCAGTCTAATAAAGGGTTAATCAGGTTCTGGTTTATTTGCCTACGTGTTTCGTGGCTTTAAATCTGCCACTTCATCAGGGCTATTAAATACGATGTCCATATTACAAGTATATATATCTTCTGTTGTCATACCACGCCCAGTGACAGGTGGTTCCTGTGGAAACACCCACTTGGTGCATGCAACACAAAAGACATAAATACAATCAAATATTTTATATTTTTTAAAACTTTCTCCATAAAATTTAAATCTAAGTTTATTACCAAATATAAAACTATTACAAAATCATTATTTTAATAAGAACATCTGCTGGATTTGAACCCACTTTTTACCAGATCTGAAAGGTATTCACCTCTGATAGTTCCATGCATCAGTCCCCTGGACCATATGTCCTTTGGTAAAAGTTGAACTTAATTTATTATAAAACTGTTCTTAAAAACCTCTAAAATATACAAGACTTTTTTATTTTATTTTTTTAAATATATATATATATATATACTAGATGGCAGCCCGATTCTGAAGAATCGGGTAGTCTAGAATATATATATATAGTTTATTTAGTAATAGTTAGGGGAGTGCGGTGAAATTAATTGTGTGTGTACAGGTGGCTCAGGGGTCAGCAGTGAGTGCGGTGGCTCAGGGGTCAGCAGTGAGTGCGGTGGCTCAGGGGTCAGCAGTGAGGGCGGTGGCTCAGGGGTCAGCAGTGAGGGCGGTGGCTCAGGGGTCAGCAGTGAGGGCGCAGGCTCAGGGGTCAGCAGTGAGGGCGCAGGCTCAGGGGTCAGCAGTGAGGGCGGTGGCTCAGGGGTCAGCAGTGAGGGCGGTGGCTCAGGGGTCAGCAGTGAGGGCGGTGGCTCAGGGGTCAGCAGTGAGGGCGGTGGCTCAGGGGTCAGCAGTGAGGGCGGTGGCTCAGGGGTCAGCAGTGAGGGCGGTGGCTCAGGGGTCAGCAGTGAGGGCGGTGGCTCAGGGGTCAGCAGTGAGGGCGGTGGCTCAGGGGTCAGCAGTGAGGGCGGTGGCTCAGGGGTCAGCAGTGAGGGCGGTGGCTCAGGGGTCAGCAGTGAGGGCGGTGGCTCAGGGGTCAGCAGTGAGGGCGGTGGCTCAGGGGTCAGCAGTGAGGGCGGTGGCTCAGGGGTCAGCAGTGAGGGCGGTGGCTCAGGGGTCAGCAGTGAGGGCGGTGGCTCAGGGGTCAGCAGTGAGGGCGGTGGCTCAGGGGTCAGCAGTGAGGGCGGTGGCTCAGGGGTCAGCAGTGAGGGCGGTGGCTCAGGGGTCAGCAGTGAGGGCGGTGGCTCAGGGGTCAGCAGTGAGGGCGGTGGCTCAGGGGTCAGCAGTGAGGGCGCAGCCTCAGGGGTCAGCAGTGAGGGCGCAGCCTCAGGGGTCAGCAGTGAGGGCGCAGCCTCAGGGGTCAGCAGTGAGGGCGGTGGCTCAGGGGTCAGCAGTGAGGGCGCAGCCTCAGGGGTCAGCAGTGAGGGCGCAGCCTCAGGGGTCAGCAGTGAGGGCGCAGCCTCAGGGGTCAGCAGTGAGGGCGCAGCCTCAGGGGTCAGCAGTGAGGGGGCAGGCTCAGGGGTCAGCAGTGAGGGGGCAGGCTCAGGGGTCAGCAGTGAGGGGGCAGGCTCAGGGGTCAGCAGTGAGGGCGCAGGCTCAGGGGTCAGCAGTGAGGGCGCAGGCTCAGGGGTCAGCAGTGAGGGCGCAGGCTCAGGGGTCAGCAGTGAGGGCGCAGGCTCAGGGGTCAGCAGTGAGGGCGCAGGCTCAGGGGTCAGCAGTGAGGGCGCAGGCTCAGGGGTCAGCAGTGAGGGCGCAGGCTCAGGGGTCAGCAGTGAGGGCGCAGGCGCAGGGGTCAGCAGTGAGGGCGCAGGGGTCAGCAGTGAGGGCGCAGGGGTCAGCAGTGAGGGCGCAGGGGTCAGCAGTGAGGGCGCAGGGGTCAGCAGTGAGGGCGCAGGGGTCAGCAGTGAGGGCTCAGGGGTCAGCAGTGAGGGCGCAGGGGTCAGCAGTGAGGGCGCAGGGGTCAGCAGTGAGGGCGCAGGGGTCAGCAGTGAGGGCGCAGGGGTCAGCAGTGAGGGCGCAGGGGTCAGCAGTGAGGGCGCAGGGGTCAGCAGTGAGGGCGCAGGGGTCAGCAGTGAGGGCGCAGGGCCAGTGCGTCAGCAGTGAGGGCGCAGGGGTCAGCAGTGAGGGCGCAGGGGTCAGCAGTGAGGGCGCAGGGGTCAGCAGTGAGGGCGCAGGGGTCAGCAGTGAGGGCGCAGCCTGAGGGGTCAGCAGTGAGGGCGCAGCTGAGGGGTCAGCAGTGAGGGCGGTGGCTCAGGGGTCAGCAGTGAGGGCGGTGGCTCAGGGGTCAGCAGTGAGGGCGGTGGCTCAGGGGTCAGCAGTGAGGGCGGTGGCTCAGGGGTCAGCAGTGAGGGCGGTGGCTCAGGGGTCAGCAGTGAGGGCGGTGGCTCAGGGGTCAGCAGTGAGGGCGGGTGGCTCAGGGGTCAGCAGTGAGGGCGGTGCTCAGGGGTCAGCAGTGAGGGTCAGCAGTGAGGGCGCAGGGGTCAGCAGTGAGGGCGCAGGGGTCAGCAGTGAGGGCGCAGGGGTCAGCAGTGAGGGCGCAGGGGTCAGCAGTGAGGGCGCAGGGGTCAGCAGTGAGGGCGCAGGGGTCAGCAGTGAGGGCGCAGGGGTCAGCAGTGAGGGCGCAGGGGTCAGCAGTGAGGGCGCAGGGGTCAGCAGTGAGGGCGCAGGGGTCAGCAGTGAGGGCGCAGGGGTCAGCAGTGAGGGCGCAGGGGTCAGCAGTGAGGGCGCAGGGGTCAGCAGTGAGGGCGCAGGGGTCAGCAGTGAGGGTCGCAGGGGTCAGCAGTGAGGGCGCAGGGGTCAGCAGTGAGGGCGCAGGGGTCAGCAGTGAGGGCGCAGGGGTCAGCAGTGAGGGCCAGGGGTCAGCAGTGAGGGCGCAGGGGTCAGCAGTGAGGGCGCAGGGGTCAGCAGTGAGGGCTCAGGGGTCAGCAGTGAGGGCGAGGGTCAGCAGTGAGGGCGCGGAGGGTCAGCAGTGAGGGCTCAGGGGTCAGCAGTGAGGGCCAGGCTCAGTGGTCAGCAGTGAGGGCGCAGCTCAGGTGGTCAGCAGTGAGGGCTCAGGGGTCAGCAGTGAGGGCTCAGGGGTCAGCAGTGAGGGCTCAGGGGTCAGCAGTGAGGGCTCAGGGGTCAGCAGTGAGGCGGCAGGGGTCAGCAGTGAGGGCTCAGGGGTCAGCAGTGAGGGCTCAGGGTCAGCAGTGAGGGCTCAGCAGTGAGGGCTCAGGGTCAGCAGTGAGGCGGGAGGGGTCAGCAGTGAGGGCGCAGGGGTCAGCAGTGAGGGCGCAGGGGTCAGCAGTGAGGGCTCAGGGTCAGCAGTGAGGGCTCAGGGGTCAGCAGTGAGGGCTCAGGGGTCAGCAGTGAGGGGTCAGCAGTGAGGGCTCAGGGGTCAGCAGTGAGGGCTCAGGGGTCAGCAGTGAGGGCTCAGGGGTCAGCAGTGAGGGCTCAGGGGTCAGCAGTGAGGGCTCAGGGTCAGCAGTGAGGGCTCAGCAGTGAGGGCTCAGGGGTCAGCAGTGAGGGCGCAGGGGTCAGCAGTGAGGGCGCAGGGGTCAGCAGTGAGGGCGCAGGGGTCAGCAGTGAGGGCGCAGGGGTCAGCAGTGAGGGCGCAGGGGTCAGCAGTGAGGGCGCAGGGGTCAGCAGTGAGGGCTCAGGGGTCAGCAGTGAGGGCTCAGGGGTCAGCAGTGAGGGCTCAGGGGTCAGCAGTGAGGGCGCAGGGGTCAGCAGTGAGGGCTCAGGGGTCAGCAGTGAGGGCTGAGGGGTCAGCAGTGAGGGCTCAGGGGTCAGCAGTGAGGGCTCAGGGGTCAGCAGTGAGGGCTGGAGGGTGCAGAGCAGGGCTGGAGGGTGCAGAGCAGGGCTGGAGGGTGCAGAGCAGGGCTGGAGGGTGCAGAGCAGGGCTGGAGGGTGCAGAGCAGGGCTGGAGGGTGCAGAGCAGGGCGGAGGGTGCAGAGCAGGGCTTTGGGGGGTGCGAGCAGGGCTGGGAGGGGGCAGAGCAGGGCTGGAGGGGGCAGAGGAGGGCTGGAGGGGGGCAAGGAGAGCGGAGGCAGGGTGGCGGAAGACTTACTTTGGGGTGTTGGCGGGGGGGCGGGCAGCGG